>CM029019.1:152483181-153001514 GCA_016801055.1 Panax notoginseng | reverse complement strand
AGTTTAACATTTGAAGGCTAATGAAAATTTATTCTGCATTATCTTAGTCATAATATTTCTTACTGGCTAGTTGAGCTCACCCTTTCTTTCACTGTTCTCTTCAGGAAATGAGAACGTAGCTGGGGCAAGTCGGGAACGGAGTGATGGTCCGAATGATAGTATTAGTTAGTAGTCCTCACTATTCTATGTAATAGTGTGTTAATAAATGTAATGAGGACTCCTTTTGAGTATGAATACTCTCTAGAAGATAATATTTGTATTCAAACTCACAGTTTATGTTTTGTCGTATTGTACACGACAGTTGTATTAGTAAGTTGTATTTGTATTCTGTACTTTGTATCTGACGACCCAAGATGGGTGATGTATACCTAATTTTGGGGGCGTCACAGTTGGTATCAGAGCTTAGGGATATGATCCCTGGCTAAGATGTGAGAATAGAACTAGGAGGGAGAGACGGGGAATTCCTTCGCTAGTATGACCTACCTAAGTTTATTTGCATGGTATTTAATTGGTCGGTCATAATATAAGGATAATATATGACATATCAATTAACTTTTATTTTGTGGCAGTATCTGAAAATGGCATCTGAGAATGTTGAGAATAGCAATGGAGCACAGCGACTATTGATTCACCACATATCAATAATCAGGATAATGTGCATCAGGAAGGTGACAATCCTCATGCAAACAACAACACTGACCAGATGATGAATGATGGAAATGTTCAGAGTTTTATGCAATTCATGCAACAACAGTGAAAGCGGCTCCTGTCCACAACGTAGGTGGAAATACTGGAAACTCTCAGGCGGTCACCGCTAAACAGTTTAAGGAGCTGGGACCACCGGAGTTTAAGGGAGAACCCAAACCACTTGTAGCTGAAACATGGATAAAGCAGATCACCAAGATATTTGATGTCTTGGGTTGCTCCGAGGAGCAAAAGGTTCCCTTTGCCGCCTTTATGTTGCGAGGAGAGGCAGATTACTGGTGGGAATCGATAAAGCGTACTCAACCTGCCGCACTGAAGATGTCTTGGGAGAAGTTCCAAGAGCTGTTTAACGACAAATACTTTCCCGAGAGTATTCGTCACATGAAGGAGGTGGAGTTCATCAAATTGGAGCAGAATAATATGACCGTGTCGCAGTACGAGGCAAAATTTGCGGAGTTATCCCGATTTGCGTCCCACCTGGTGGATAATGAAGAAAGAATGACGCGGATGTTTTTAAGAGGTTTGAAGCCGGAGATACGTCAACACCTTGTTTCTCATAAACTGTGTTTGTATTCAGATGTTGTAAATTTGGGCCTCAGTTGGTGGAGCGCGTTAACGAGGGACAACGCAACATCAAATGAGAGCATACAGCGCAAAATGATAATACCAGTGAAAGCAGTCATCGAAGCGACCGGTGACAACAAGCGTGGAGGGAATCAACAGGCCAGAAATGGTAACCACTTCGGTGGTAATCAGGGACAAAACAATAAGAATGGGCATTTCAAGAAGAGGAGATTCAACAATGATGGAAAGACGTCAGCACCAGCACCTGTCGTTAAGGAAGGAGAACGACCACCTATCATATGTTTCAAATGCGGAGGGGAGGGGCACATCAGTCCAAACTGCGCGAGATGCCGTCCAAAGCATGTTTAATTGTGGAAGAGAAGGTCATTTAGCCCGATTTTGTCGTTTATCGAAGACAAATTCAGCTAGGATGGAGGCACAAAGGCCGTCCCAGAAAAGTCAAAACCAGTTGTGCAAGGGAGAGCGTTTGTTGTGAACTCCCAGAGAGCAAGGAACCCGAAAAAGGTCATCACGGGTAAGCTTATCATAAACTCTAACAAAAGTCTATACTTTATTTGATAACGGTTCTACCCATTCTTTTATTTCTCCTACTTGCGCTCATCGATTAAATTTGATTCCGGAGAAATTAGACTTTGACTTAGCAGTTGAAACCCCATTGGGAGAAACCTTCATTACATCCACGGTTTATAAGTCTTGTTTGGTTCAAGTTGGTACCACACATTACCTGTCGATCTTATTTCATTAAAAATACTTGCATTTGACGTGATTCTAGGGATTGATTGGTTAACTACTCATCATGTAAAAATTGATTGTTTTCGTAAGGTTGTTAGCTTTTATATTCCTAATCGACCTATTATGCGAATTCAAGCAACCAAACCATTAAAATCAATCGCTGTCATCTCAAGCCATAAAGCTATTCGTTTATTGAAAAACGGATGTCAAGCTTTCTTAGCTCATGTCACAGATCTAAACAAAAATACGTCAGCTTTGAATGATATTTCTGTTGTTAATAAATTTCCTGACGTATTTCCCGAAGAACTTCCTGGCCTACCCCCAGAGCGTGAAATTAAATTTTGTATCGACCTTGAACCCGGTACAAAACCCATTTCCAAAGCCCCATATCGAATGGCTCCTATTGAACTTCAGGAGTTAAAGACCCAACTGGAGGAATTGTTAGACATTAGTTTTATTCGTCCTAGTACTTCTCCTTGGGGTGCTCCTGTTCTGTTCGTGAAGAAGAAAGATAGGAGTATGCGACTTTGTATTGATTATCGGGAGTTGAATCATGTCACCATCAAAAATAGGTACCCATTGCCACGTATTGATGACCTGTTTGACCAGTTGCAAGGAGCACAATTCTTTTCAAAGATCGATCTTCGTTCTAGATATCATCAGCTGAAGGTTAGAACTGAGGATATTCTAAAGACTGCTTCAGAACTCGGTATGGGCATTATGAATTCTTAGTTATGTCTTTTGGATTGACTAATGCTCTTGCTGCCTTTATGGATATGATGAACAGGGTATTCAATGAATATTTGGATCACTTTGTGGTCGTCTTTATCGATGACATCCTTGTTTATTCCAAAAGTCGTGAAGATCATGAGCAACACTTGAGGTTGGTACTCCAAAAGCTTCGTGAATACAAACTTTATGCCAAGTTGAAGAAATGTGAGTTCTGGCTGGAAGAGGTAGCATTCCTTGGGCACGTAGTATCAAGTCGTGGAATATCGGTTGACCCGACAAAGATTGAAGCTATTCAAAGCTGGGAGCAACCTAAATCAGTGACCGAGGTACGTAGCTTTCTTGGTTTAGCTGGTTATTATCGGAGATTCGTGGAAGGATTTTCTCGAATCGCTACTCCATTAACTCAGCTGACTCGAAAAGATACAAAGTTCGGTTGGAGCGAAGAATGTGAGCAGAGTTTTCAAGAACTCAAGAGGAGACTCATTTCAGCACCTTTTCTAACAATACCATCTGGCTTGGAGGGATTTGTCATCTACAGTGATGCTTCGAGTAAAGGGTTGGGATGCGTTCTCATGCAACATGGAAAAGTCATAGCCTATGCATCAAGACAACTCAAGGAATATGAGAGGAATTATCCTACTCATGATCTAGAGTTGGCAGCTGTTGTCTTTGCACTTAAAATTTGGAGGCATTACTTGTATGGGGAGAAGGTGGAGATCTTTACGGATCATAAAGCCTCAAATATTTCTTCACTTAAAAGGAACTCAACATGCGACAACGACGTTGGCTTGAACTGTTGAAAGATTATGATCATACCATTCAATATCATCCTAAAAAAGCGAACGTGGTAGCTGACGCATTGAGTAGAAGATCATATGCAAGTACGAGTGCGATATTGTCAACACAAAAGCCCATTTTGTGTGATTTGCAAAGGATGGAGATAGAGTTAAAGACTCCAGGGACCCATGTGATGATGGCGAATATACGAGTAGAACACTTTAATCGATAAAGTTAAAGCTGCTCAAGCTACAGACCTGGAGCTGATGCGTATGAGGAAGAAAGTACAAGAAGGTGCTATGCCAGAAGCAAGAATCGATGAAGAAGGAATACTTCGAGTCAACTCCAGACTTTGTGTTCCTAACAACCTGATTTAAAGTATGAAATCATGATGGAGGCGCACAACACACGTTTGCAATCCATCTTGAAGTACCAAAATGTATCATGATCTTCGTCATACATTTTGGTGGAGCAATATGAAGAGAGAGATAGCGTTGTTTATCTCAAGGTGTCTAACTTGTCAACGAGTCAAAGCGGAGCATCAAGTACCAAAAGGTCCATTGCAACCACTTGAAATTCCAGAATGGAAGTGGGAGCACATTACCATGGATTTCGTTACCGGTTTTCCTAGGATTTCTCAAGGTATTGATGCGATTTGGGTCATTGTTGATAGATTGACCAAGTCTGCTCATTTCTTACCGATACGAGAAACTTATACACTTGAACGTCTTGCTCGTATGTACATAAACGAGATTGTAAGACTGCATGGTATGCCAGTATTATAGTTTCTGACCGAGACCCAAGATTCACTTCATAATTTTGGGTTAGTTTACAAAAAGCTATGGGCACGGAGTTACGATTTAGTTCAGCATATCATTCTCAGACGGACGGACAATCAGAGAGGACTATTCAAACTCTTGAAGATCTATTAAGACTCTGTGTCTTTGACTTCAAGGGAAGTTGGGACAAGTTCTTACCATTGGTGGAGTTTTCCTACAACAACAGTTATCAAGCAAGTATTGGCATGGCTCCATTCGAAGCATTGTATGGAAGAAAATGTCGTTCTCCAGTATGCTGGGATGAGGTGGGTGAAGCAACGTTGTTGGGACCGGAGTTGGTACGTATGACTACAGAAAAGATTCAAATGATCCGACAACGTATAAAAACCTCACAAGATCGACAAAAGAGTTATGCTGATCTTCATCGAAAGGACGTGGAATTTGATGTAGGAGATCATGTGTTCTTACGTGTTGCTCCATGGAAAGGAGTTACGAGATTTGAAAAGAGAGAAAAGCTCAATTCTCGATTCATCGATCCATTTTAATCCTCGATCGAGTACGAACTGTTGCTTATAGACTCGCTTTACCGCCAAGTATGTCTCGTGTTCATAACGTTTTTCACATATCCATGTTACGCAAATATGTGGAAGACCCGAACCACATTATTGAGTTAAAACCGGACGAAATAGCGGAGGATTTGACGTATGAAGAAGTTCCTGTTCAAATCTTGGATAAGAAGGAACATATTCTACGCTCCAAGGTTATACCTCAAGTCAAAGTTTTGTGCAGAAACCACGATGTTGAGGAAATGACTTGGGAGTTAGAATCTGAAATGAAATCAAGGTATCCTTACCTCTTCGACATACCAGGTACGTACCCTAATTTCGAGGGCAAAATTTCATAAGAAGGGGAGGTTGTAAGACCCCAACTTTTATAATAAAGATGAATTTTCTATAAATATCATTTTTGAATATTATGGAGTTAATTTGATATAATGTTATAGTTGTGGGTAATATTTATAAATTTTGCAAAGTACGCAAGTTGTTATATAATATTCGATTGGTCGGAGAATATTCGTTTTAACAGGGGAATATTCGTACAACGACACAATCATTGGTGGACCCCACAACGGAATTATTGTCGGATTGAGAAAACGACAAAAATATTTTATTAAAAATAACGACGGAAAATTTTACCATTGTTACTGTTGAACTACTCGGTAGTAAAAGTACAGTAATACGTGTGGTTGCATAGTAGCACACGGTATTGATTATTAATGCTTATGTGAGAAGTCATTCAGTTTGATTCAATTATTGTCAGTTAATAATATGAATTATTTAGCGATAATGACGTTTTGTTTTATTCGTATTATTAACGTAATAAAACAGAAACATCTTTTTATATAAAACAAATACTTTATTAAAGTTATTCTATAAATAGAATATATTATATTTTATTTAAAAGATTTTTCTTTAAATATGGACCGTCAGATTAAAGTAATTAATCTGGACCGTTCATGGATTAGTTACTATGCATTCTATTTTTCTATAAATAGCAGCTCATTCCTTCATTATTTCTTACGAATTCACTGAACTCTAGAGAGAGGAACTATAGAGAGAGAGAGAGAAGAAGAGTATTCTGCTACTTAACTACTTCCTTATTTCAGCTCGTCTTTAAAACGGTAAGGGGTGTTATTCTTTCTTATTCATGAAGAGAACTGTTGTTATTCCATTTCTTATTATTCTGTTGGAATAACCTGTATACGCGGATCTACCCTATACTTGGTGACATTCTTCTATTATTCTGTTGGAACATCCTGTCAGTGTGTTTTACCGGACCTGGTTCCGTTTTTATTATTATTCTGTTGGAACATCATGTCTGTGTGTTTTACACCGGACCTGGTTCTGTTTTTATTATTATTCTGTTGGAACATCCTGTCTGTGTGTTTTACACCGACCTGGTTTCGTCTTGTTATTATTCTGTTGGAACATCCTGTCTGTGTGTTTTACACCGGACCTGGTTCCATTATTTATTATTCTGTCGGAATATCCTGTCTGTGCGTTTACGCCGGACCTGGTTCCATTATTTATTATTCTGTTGGAATAACCTGTCTGTGCGGTCTATCACATGCATGGTGATTTCTTTTGTTATTTCATTCTTTATTATACTCAGTTGGTTAAGTTTTGACTTCTATACTCCATGAAATTTGTGGAATATCCTTGATAATTGCGTTTCATCCAGTATCTTTTCATGAAAATATTCTTCTAAGTATTCTTGAATTTTACTCCACAAAGCAGTATCATGTTGACAATTTGGACGTTGTTAATTCTTGGATAAATTAATTCTTGAACTTATTTTATTGAATTCTTATATCATTGTCATCATCCTCATGTTTATAAAATGTTGAAAGTCATCTGTGGCCTGTAGTGCATAGATGGACTTGGTATGATTGTGACCAGGGATTATTCGGTATAATCATGACCGTAATGTTACAAATGATGTGGTAAAAGTTCTCATTGGCCCGTAGTGCATTGATGGACAGTTGTTGGCATGATCATGACCATTAATGAATACACGAATATCCTTGGCCGTAGTGCAGGGGTGATTCAATGATGTGGATTATTTTATTAAGCTGAGTCTCAGCGATAACAGTGTTGAAAAACCTTTTAAATCATAAAAGATAGTAGAATTTATTTTCTACCTAACTCTTTTAATGGATTGCTTGTTTCGCTGCAGTTAAACTTGATGTCTATTATATTTTATCAGTTTAACATTGTTGAAGGCTAATGATAATTTATTCTGCATTATCTTAGTCATAATATTTCTTACTGGGCTAGTCGAGCTCACCCTTTCTTTCACTGTTCTCTTCAGGAAATGAGAACGTAGCTGGGGCAAGTCGGGGAACGGAGTGATGGTTCGAATGATAGTATTAGTTAGTAGTCCTCACTATTCTATGTAATAGTGTGTTAATAAATGTAATGAGGACTCCTTTTGAGTATGAATACTCTCTAGAAGATAATATTTGTATTCAAACTCGCAGTTTATGTTTTGTCGTATTGTGCACGACAGTTGTATTAGTAAGTTGTATTTGTATTCTGTACTTTGTATCTGACGACCCAAGATGGGTGATGTATACCTAATTTTGGGGGCGTCACATCTTTGGCCCGTAGTGCAAAGATGACCTGTTGTTGAATATCTTTGGCCTGTAGTGCAAAGATGGCCTGTTGATGAATATCTTTGGCCGTAGTGCAAAGATGAAGTTATTAGTATGATTATGAACAGGAAATGTGATTTGGTGTAACCATGATTTTTGATGTTTCAGGTAAAGGTAGGTGATGAAAATTATCTTCGTCCTGGATGAGAAGAGGAATTTAGAACTACAATTATGATTATGAGTTATTCCTATGATTGTGGACCAGAATTGTTGATTGATGTTACAGGGATAAAACATTGTTGGTGGATTTTTAACATGGAGAAGATAATAAACTTTGTAGTCTATTTGACTCTTCTAATGGATTGCTCGTTCCGCTGCAACTATGGTTGAAAAATTTTATCATCTACCATATGTTCTAAATCTCTGATTTATTACTGATGAAGGCTATTGATAATTTAATTATCTTTAGTTATGATATTCTTTACTAGGCTAGTTGTGCTCACCCTTCTATTTCACAATTCCTTTCAGGTAATAAGAGTGTAGCTGGGTCGAGCGGGGGTAACAAGGGAATAGAACGGTGGTCAAAATTTAGTAGTTATATTTGGTGAAGAAAATAGGGTGAGGCGAACCCAACGTTGGAAGGGTATTTTGTCACTATCATAAAAGATGTCTAATGACATACAACCTCGTGTCATCATAAGACAGGGTTGTGCTCATCCACTTGCTGAGTATATTTACGAGCACTACCTATATAATCTTGGTGTTTGTTTGAAATATAATTCTCAATTAGAGACAGTTGAGATAATGATAAGTCAAGAGAAGACTCACCATTGGGAAGAATATGATAGTAATCTTCTCGTTTTTCTTTGGGGTATATTGGGTCAACCAAGGATAATTCTGTGGCCATATGATATCTATCACAACCTAGAAGCATGGTCTCCCATGTACGAAGGTTTTCTTGAGCACTTTCCAAAGATTCTAATTTCTAAAACAGTTTTTGACTATACCTTTATGTAAGGTGTCATTGTGAGGTGCTGTCCATAGTTGGGACATGAGTCACAGTTGGTATTAAAACTCACAGTATATGTGTTGTTGTATTTTGCACGACAATTGCTGTAATAAAGTTGTAGTTATTTTCTGTACCATGTATTTGGCGACTCAGAATGGGTTGGATGGAATGGACCTATTTTGGGGTTGTCACAGTTGGTATCAGAGCTTAGGGATATGATCTCTGGCGGAGATCAGGGAATATAACTAGGAGGGGAGAGATGAGTAAATCCTTCGCTAGTGTGTCTTACCTAAGCTTATTTGTTGGTCAGTCATAATATCGGGATATTATGTGATATGTTAGTTTGTTAAATTAACCCTTGTTTTGAAGCTGTATTCTAGAATGATATTTGAAATACAGGAGATGAGCAATGGAGAAATTATGATGACAGGGAAGATGGAATCTGAAATGAAAGGAAGGTATTCTCAACTCTTTGAAATAACAGGTACGTAAATTTTGAGGACGAAATTTCATAAGAAGGGGAGATTGTAAGACCCCGAATTTCATAAAATAAAAGTATTCAATTTTTCTTATAATTACTATTCAGTAAATGGTTAAATTGATAAAAGTTTAAAGTTATGGGTGAAATGTGAAATTTTTTTCAAAATAAGCAAGTGGTTATAAAATAATCATTGTTGTCGGGAAATATTCGTTTGGTCGTGGAATATTCTTTCTGTCGGGGAATATTCGTACGACGGCGCAGCTATTTGTGGGTCCCATAACGAATAACTGTCGGATGACGATAACGACAAAAATTGAGGTTTTATAATTAACGGCGTAGTTGTTACCGTTAACACTGTTGGAATACCCGGTGGTTAAAATACAGTAATACGCGTTATTGCACAGTAGCACACGGTATTGCAAAGTATTTTTGAAATTATTGATTCTTACGAAGGAAGGCACTACTCAATAATTGTTACAGTAATTACTGTTCAATATTTTATTTTATTGATTCAATAATTGCTACGTTGAAATTTTATATTATTGTTGTTCAATAATTGTCGCTGCACAGTATTTCCCATTATCATATCAATAATTCATATTATTTGAATAATATTATTAGATAACATTATTGGCAATGTCTAGAAAGTTCTGTCTAAGGAGAGGTTTGGTCACCTAATTGCACGCCAGTAAGGAGAAATTCTTATTGGAAAGCCCCCTCTTTCCTGAGAACGGCCTAGTTGTCATAAATGTGATTCTATAATATTATTTGTGAATAATTAATTATTGATTCATATGATAAGGAAATATTTATTTTATGTGGATATAAATGAGGGATATATTTTTGTGGTTAAAAAAGGAGTTAATGTTGAGGTATTTTATCTGTATTTTTGTCGGAACGGAGGTATTGAAAATCAAATTAGGGTTTTTGAGATATTTTGCGGGGGTTATAATTTTTAATCCGACCGTTGGATCGTGGTAATTTTTGGATATATTATACATATATAAGTTGAGTATATGCCCACAAATTTTGAACTGTTAAAAATGAACGTATGATTTGTTATGAATTTTACGAGATGACTGGTTCAGAAATTGTTGAATTTTCGGAGTTAATCATTTTTGTAAAAAATTCTAGAATTGGTGGGTCCCACTCTTGGTTGGTGAAGAAATGTGCTGAGATTTTTATTCAAATATGGTGGGTGAGAATAGTAGCAGGTAAAGCCATCAGGTTACAGGTTAAGTCTGCTTCGGCGTGCTAACATTTTCCTATAAATAGAGGGCTAAGTTAGAATTAAAAATCACACCAGAAACATAAGCTTTCTCTCTTTCTCTCTCTATATTATGAAGCATATTTTGTGAGTATTTAGATACTTTGAGAGTTGCTATTCAGTGCAAGTTTCCTTCGGCTTTGCATTCCAGTCAGAAATACTGCACTTTTGAGGTAAGGGATAGTAAGGGATTTTAAGGGTTGTTATATTTTCCAGTTTCGTAATTTTTCTGACCTTCAAAAATTCTGAAAAAATTTGAAATGATATTTTGATGAGTTTTCTTGATTGTGTCCAAAAATGGTGATTTTTGGATGTATAGATTGAGAGTTATGAATTTTATGATAAAAGACTATTTTAAAAGTATCCGCTTATAATTCCTTGTAGTTAACTCCAAAATTGATAAAAATTTTATTGGGAGTACATGTATATGATAGAAGTATACTCTGTAAATTTTAGAATTTTTGGACAAAAGTACAATTTTTGATAAATGTCTAAATATTCGGCTGTTTTGGCCATATGAAAAATAGTAAATGACTTTTAAAAATTTTGAGAAAAATATATGTTCACTATGGGACTATATTATGCTAAATCCCAGAAAAGAAATATTTTTGGAACTGATTTGGTATTTTTCATGAAAATGGTCTAGTTATGAGTAAATGAATTAAATATGTTTTGTGAAGTAAGAAAATTGGAAAATAGGATTTTATGACTTGAGAATCCTATATGAGGTATATGCAGATTTTTTATGAGGGTTTTGGTTATTGGTGATTAAATCTTATGAGTTTGGCATTTTAGAATGATTAAATGCATTATTTAGTAAAGTGTAAACAATTAAAATAAATTGTTTATAAGTTTAAGAAATGTTATTCTTTCAATATCATTATACCGAAATATTGGTATGGATTTTATTGTAGAATTTTTACCTTTTTGTGTCGGGGTTACTATTCATGAGTTACTATTCACGAGTTACTATTCACGAGTTACTATTCACGGGTACTATTCACGACAAAATTGGTTTCTTTTTCTGACCAAATTATAGTTGATTTATGAATATTACTCTTGAGATTAAAACTATATGTTGATCATATTATTTTTATTATCATATATAACATTTTTATAACCCTAATGATGATATTCTCTTTCACTTGAGTGTAAAGATGGGTAGATTATTGGTATGATCATGACTAGGGTTCTCTTTGGCCAGTTGTACAAAGTTGAATTGGTGACTGGTATGATCATGACCATTGAATTTATAAGTGAATATCTTTAGCTTAAGTACAAAGGTGAATTGATCAACATGGTTATAATTATTGTTTATATAAATTCTGAAATGATTATATATTTCTTTGAGATATGAATATATTTGGTCTGTAGTGCAAAGATGGTCTGTTGATGAATATCTTTGGCCTGTAGTGCAAAGATGAATTATTGATGAATATCTTTGGCCTGTAGTGTAAAGATGAATTGTTGATGAATATATTTGGCCTGTAGTACAAATATGAACTGTTGATGAATATCTTTGGCCTGTAGTGCAAAGATGAATTGTTGATGAATATCTTTGGCCCGTAGTGCAAAGATGATCTGTTGTTGAATATCTTTGGCCTGTAGTGCAAAGATGGTCTGTTGATGAATATCTTTGGCCGTAGTGCAAAGATGAAGTTATTAGTATGATTATGAACAGGAAATGTGATTTGGTGTAACCATGATTTTTGATGTTTCAGGTAAAGATAGGTGATGAAAATTATCTTTGTCCTGGATGAGAAGAGGAATTTAGAACTACAATTATGATTATGAGTTATTCCTATGATTGTGGACCAGAATTGTTGATTGATGTTACAGGGATAAAACATTGTTGGTGAATTTTTAACATGGAGAAGATAATAAACTTTGTAGTCTATTTGACTCTTCTAATGGATTGCTCGTTCCGCTGCAACTATGGTTGAAAATTTTTATCATCTACCATATGTTCTAAATCTCTGATTTATTACTGATGAAGGCTATTGATAATTTAATTATCTTTAGTTATGATATTCTTTACTAGGCTAGTTGTGCTCACCCTTCTATTTCACAATTCCTTTCAGGTAATAAGAGTGTAGCTGGGTCGAGCGGGGGTAACAAGGGAATAGAACGGTGGTCATCATTTAGTAGTTATATTTGGTGAAGAAAATAGGGTGAGGCGAACCCAACGTTAGAAGGGTATTTTGTCACTATCATACAAGATGTCTAATGACATACAACCTCGTGTCATCATAAGACAGGGTTGTGCTCATCCACTTACTGAGTATATTTACGAGCACTACCTATATAATCTTGGTGTTTGTTTGAAGTATAATTCTCAATTAGAGACAATGGAGATAATGATAAGTCAAGAGAAGACTCACCATTGGGAAGAATATGATAGTAATCTTCTCGTTTTTCTTTGGGGTATATTGGGTCAACCAAGGATAATTCTGTGGTCATATGATATCTATCATAACCTAGAAGCATGGTCTCCCATGTACGAAGGTTTTCTTGAGCACTTCCCAAAGATTCTAATTTCTAAAACAGTTTTTGACTATACCTTTATGTAAGGTGTCATTGTGAGGTGCTGTCCATAGTTGGGACATGAGTCACAGTTGGTATTAAAACTCACAGTATATGTGTTGTTGTATTTTGCACGACAATTGTTGTAATAAAGTTGTAGTTGTTTTCTGTACCATGTATTTGGCGACTCAGAATGGGTTGGATGGAATGTACCTATTTTGGGGTTGTCACAGTTATGGATTCGTCTTCTTCTTCTCTTTTCTACCTTAGATCAAGCTATGATCTTACTCTCCTTCTCTTCTTTGATCTGCCCCCTCTAGCTCTCTTTTCTCTCTATCTTGCTTTCTTTAGCTCTCTCTAACACTTAGAATATCTCAAGCAAATGAAGAGATGATACTTTGAACTTTGCTTATCTAAAAGCTAGTTTTCACTTCTCACAAAGTTGGTCACCCAACTTAAGTCACACAAAATCTCCCCCCTCATGTTTAAAAGCTTCTAATCACCCCCTTAAGTTAGCCTAGCCTAATCAAACCACAATTAGACTAACTCATGACAGTTAATAGCCATTTAATGACTAAGATCACTTAATGGGGGGACCAAACACTTAATGCTTGGTTGGGATAAAGTGAGTCATACACCATAACTCACCATTTTGTCCCCTCCTTGCCCAAAAATCCGGCCATCCATGCCTTTTCTACATCTTATTTTGTTTCTTAGATAAGGTGAATCATCATGTGTTTATCCCACATGGGATAAACACTAACACTTGCAAACTTTGGCTCCAAGTCTTAGGTTTTAACCCTAAGGCTTGAGTCATGGCTCAACCCTAAGTCAAGTCATCATAAATCATTGGCTTTACCCTTGGCTTAACCCTAGGCTTAAATATTTGCTCAATCCTAGCCAATTCCAAATTTCTTAGTCAAGCCTTAGAATTCTTAGGCTTGGTTAGTCTAACTAATTATAGTTAGGTATTTTCTTATCAAGTTAGGTTTTCTAATTTTATCAGTTACTTTTCGTAATCCGTTCGGTTAGTCGACAACCGAGTTTCGATTTTCGAAAATCCGATTTAACCACCGATTTCCATTTTTCGAAGAAACGCTATGTAGTAATTTGAAAATTCGAAAAAACGAATTTGCGTTTTTAGCGTTAATAGTGTTTTTACGTCTTTTTTTGAAATAATTTTTTATTTTTCACATTAACCCTTTAAACACTCACATACGCACATATAACTTGTAGCGCAATTGTATAACGATCATAAGTCACATAAAACACAAATTATCAATAAAATCTCATTTTATTAAATAATTTTTTATAAATCATATTTACAAAGATATTAGATCCTTACCGATAACGTTTATATTTTTTTAATATGTTATTTCTATTTTAGCCTTGAAAAAGTTCGATGATTTGAACATCTGTTACTTTTGACCGATTAAAAATTAGAGGGTGTAATTAAAATGCCAAATTTAAAAATAGAATTAAAAAAATACATTTTAAATATTAAAGCGTAAACCTCACATGATACACAGTCTACGTGATTTTGTTGCAATATGTATTTCAGTTCATAAACACAAATATGAACGAAATTTTAAGACTTTAATAAGTAAATAACAGGAGAGAGAGGGAAACAAAAAAAAACACAACGAAACAGAAATACATACATACACACATATGTGGAACACTTTTGCTTTTGACGATCTGTTCTTCTGAGATACAGATCATAAAACCTAACCCTAATAATTCATTTCAATCCCGTTTTCTCTAGATCCCAAATCCCATTTTCCCTCGTTATATATATAAATTAACTTATATCGTTATACTTTCGGCTATTATGGGTAGCATAAAGGAGGTAAGTAGATCGGCGGTGGTGGCGTTTGCGCCGGACAAACCGTACCTGGCAGCGGGGACAATGGCGGGGGCGGTGGATATATCCTTCAGTACGTCTGCGAATCTCGAGATCTTCCAGCTTGATTTCCAGTCCGACGATCACCAATTGCCGGTAGCCGGTGCCGTGCCAAGTTTGGAGCCGTTTAACCGGCTGTCGTGGGGGAAGAATCCGGCGGGCACAGATGAATTCTCTCTGGGTCTAATTGCTGGTGGTCTTAACGATGGTAACATCGGGATTTGGAATCCCGCTACACTGATCGGGTACTGCTCTTGACGGAAATTTACGGCATTGTTTTATTCTATTGCTACCATTTGTGATTTGAATTTGATAATTTGGGAAAAAGTTTGATACTTTCATTAATTTAAAGTGATTTTAATTAGATTGGTAATCTCAATTGTAAAGATCCTTTACCAATTTATTGTGTGTTTGGTATCATTTGCTATAGAGATGAAGCTTTTAATTTTGTACTTTGTTTTTTTTTGGGTTATGTGGTTATTTTGGACATTCTTTGGCTATCCAACTAAAATTTCAAGTAGTCTGATTGGTATGCGGAGTCGGATGTTTAGTTGGCATTACAGATTTACTTTTTGTTCAGTAATCACTAAGGGTCTGTTTACTATTTTTCTAGCTCAGCGAAAAATCAGTTCAGCGTTGCCAGTCGCAGTCATTCATACAAAGCACGGGTTCTGGGGAATTTTGTTAAGAATCATAATACTTTCCTATAGTGTTCCCATTTAGAATTTTAAATTATTTGACCTAATTCTGGTATTAGATGGCAATGTCGGCCCAAATTTTATCTGTCAGCTAGGGTCTAGTTGTTTTAATTTTTTCATACTCTTTTCCAAGACAAGCTTGGGATGTGTTGCATAATGAGTTCACCCAAATTCTGCATGTCAACTAGGCTACGTTTGCTTGCAAAAATAATGGATGGGATAAGACTATTTGTACTAATTTAACACCATTTAAATGGGATTATTTTATCCCATGATTAGTTTGTTATTTAATCACATATACTATTTGTTATCATTTCTTAGGTCATTTGATACCTCAAATAGCACCTTTCCACTTGGGATTATAATCCATCATTAACGAACTAATAATGAGATAAAATATTTTGTAGTAATAATGAATCAGTACAAATAGTCCTATCCCACTTATCATTTTTGCAACCAAACAAAGTGTAGTTGTTTTAATATTTACTGGCTCTTTTATACAAGCTTGGGATGAGTTCAAATTGTAAATTGAATCAAGCTTGTTGAAATATTTTAATAGTTATAATGGTACTTAAAATCTTTGACGTTTTGTAAAGAACTGAAACTTAACTTTCTCAGATAATAAATTGTGTAGATAGGAGTCAAAGGAATTATATTATATTTATTCTATATAGTAGTTTGCTCCTTATTTATTTTCTACAGGAGTAAATAATAAGATGTTTTATATTCATGAAACCTGACTATTGAGTGTTACTTTCTTCAGTTTTGAGCCAAGTGAAAGTGCTCTTCTACAACAGCTTTCAAGGCATAGAGGACCTGTAAGCCTCTTCATTCTTCATCCGAGATACCTCCAATTTATGATGGCTCTTACAACTGATGATAATATGACATGGTTTGTCCTGCATCAATTTTTTGTTTGTTACATCTTTTTCAGGTTCGAGGTCTGGAATTTAATTCTCTTTCACCAAACCTACTTGCTTCTGGGGCTGATGAAGGTGAAATCTGTATATGGGATATTGCAAAACCTACAGAACCTTCCCATTTTCCTCCTCTCAAGGTATGTATCCATATTCTGACATTTAATGTGCATGAGATCACATATTTTGTGAATATGCAAACAAACACTATTTTTTGACAGCAGATTTTGGGCTGTTCACCAGTATCGATGATGATATAAGCTATAGTCAGTAGTTAAAACAAAAGAGGACTTATTTTCTGGTTCCATTTCTTAGTCAGCATACTCTTCCTCTGAGTTCTCATATTGAAATAAATCTATTAAGACTAATTTTAACTGAAACATTATTTCTCTGTCTGAGTTTCTCTCTCTCTCTGTCTGTCTTTCCATATATATATACATATATGTGTGTGTTTTTTGTGTCTGTGTATGTCTTTCTTGTTCACAAAATTGCCCTTTTTTTTAAACTTTTAAATTTCTAAATTAATAGTAATAAACATCTTTTTATCTGATTATAGTTCTAGAAAGCAATACTTTGTGGTGATTTCTTCCTCAAAGGTTTGTTCGGATCTTGTACGCCTCAACGCAAAGGCATAAGCTTGTCAGGAATTGATGTTTTCCATGCTTACTTTTTAGTATTGTACTAATAGTTAGGAATAGAGAAAAAAGGAATTTTATAATTATTAAATTCAGGTTACATGATTAGCATAGTTGTCAAATTGTGAATCATATCGTGTATTGAAAACCCCTTATTGTGTTTCACGTATCGTGAATTGTATTGTACGATATAAAATTGAAATGAAAAATGTGGTAATATATATTCAAATTTTGGAAAGAAGAAAGTTCCAATACACTTCATTTTTTTAAAACAAATTTGGCCATGGGCTCATTATGGAGAGACAAAAGGTAATGTAATCAAGGGAAAGCAACGAAAAAGGGAAATTCCCCCAACCAAACATCCTCACAAAAGCGAATAGATTTGTAATCTCCATCCCTATATGATGTCGTATGTAGAAAAGATGCGTAAACCTGAGAGATAAACTTCCGCAGTTAATTTCACTTGAATTGGGTGAGTAACAGAAGAAGTGGTAAATTTTATGGGAGCCTAGAGAATTTGGGTGAAAGAAACCACTCTGTCCACCATAAATGACTTCATCTTTTGGAATATTGAACCTTAAGCTCCTATCATCTTGAATATTCACGGGGCCTCAATTAACTTTGTAACTCTTATTTTCTCTTTGTTTTTCGGATTGATTCGGATTGAGACTTGAAGCTTTAGTCGGAAGGAAGACAAGACCCAGAGCCCAAACTCACATGTGAGAGATCAAAGGATTCTCTTAGATTAGCATTTAGCACAATTATTTTCCTTATTCAAATATACTGGTATTTTACCATTTACATATAGTTCAACATCAAGATAATCAGTTAAGAACATATTTTACGCAAAATGGAGGTTCTGTTTAAGTGGCTGAATAAAAAGTGGAAATGCAATGCTCAGATATCAGGTTTGAGGAGTTTTATATTGTCCAAAGTAGAAAATAATGTTTTTGAATTCTAAAGTCCAATTCAACATGTTTGTGGTCAATTTGGTTTAGTTTAGTAGCTCTACCAGAACTAGAATCAAGGGACAATGATTCCAATATTTTGATTGAAATCCAAATCAAACATATAAGAGTTACCAGATACTCTCATAGACATAGTGAATCGCGTATTGGTACTTGCTTACCCAAACATGGTACTTTTACGTATTCAAATAGGGCACTCTTACGTACCAATACTCTAAATTTAGCGTACCTAAAAATTTATTTATTGTTCAACTATAATTGCACAAATATCAATATTATAAGTTAGTATTGGATGCTCAAATATTGCATTTGTACTAAAATATTTATAAAACAATCAACTTGTTGATTCAACTAAAAATCTCCTATAAAATTATATTTATTATGTTTAGATTCTAAGAGAATTCCTAACTAAAAGAACTTTATAAAGATACCTTAGCGTATTGCATTTTAGTTAAGTAGCGTACCATATACCTGTATTCATACCGCATACTGAAACGTACCACGTTTCAGATACCACTGATCCATATATATCTAAACAAAGAAAAAATATCATATCTTCATTCTCCCATTCAACCAGACCTATTAGTTTGCAGGTTCGTTCTGTTCATTTGTCAGTTTTAAACTTTCAACATTAGTTTTTCGAGTATATCACTATCAAAAACATGTTCACTTTGTTCCATTATATATTGGTACTTTCTTAGATTTCTAATAAAATGAATCAAGCAATTATTTAATTCATTAATAATGAGAAGATAATTATAAATTTTGTGTCTTCAGGGTCTATATGGGATTTGATTCTCAAATATTCCCTTTGTTTCTCTCTCTCTCTCCCTCTTGCCCTCTTGCCCTCTTGCCCTCTTGCCCTCTTGCCCATCTCTTCATGTTTTGTTTTGTT
Organism: Panax notoginseng; assembly: GCA_016801055.1. Lineage (NCBI taxonomy): Eukaryota > Viridiplantae > Streptophyta > Magnoliopsida > Apiales > Araliaceae > Panax > Panax notoginseng. The sequence continues at coordinate 152,982,754 of CM029019.1, read as the reverse complement.
TTGTTTTTTTTAATCTATTTTAATGTTTGGCAATTGTCACAATGCACCATCTCTCTGTAGGGTAGTGGATCTGCTACTCAGGGTGAAGTTTCATTTTTATCTTGGAATAGCAAAGTTCAACATATATTGGCATCTGGTTCATTTAATGGGACAACTGGTAAAGGAGTTTCAATTTCCGTACATTTTATTTAAACAACTAAGTTTTATCCTGGATAATGATATTACATTCTTTTTGTGTCTAGTTGTTTGGGATTTAAGGAAGCAAAAGCCAGTGATAAGGTAAAGCTGTTAATACATGTCATTCTGAAATATCTACATGATAACTCACAATATGATGAGAAACTTTTAACAGTTGCAATGTAACTAATTTAAAATTTCCAATTAACAGCTTTTCAGATTCAGTCAGAAGGCGTTGCTCTGTTCTGCAGTGGAATCCTGATGTTGCCACTCAGCTTATTCTTGCTTCAGATGATGATAGTTCGCCTTCTCTGAGGGTAATGCTTTCGTAACTCTCTCTCTCCCCCCCTCTCCCCATGGTCATAAGTAAATGTGCTACATGGTTGACTTTGAGTCTTCTAATATTTGCAAACAGATTTGGGATATGAGGAATACAATGTCACCATTAAAAGAATTAGCGGGGCACACTAAAGGTATGTTGGTTATCAAATAAAATATAATTTCCACCTAACTTATATATTGATCATGTTTATGGAGTGTTAACAGTTCTATTTGTCCTTGTACTCTCCTAAAATATTTAATAGGAATTGTATTTAGTTGATCCTGCTTGATCTCTTCCTCTGTCTCTCTAACATATACATGCATACTTGTACACATAAGCATATGCTCATAGACATAGATGCATGTACATGCCATCATACCTGCAAATCATGCCACACTGGAATGTACATTTAAGAAGAACGCAGATTACCAAAAAGGGTTCTGGACCTGCCAATGTTTCTCTTTGTCTTGTGAATAAAGAATGTGTAAGCGAAGTGAGTGGGAAGAGAAGAATATGATTTTATATCTTTTTGTTGGCAGTTTCCCTAATCTTTATTATTATTTTTTGATAAGCATTAATGTTTCATGAAAGAGTGCAAAATCATATCCTTTGTTGGCAGTTTCCCTAATCTTTATTATTTTTTTGGCAAGTATTAATGTTTCATGAAAGAGTGCCCTTTGAGTGAAGGGGCACACCTGTATGTTAGGGAAGAGGACAAGAATGGGAAAAAAAATCCGAGTGGCTGCACCTGGCCCTTATTAATTGCTAATTATGGAGCTGCAAACACTTGAGTCAAAAAATGTTCAACGCTTCAAAGAATGTTGCACATCGCTAGCTTGTATCTCTGTTTGCTGCTATGCAAGTTGCCTTTTTACCTTCCCTTGTATGAGCTCCATGCATAGTTGTAAAATTGTGAATTGTATTGTGTATGGAAAACCGCGTATCATGTTTCATGTATCTTACAATACGTAAAAGAAATGAAAATGTGATAGTACATATCTGAACATATGAAACATAATTTATTGGATAATAAAGCATATTTACTCGACTATAATGTAAAAGTAGTCAAATAAATATTATTAGAGTCTAGAAATAAATTTTGAACATTTAATTAGTAGTTAAATTACTCTAAATTTTATTATCAGTTAGTATTTAGTATTATCTCCTTGTTATTATTGTAGGTAGTTCTAAGTTAAATGTCTACATATTTTAAATAATTTGTTTTTTACAATAATTTGTCTATAATATCCTTAGTATTAATTGTCATATTTCTATTCTCTATGCATATTTATAGACATTTATGGAGCATCACTAGTCGTATGCAGAAAACAATGCAATAAAATGAAAATTTAAATATGGATTATCATCTTTGTTAATATGCGCAAAAAGTTAACCAAGACTTTTATCTTAGGATACGAGTATTTAGAGGAACAAGAGAACACGAAAATTTAACTTCATCTTTGAGCTATAGAACTCAAAGAGAATGCCACAAATTACCAAGTGGGGAGAAAAAGTTGATTCTAAAGCTATATATTTATGTTTCTTTGTGTGAAAAGTTGCATGAGAATGATAAAGGGACATTTTTAGAAGAAAAAAGAAACTCTAGAAAGTGTTTTAAGACTCGTCACCTTTATAGAATGTGTGAACACTTGAAACTAGGATTGTTCATCGGTACATAACCGGACCAGACCGGCTCGACCCGAATCATACCGGTTATCGAAAGTATCCAAAGTTATGTACCGGTACCGATTGGACCGGTATCCCGAACCGGTTAGCCCGTTCAGTACTGGAAATGTACTGATTTTTACCCAAAACTATACTGGTTATGTCTAGGAAACGAATTGAAGCAGTAATCCATTTGCACATCAATGAATTCCTTCAATCAAATAAAAGTATAATAAATCAATGAGCTTCCTCAACAAAAGAATTGAAACCAATATGAAAAGATATATACATACATTTATCTATATAATAAAGGGAAGGAAAAAAAATTAACACCCATTTGTGGATAAGAATCAAAGATGAGAACTTTCTGATCTTTCCAAAAGCAGAGCAATTTACTAATTCACAATCAGAGTAAGAAAAAAATAATTCCACTTCTATTAATCGAATAATACAAAAACCCAGATTGGATTAATCTAATTACACCCAGGTTTCATATTTCCACATTATTTCCAGATTGAATTTTGAAAACCTAGATGGGGTTTTCATCAAAGGTGCCTACTTTCTCAAAATTTCTTGAAAATTTCAACTTATAAAGCATTCCCATCAAAGTTGAAGCTATATTTTCTTCTAGAAAACTAAACACCCTTTTTCAGAACAAGAAAAAGAACTTCCATTCATATAAATTAAGAACATCCACAGTAAAATAATAATAAAAAATCAAGAAAACTTAGACGATGGAGAATTGGAGACTGGAGTCGATGAATGGAGACTTGAGTCGGAGAGAGTCAGAATATGGAGATGGAGAATGGAGTGACTCCTATCTTTTTCGTAACCATCCGATCAAGATGAGTTGAGTAGTCGACGACTCCATCATATTTCCCAAAATCATCTACAACATCGATGATAACGCTAACCAAGATAGAAGATGAAGAGAGAGAAGGTGAGATAGAGTAGTCAACAGAGAGAATGGGATAACGGCTAAGATGAAGAGAGTTGTCAGCCACCAATTTCGAATCCATTGCGTAGTATAATATTAGTCATCTAAAAAAGCAACGATAAATTCAGTACGGTTACCGAACTTAATAAATTCAATCCCGTTCCCGTTCACCCAGTAAATACCAAAAAATATACCGATACCGAACCGGTTATAAAATTGACCAAACCGGTCAGTACAGTCGAACTAGTTCGGTAAAAAACCAGAATTACTGATTTATTTGAACAGCCCTACTTGAAACTCTTCTGTTGAAATGGTAAAAGGCTTCAAAGTGTTTTATTGGATCTCTAACTTTTTTTTATGGCAAGTTTGTTGATAACTTTAAAAGCATATATTTTTGATACACCTGCTATACTCTATTAGAGTGCCTTCGTTCTTCCTGCTTCTTTTACAGAACTTTCTGCTTGTATTAGGAACATTGCCCATTAAATATCATACGATGTATCGTCTACAATGCAATTTTGATAACTATGGCTCCATTCTTTTTACTTTCTATAAATTGTACTGTTTTAATTATTTAGTACATACAAATCTGCCCTCGTTCATGCTGTTATTCATTGCTTTCCGTTGTATTTTACATCAGGCGTAGTTGCAATGTCATGGTGTCCCAATGACAACTCCTATTTGCTCACGTGTGCTAAAGATAATCGCACTATTTGCTGGGACATGGCTTCATCAGAGGTAGTTGAATGTTTCCGCCTCGGTCTTTACTGAATGAGCCAGCATGTACACTTCTACAGTTATGTTTTTGTTTATCTGTTATTCTCCTTCCCCACTTGTTGTTTTCTTGACTCTGCCTTTAATTTTGGACTTTTGTAGATTGTCTCTGAACTGCCTGCCGGAACCAACTGGAACTTTGATGTTCACTGGTATCCAAAGATACCTGGGGTCATATCAGCATCTTCATTTGATGGGAAAATTGGCTTATACAATATTGAGGTTTTTTGTCTTCGTATATGCTTCCTTGTTCACCGCGGCACAATTTTTTGGGGACTATATTACAGTTTATTTGTAATGTGATTATGTTCCAATATGAGAAGAGACAATTAAAGTTTCAATAAAATAGATTAAAAAAGTTTTAATCATGTACATTATCTGTTCTGTCATAATTCTCATAGGTTTGCACCTTGATGTAGTTTTTTCGTAGAAGTGGGAGAATAATCTGGCTGGGTTGATTAACCGACAATTCTTTAACATATTAATCTCTTTTACGTTGTTACAGATTCTTATTTCATGTTTTCATGTAGGGTTGCGGCAAATTTGGTGTTGGAGATGGTGATTTTGGTGCAGGTAATGTAGTTCTTTGATGTTTGTTGTGTGGTTTTCAGAATTCTTTTCTAGTCAATATCAAGTTATAAGGTGCTCTCTGGTTAACCTAGTGAATTGTAGTTGCAATCCATGTACTGTTGTTGGTTAATTTTTTTCCTTCATTCATGTATACTAGTAGCTGTTTGCATTGTCCTGCTGGGCTAGTAGATGCAATCAAACATCTATTTGAGAATAATATGCTCAAGTTTATTTGCTTTTTTTGCATGTATCTTTTTCTTCTTCAGTGTGTCATTATTGAACACTTTTTTGTCTACTTTTATGTGTGCATGTATTTGACTAAACTCTTTTTCTTATTTTTTTCTTTTTTAATTTAAGAAGTTTTGTTAAAGAAGAGAAGTGGAACTCAGATGGAGGACAAGAAATCCATCCAAAAGAAAATTCAGTAGAAAACAAATGACAAATGAAACCATCCAGGGTCAATGGATCACAGTTTTTAAGTAAAAATTTGTTCAAGTGGTTAACCAATGGTCAAGAGCAAACCATATTTTAATATTATTAGATATGGTACCTTGACTTTTTAAAGTGGCTCATATTTTGTAAAGTCCCTAAAAGTAAATCGAACTGCTAAATTGAGAATATGTAAAGTTGAACTTTGTAAGGATGTTATGTTAACTACAACCCTAACAGTTTTTCTACAAATTAGTTAATAATCCTAGTCTCATGTGAATGGTAAAATAATAAAATACAGTGTTATGTTAACACTAGATCAGGGGTTGGTGGCTGAATAATTGGATTTGCATAGGAGAACAATTTGTTGCAACTTCCTATCCAATAAGGAGAGAACTTTACAAGTCATCTATAGCACTATCCATACCAACTATTGTTCAGGGAATTTTCTTTTCTGCTTTTTATGGCTCGGTATTGTACCCTTCATATCTATAATGCATTCTGCTATGCCTTTGTAGCTATAAATGCATATCCACTTATGCTTTTGTGTTTATTTATCTATATTGCATTTTAGTAGAAGTAATCGTATTCAAAACTTATCATGTCGTGTTGGGAATCAAGCATGTTGTATCAAGAAATTAAGTGTTATCAAGCTGATATATAAAAAGCGAATGAAGGAAGATTTATCGCGGCATACCCTCATATGGAAGAACTTAGATTTACAAAGCTAATTTAGAATGAAATTGGTATTTTATATGGTTCGAACATGCACAACAGCTTCAATACCCGGCACTAAGAGCTTGAGCTGGAGGCTTGGGTTATGTAGGGTAGTGCTAACCATTATTGAGTGCTGGGACATTCTAAAATGGTTGTCTAAACAAATTCACCCTTCCCTTCCCACTGTTATATATTGTTTTCTTTTTGTGTTTATTGGGCCTTATTCTTTACCTCTTCCCCTTCTTTTGATCTAGATTTCTGGGTTAATTCTTTCTTTTTTGGGCTCACAGGTCCTTTAAGAGCCCCAAAATGGTATAAGCATAAGGCTGGAGTTTCTTTTGGTTTTGGAGGGAAGCTTGTCTCATTTAACTCTACAGATGCTTCGGCTGGATCTTCTGAGGTACATTAAATTGGTTTTCTGCATCTTGGTTCACTTTGCATTACCTTATTATTATGTTTTTTCTGTTTCCAGGTTTTTGTGCGTGACCTAGCAACTGAAAACAACTTGGTTAGTAGCTCTTCTGAATTTGAAGCTGCAATGCAAAGTGGAGAGCGATCTTCACTGAGACTTCTATGCGATAAAAAGTCTAAAGAGTCTGAGTATGTTTCTGTGCTTAGAAATGTATTTTTTCTTTCTTCTCTCGGCTCATGAAGTTCGAACTGACATTTTTCAAAATTTATTTGTTTATCTGAGCAGATCTGAGGATGACAAGGAAACGTGGGGTTTTTTGAAGGTCATGTTTGAGGATGATGGAACAGCAAGGACAAAGTTGCTTACCCACCTAGGTTTCAGTTTACCTACTCAAGGAAAAGATAGTATGCAAGATGATCTCTCCCAGGAAGCAAGTGCTATTGGTCTCGAAGAGAAAGAAGCAGATAAAGTACATGTCGGTATTAAAGAAGCTGCCATATACCCTTCTGATGGGGAAGACTTCTTTAACAATCTTCCAAGTCCAAAAGCTGATACACCTGTGTCAGCTTCTGGCAACAACTTTAATGGGGAAAACTCTATTTCTGGTGGGGAAGAAATGCAACAACAAATTGATGAACAAGAAGAGACTACCGATCCTTCGTTTGATGATGCTGTTCAACGTGCTTTGGTTGTTGGAGACTACAAGAGTGCTGTTGCTCAGTGCTTAACTGCAAACAGGATTGCAGATGCTCTAGTTATTGCACATGTTGGTGGGGCTTCCTTGTGGGAGAACACACGTAACCAATACCTAAAGATTAGTCATTCTCCTTACCTTAAGGTAGCTCAAGTCTTTTTGTCAAAATGTTGTTCTTTATCAATTTTGTTTTGTTTTGCACTCTATTTGATGACAAAATCTGTTCTTTTTAATCATTGGGACTCTTGAATCGCTTGTATTCTTACTTTCCTAGCATCCCTTCTTCAATTTATATCTGTCAACAGGTTGTTGCTGCTATGGTGAACAATGATCTCATGAGCCTTGTAAACAGAAGGCCTCTAAAAGCCTGGAAGGAAACCCTTGCTCTTCTCTGCACTGTAAGTTTACTTTTGACAAGAAGTGCAGCTTATATTATTACATCATATCAGGTTTGCATATGCTTCAAATTTTGTGTCAAGAGTTTATTAGTCTTACAATCACACCCGTTGAGTTCTACTTATATTCTTACCTCTTTTTTCCTACTTTCTTTGCAATAAGATCCCTGTAGGAAAAAAATGAGTACCCTATTTACTGTCTACGCACATCACATCCGTATCTTAAAATTCTAATCCTTTCATGCCATGTCCATGTATCCTTTTAGTTTAGATATAGACAAGTCTGACTGCTAGGCACTACCCTGTACCCTAGTCCATGTAACATAGTCCCTGTTAGAGGTATTAAAGGGAAATGCTTGTAAGTATTCAAATAAATGTGTTTCAGAAATGAGTATGTTATAAATTAATATATTGTGTATATTGTGATAATGGTAATCACTTGTCATCTCTCCCTCATAATACCTGAACTGTTTTTGCCTTTCCTTATTTTATGTTACATATATTTTCTCCAACTATACTTCTTCCTAATGTTATAAACAAAGGTCCATCAAAATGTTGGATACATGCTCTGCATAAATACCATATATAATTTACGGACGTAAAATGGTGTTGGAAATGTGTCCAAGTATTCTTCAAGTGTAGGTGTCTGCACGTGTTCTGTAATAAATTACTCTGTCTCTGACTTATTCTATGTTGTGAGACATTCTATTTTCTATATTTCATGATGATTGACTGATGAAAATGCCTTTTGCCAAAATTAGCCAAAAAATAAAGAAAAAAAAAATCAAAAGCTTGCTGTTGCAACTGCTGGGTTTCATAAAATTAACTTGGTTTCTTTTTACTTGTGGACATAGTTGCTTATTCGGTGGTAGCTTCTCAGATATTTGTTGATTTGGAGTAAGCTAAAATTAGAATAGGAGGAAGAAGAAGAAAGGTTATGCAGGAAAGGGAAAAGACAAAAAACATAAGGGTGGTTCTGGAAATTATATTACTTTTCTCTTTATTATTTGACTAGTCAAGCTTTGTAGGTAGTGTAAACACTGTTGGTTGGCACGTGGCACGTGGTTTTGAGAAAGGAGATGTGGGAAGGGATCAAGTTTGGAAGGAATATGGATATGTACAAGTTCAATAAGTATCACATATAGTCTGCATACTGTCGTTTGGTGTATTAGGAGTTAGTTGTAATGAAAGGTATTATAGTCTAGTTTGTTACTCTTTGTTGGATCACTTTCAGGAAATTGTCTAGTAATTCTGTTTCTTATATTATTGGAGACCAGCAAATCTATTTGTTATTAATTGGAGTCTAGTAATTTTGTTTCTTGTCTTGGAGTCGACCTTTTTTGTTAGATCCCGACTCCCGAGTAAAATTGGGAAAGCAGGGATTTTGGCATAATTCACTGTGGAAGATATGACATGACACCTTGTTTTGGCCTTGGTGCCTTTTAAAGTACAGGAACCTAATGCAAGCCCAGCCCACAAGTTACTCATCAACTTTTGACTTTATTAGTGTTGACACTAGGAATGCAATTATTCTCTCTGCCTATGCTACTATATTGATGTACTAATACTATCATCAACTAACAGTTTGCACAAAGAGAGGAATGGACTTTTTTATGTGACACACTTGCTTCTAGACTTATGGAAGCTGGTAGAACACTGGCTGCAACTCTTTGCTATATATGTGCCGGAAATATCGACAAAACGGTGGAGATTTGGTCAAAGAACGTGTCAACTAAGCAAGAGGGGAAAACTTATGTCGGCCTTCTTCAGGTAATTATGCAACCGTTGTATGTTCCTTTAAATATATGTTATACGTGAGGATTGACTGTATTTGATTATATTGATAGGATCTAATGGAAAAGACAATGATTCTTGCTATGGCAACTGGGCAGAAGCGATTTAGTGCTTCTTTGTGCAAGCTAGTTGAGAAGTATGCTGAAATATTGGCAAGTCAAGGACTTCTAGCAACTGCAATGGAATACTTAAAATTCTTGGGGAATGAGGAATTGACTCCTGAACTTGTGATCTTACGAGATTGTATTGCTCTCTCTACAGAACCTGGTATGCAATCATATGTTCAGTTGCCATTCTAAAACTCATGTTTCATATAGAGAAATATTTGAATGTTTGTCGGATTATATGATAACTACTGCAAGTCTAATTAGGAATTTTTTTTAGGAAATTGCTTTGTTTATTGTCTAGCCTGGAATTATATTTACGCTGTTATGCTCTTGCAACTTGTTCGTCGTTGCTTAAGAGTTAAAGTAGTTGAACAATGAAGTTGATTATATCTAACATTATTAGCAGTGTACATCCCTTTTTGTAAGAGTAATATTTCATGCTGCAGAAGTTGTGCACTTGCCTTTACTTAGGTATCCTTTCTATTATTGAACCCCGTAGATTCTTATAATGTAATATAATATAATGGTTTAATTTGTGGATTATTTGACACTGTAACAAGGATTGGGATTCATGTTCTGCATTTCATTAGTTAAATTTCAAGTACAGTTAAATTTGTAAATCTGTTGGCCAGACTTCTTTGATGAAGATAGAATAGTAATTTATATATCCACTGCATAAAGTCTTAGCATTCAAGCCTGGAGACATCATTTTGCCAAAGCTTGTGAGTTGGTTCTTGGGATGGTGTCTTCTGGATGTTTTTCTATGACTGTTCAAAGTCGCGGTAGTGGCCTAGTTAAATAAGAAGGTTTTTTCACTTGGTATGGGTATTGGTTTCGGTTTCAGTTTCGGGTGATACACACCTTACGCTAGTTAAAAGCTTCAATTTTTTTATTTTAAATTAATGAAAATATTCTAAATAACAAAAACAACAAGACGGAGTAATTAAATAAACACAAATACACCATCTAGTACACATAGCATTGTCCACATGATAATGTAGACATTTCAGAAATTTGTCTAATTATATTGCATAATAGTTGAACATTAAGTTCTTAAGACAATCTGAAAAGTGCATAAATGTAATAAAAGAAGCTAATAATTCTAAATCAATATGCATGAAAATAATTCACATACATGTATTTATAATAAGTTTTGTATTTACAAATATATATTTTATTATTATTATTACTCTTTTTGATAAATAAGTATGTACATATACATGTTTTATTTATTTATTATTATTTGATAAGTTAGTATGTACATAACTACATATACATATTTTTTATTATTATTCGTCTCACGAAAAGAATCCCATTATTATTATTACATACATTTGCAAATGGAACGAAGGGAGTATTATCTTTTGATTATTTAGTTGCATGTATACATATGTATCTATTCATTTGGCTATTCGGCATTATTTAAATAAAAACAATCTATTGGCAATACATACGATTGGAAAGAAAGAGAGAGAATAACTGAAAAGAGGAAGAGGGAAGACTGAGAAAGAGATAGAGGGAAGACGGAAGACGGAAGACGGAAGACGGAAGACGGAAGACGGAAGACGGAAGACGGAAGACGGAAGAGGGAAGACTGAGAAAGGGGAAGAGAAAGACAATTTGATTCTCCGTTACGCCGTTATTTTACCTTTTTTTCTCCGTTACACCGCTCTTTTTTCCTTGATTTCTTCGTTGCACCTTTTTTTCTCCTTGATTTATCCGATAATACACCGTTATTTATTTCCGTTTCTGTGAAATTTCACATATATACACCCTTGACATTAGTAATGCTTGAAATTATAATTCTTAATTCGTTAATGGAGTGGTGCCTAAATAATCCAACCTAGTCACCCATATTTCGGCAACTCGTGTCTTTGAACCATGGTATGACTTGTCTCACTACATTTTCATGTAGAATGTGTTCTACTGTTTGTCCCAAGTAGGCCTGCTTTGATCTGCATCTTTTGTACCAGTCTTCGTAAATTGACTCTATTCTTGCAGAGAGTGAAGTACAAATATCTACGAATTATGAAAACTCTCATTCACAAACCGGAGCTGTTTATGGTGCCAATCAGCCCAGTTATTATGAGGTGCTTTTTAATTTTTCATATTCAGTATAGATATTTATATTTGGAATGTTTGTTTAATGCAGGTCTTCGTGCTGTCTCTGACCAACACTCATTCTTGTTGTTATATTGTTTTTTCTGCTTAGGAAACAGCACCATCACAAGTGCAGCAGAACATTCCTACTAGTCCTTATGTTGGAAATTACCAACAGCAAATTAATCCTACGTATGGGAGAGGATATGGTGCTCCTATTCCATATCAAGCTGCGCTCCAACCTAATATATTCCTTCCATCCCAGGCACCTCAAATGCCCCAGGTTATGTGCAGCTCCTTCATTTCCTTTAGAAAAATTATTGACTTAGGCTGGCTGTAATGCTGTTGGTATTTATTTGTGGCACTGTAGTACTTGATAACTAACATCTACATTATAAGGTTCTTTTTGTATAACTACCTATTGACTTTCTAATAAGCTTAACTTTTAGTTAACTCAGATTTCAGAATTAATGTGCCTGCTGTTTTCCGGCAGAAATGTTTTTGAACTTTTCTTTCATTATTAATTTATTTTATTCATCTTTTTCTCTGTTTCCTTTCTGCACTCTATGCAAGACAGTAATTGCTAAAAGAATTTCACATCATACTCGTTCTTATTGACTGTTATTTCATTTTTCTTATTTTCAGGTGAATTTGGCCCCACCTCCAGTTACCTCTCAGCCTGCAGCGAAACCCTTCGTTCCTGCAACCCCACCGACATTGAGAAATGTAGAGCAGTATCAGCAGCCCACATTGGGCTCTCAGTTATATCCTGTGTGTATATTCATTTTTGTCTGTTAGTATATACATATTTAATTGTGATTACTGAATTTTTGGTGCACATTTTCCTCATTTCAGGGGAATGCGAACCCTAACTACCAAGCTGGAAACCTGGGGGCTGGTTCATTTGGGTCTATCCCTTCTCAAGTTCCAGTTCCTGGGCATAAGATGCCTCAGGTTGTGGGTCCCACCCCAGCACCTAAAGGATTTATGCCAGTAAGTAACGCAGGAGTGCAGAGACCTGGGATGGGTCCAATGCAGCCTCCCAGTCCTACTCAGTCGGCTCCAGCAGCTGTAGCTCCTGCAGCTCCTCCACCTACAGTGCAGACAGTTGATACTTCAAATGTGCCTGGTAATATATTCTCTTCTTGTACTCTTATTCATCGAAAAAAAGGAAAAGGAAAAAAGCTTTTCTCCCTCGTTCACTTACAATTTTGCAATTATGGGTAGTGCCTCCTTTTTATGTTCTAAATTCATAAGAATTAACCAAAGGGTGGCAGTAGATTTATTCAAGTTATTTTTAACAGATGGGATAGATGCAGTGTCTAGTGATTCGTGCTGGGGAAAATATTAATTTTAGGTAAAGGGGTTATAAATTCTATCAAAGATGGAAGGAAAGACCCAAGTCATGTCTGAGGTTAACATTCATTTGAACATATATATATATATATATATATATATATATATATATATATATATATATATATATAAAATAAAGAGTCTTGTGAAACAATTGTTATGCTGAATAGTGATGTGCCTTTTTGTTTTTTTCTTTTGTCAAAATTCAGTTAAAAAGTTTTTAACTTTAATAGAGTGGAGAAGAGGACCCATACTCCTTGATAAGGCCCAAAAATACCTTGCCTTTTACTGGGACTCCTGTTCACTCGGAGACATTAGGAACTAGGACATGCAAACTGAGCTGGACAACTCTAAAAACAGTTCCAACTGTTGCTATTTGTAACTATTTGAAGAAGCTAAATCTCGATTCCAGAATTTTCTTGTTGCCTTTTATTTTGCCAGTTTACTATTGTTTTATATTTCTAAATCTTCATTCTCTTGTGCTTTGTCTTCCTGTGCTCCAGCCCCGCAAAGGCCTGTTATCACAACTTTGACCAGACTTTTTAATGAGACATCGGAAGCATTGGGAGGCTCACGAGCAAATCCAGCTAAGAAACGTGAAATAGAAGACAATTCAAGGAAAATTGGTGCTTTGTTTGCAAAGCTAAACAGTGGCGACATATCTAAAAATGCTGCAGAAAAGCTTGTACAACTCTGCCAAGCTTTGGATAGCGGTGATTTCAGTACTGCCCTCCAAATCCAGGTACCCCCTTTTTTCAAAATTTTAATTTTATTTATTTTATTTAAGTTACACTTTTCTATACACACGCTGTTGAACTGAATTGTGAATTTTGTATTATTTACTTCTTTTCTGCCGTGTGTAGGTACTTCTTACTACAAGTGATTGGGATGAATGCAACTTCTGGTTAGCGACACTCAAGAGAATGATCAAGACTAGGCAGAATGTGAGATAAAAATTGGTTCTATTTTATCAAGCATGGTAACCTTGGTCTACATTTCTTTCAGATATATAGGGTTTGTCAGCGTGATAATCACTTCTCCATGTACACATGCCTGGGTCGTCCTTTAGATTGTGATGGTTGGGTTTTGGTTCTTTGTTCTTTTACTTTACCCTTCCCCCATTTTCTTTGCTAATTTTTCTTCCTATTTTTAGAATCAATTAGAAAAGATGGTTCTCAGAATATTGATGAACTTTTTGGAAAGTGTTCTTTGTATGTGCATTTAGAAATAGGATATGGTTTTTGATTAATAGATATAAATTTTGGTAAGAGAGATTTTTTGTACTTTTATCACTCGTCTTAATAAAGATGATTGTAGGGTTGTGATGATCTTTGCTTTTGTTCATCTTAATCAAGTCTTGTAGCTTTTGGGTATTTGAATGGACTTAACTATATCAAGTCCTGCTAATTCGCTTACTATCTTTGCTTTACTTCAATTTTTTTTTGAATTCACTACTAGAAAGTGTTACTCCCTCTGTTCCTTAATATAGGACGTTTTAGTGTTATTAGATTTGTTAAAATTTGGGAGAATTGATCATAATTTTTTCAAAATTAACCTTTATTACTCTACCTAATTTTTTGATAAACTAAAGAATTGGATAAGTTGTTTTATGGGGATGGAGAGAGATCATTAAGTAAATGAGACTAGTGACTTTTTTTAGGAGAAAATTATGAGAAAATGTGCGAGAGAGTATGAGATGACTATGATAAGATAATATTTAAGGGAATTATAGACAATTGATATTATATTTAATGTTTTTTAATTATTATCTTAATTTTTGTACAACACTCTAAAACTTTTTATATTATGGGAGGGAGGGAGTATTTGGTAACTGTTTTTGTTTTGAAAGAATTGGAAGCGAAACTCACTTTGATAGCAAAAAAGTGAAAACACAAAAATTGTTCCTTCAATTTTTGCAGTTCATTCCAGCTTTAATGTGGTTTAGGTCTGGAATCTTGTTAACAAAATGTAGGTTTCATTTCAATATCTGGAAGCCTCTAAAAATTTTAAACTTTACTTATTCATAAAATTAAATTAACTATAAAATCCTTTACTTATTCATAAAATTAAATTAAATTAACATTTGAATATTGTTATCATACAAGTAAAAGAAGAAACATTCGATAAATAAATATATAAGAAAGCGCAAAATCAGTTACCAAAGAGTCCTTAATTTTTGTTTTTTTCCCAATTTTATTAGAGTGGCTATGATCTATGGCACAGCTTTAAATCTACCGAGTACTGACCACTATAACCCCCCCCCCCCCCAAACCCACCCACCCACACCCAAAAAAATATAAGCTAAAATAAAAAATAAGCTTATATTTTTTTATATGTAGAATTTTTTTTTTATTTTTTGGAAAAACAGCAAACATGATTAATTAATAACAATGTTACTTAGGAAGGTAAGTCTTGTAACAACAACAAGGAGTTGTTTGATAAAACTGAATGAAAAATTCTAATAATTAAGAAATCTGAATGAAATGAACAGAATAGAGTATGTGAATACTAAATAAAAAATTGTGTTTGGTAATTAATTTGTCTGAAATATCTGAGTGTATTTTACAATTTCAACCATTTAAGATGTTTTGAACTAGTTTGTTTGTTAATGTAAAACAAATATAATGTAAAAAAAATAATTATTTTATAATTGCTCTGTCAAATATTTCCATACAATGTTTTTTGAATTACTTGATAAAAATAATTGATTATAAACAAATTACTTGTTAAGAATTTCACCAAATTCGTTGTTTCTACAAACCTTTCCGCCACAAGACAATAATATCAGCAAAATAGATGCTCCTGCACAAAAACATCTTTAATAATTGATGGATAAAAAGTGAAAAAATCATGGAAGCTTATACGTAAATTTCTCTGTTCTTAGTGGCATTTAAGTAAAAAGTTTATTAAGTAAAGCAACTGATCGAGTCAGCCGGAGAAACGTGTGTTTGATAGCTTCTGAATAAATCTGAATGTTGCTGACCGAATAAGAAATGTGATTAAGCTTGTTTGTTTTGTAAAATTAAAAATCTGAATAGCTCTTAATAGTGCTGACCGAATAAGCTTCATAAAGTTGGCTGATTCGCTAAGCAGGTAGCTGAATGGATTTTTTACGTACATACCCATATTGTTTTATGTTGCATCAAAATTTAACATCTTTAGGAAAGAGAAAAAGAGATGCACTCCCATAACATTCCATAAATTGTCTCTTTTTTGGGATCTAGGTGATATATATATATATATATATATATATATATATATATATATATATATATATATATATATATATATATATATAGTATTCATCATATGTCATAATATATATTAATATTATGTTATCAATTTTTGCACTCTCTTTGTTATAAAATAAAATAATAATTATTAAATTTCTAAAAATTAATTTGCAAAATGATTTATTCACAATTATAAAACAATAAATTTCATGATTATTAGTATTTTGTATTTACTAAAATTAAATGAACTTATACCAATTTTAAGTTTTAAAATATCTAATGGTAACTTTTAAAAAATTAATAATGATATTATGTTTTTGTGAGAGAGGGTACTATTATATTTTATACTAATGTACTTTGTATAATTTTATTATTATATTTAAAAAACAAATATATTTTTTAAATTTAAAATGTCTAAAATTGACTTTCAAAAATTTAATTACGATCTTATATTTTGGAGGGGTAAAATAATAAAATACTGTTATTCAGATGTTTCAGACATGTCAATTATCAAATAAATTTTTTCATTCAGATTCAGATTCAGATTCATTCAGTTTTTATCAAACACCCCCTAAATTCCCCCAGTCTCATCCCGCCATATTCAGACTATTATTTGATTGAAACAAACTATCTTAACGACTTAACCAATCAGAATTTATTCATTCAGAACTATTAAGTGCTAATCATAGAAGTTAGTAATGAATCCACTGCTACTAGTCAAACTATTTTCAGAGCTAAGCAATCAAATAATTATATTTATATCTATAGCTGAGTTTATTGGTTGAGTAAACCGGCAATTTTGGTTTGTTCGATTTTTTTATTCTACCTAGTCAAAAACAAGGATCAGTAACATAGTTCCATGATTTGAAAACGCATGACAACCTTATATTATACTCCCTCCGTCTCTAATTATTTGACGTTTTAGAAGTGAACACAAGAATTAAGATAATAATTAGAAAGTATTAAATATAGTACTCAATTGTCTATAATACCCTTAAATCTTTTGTTGGGATAAGAAGAGTTTTGTTAGGATAAAGATGTTGGTTTTTGATTTAAATGATGATAATATTATTGAGTTTATATTCAGTTTAATGAATTTGATTTAAATTGTTTGGGTTAATTTAATTTATAAGTTAAATTCTTTGTTGACCCAACTGATTAACAGTCCATTAATTGATAAAAAGATATTATTATTGCTGAATATCCCCTATATATATATATATATATATATATATATATATATATATATATATATCTTGTTTTGAATGAAATTTAAATATGCTTCTATATGTTTATTGTTGTGAGATGTAAAAATGGACTTAATTGGTTTTGTTTGGGCTGATTTAAATTTATTATATGTATTTTTTCTGTTGGCCCAAGATTGGAATTATGGTCCATAAGTACCTTCCTACTATATTTAAGTTTGCATGTTGTTGAAAAGATCTTTAATATAATTTAGTAATGATATGCAATC
Source organism: Panax notoginseng (assembly GCA_016801055.1). Lineage (NCBI taxonomy): Eukaryota > Viridiplantae > Streptophyta > Magnoliopsida > Apiales > Araliaceae > Panax > Panax notoginseng. The sequence goes on along the minus strand of CM029019.1, from coordinate 152,965,598 downwards.
CAATTTAAAAAGGAAACTAAATAAGGTAACTGTTATTCAGTGATTGGCTAGTACTCCCTCCGTTCCAGGATAAAAGTCCTTATTACTATTTTGGGTTGTCCCATGTTAAATGTCCTCTTTCTTTTAATAGCCAAACTTTTACACATTTTTTCCTATTATGCCCGTAGCATTAAATATCTCATACTTTTCTTATTCTAATTCTCTCTCCATATTTAATGACATTATTATAGATAATTTTGTCATTTTATTCCTCTTCTAATTATGCGTGAAAAATCCACCAAGACTTTTATCCTAGGACGGAGGGAGTAACAAACTTTATCAAGTATCTCCTTGTTCCTTTATTTAAGGTGTTTTAGTTTGACTTGAAAACATATCCGTTGAAACCAAATCTTTGTTAGCTGATCATATATCTGTTGGTCTCTTTAATTGCTAATATCATGGGATATACCAACTGTGATACGAGTTTCCTATTCTATCTTATGTTCATATCCGTTGGTCAATATTAGTAGCTTTAATTATGAGATTTATATCATCTGATTTTTTGCTATGAGATTTAAATTATCTAGTTTGTTGCTAACTAATTTTATAGCCGTTGGGTATCTTTTTATATATAGTCTTATTTTCATGGCTAAGGGCAGAGGATATACAAAAAGCTAATTCACGTTGCTATACAAAGAAGAATCCTATTGAGTGCTATTCATTATTTATTTTCAGCTATTCATTGTACTATCTTTAATTCTTTGTGGCTGGAAAATAAGAAGTCTATTGTAATTTTTTCTATTATATTCAAAGTTCAAGTCTTGTTTGGCTTGGTCTATCTAGCAGTAGATAGGATCTGTTCAAAGAGAGTTTTTCAAGGTTGCAGAAGTGTAAAGGTCTCAGTGGTGAGAAAGGTTGCAGAGGTGCAAGGGGGCAGTGATGTCCATCAGTGTGAAGCTACTTTGAACATGGAGTTCTTTTTATTGTATTCAATTGAATATTAAGTTTAATAAAAAGAGTCTCCAATCCTAGTTGGGATTGGACGTGGATTAGGCCACTAGATTAGAGGATAGGGGCTGAACCACGTAAAAATCTTGGTGTGATTTTTACTTCTGTTTATCTCTTTAATTACCATTCCCGTTCTGCACATTTTTGTTCATCACGTTGATTGAAGTTATACTATTCAAACACTAAAACAGACAGGTCTAACCGTCTGATAATAAGAAACGAAGAACATAAGCTAAAGCAGACACTAAAGCAGACAGGCGTAGCTGTCTGATTTAAACCTGTTGCAGAAAATTAAAAAAGATTTTACCGTTTATCACTTTTAGCTTGATCACCTATTCACCCCCCCTCTAGGTGTGCGTATTTACTGAATTACATTTGGTATCAAAGCTTGACTCTACTAATATTGATCGTTGTAGGTCGTAGGGGAAGATCCTATGGCACACCTAAACTTTCAAGAAGGTCAGTCCATAAGTAGACCACCGCTGTTGCTTGGAAGTGAAAACTTCAACTTTTGAAAGTTCAGAATGAAGATCTATCTGAATTGTGACCCATGGGAATGGTGGGTAAGTCGAAAATGGACCAGTCATTCCGCGACATGATAATGGCAAGCCAAAGAATCTCATGGAAATGGACTCAAACGAATCATATATGGTATCTTATGATTCCAAGGCCATGAATACACTTTTAAGTGGCATGGTTCAGTCGGAGATAGATTAGGTCTCTTCTTGTACTACGGCTAAAGAAATTTGGGACACAGTCATTATGAGCCACGAAGGTACTACTAAAGTGAAGGAGGTCAAGCTAAGCAAGCTTATGCACGAATATGAACTATTCAAATAAGAGAAAAATGAATCAATTAGAGATGCCCAAGCAAGATTTCTTACTCTAATGAATTCTCTAAGTATGCTTGGACGAAAGATTGATCAAAAGGAAATCAACCGAAAGCTTCTCAGAGCCATGCCAAAGCGATTCGCACCAAAGGTTACTACACTTCAAAACTCAATCACAATCAATATGATGGAAACTCTTACTTTATTTGGAGAGCTTGAAGAGTTTGAAAACCAACTAAAATTGTACGATGAAGAAGATGAGGCACCTAAGAAGAAGACCTTGGCTCTACAAGCTGAAAACTACATTGAAGGCAATGATGAAGATTTTGATGAAGAAATTGAAATGCTCTCAAGAAAACTAGAGACACTACTTCAAAGAAAGAAACAAAGGAAGAATCAAAAAGGTAGCTCAACTCCAATGAGCAAGTCCAAAACAGAACAAGATGAAGAAATTGGCCAATTATGTTTCATGGGACTATAAGACGATGATCAACTTGAGGTAACGAATTTTCATGAAAATTTTGAAATATCTACATCTGATTATCTTGTTTTGCTAAATGAAAATCAAAAGCTTAAAAAGAAAACTGCTTATTTTAAGAACTGCGTAAATGAGCTAATGAATGAAGTTGAATTACTTATTGAAGAAAAGAAAGAAAATAAATATCTTACAAATGAAAATCAAACTTTAAAAGAAAAATTGAAAATGAGAGATGTATGCATAGATGCTTTTAATGATGGAAAAATGATGAATATGCAACATGATGATAATGTAACAAATGCAAAAATAGCATCTTTAAAAAATGATCTTGCTAAATTTGTGCAAGGAGAAGAGAACCTAAATGTTATGTTAGGGGCACAAAGGTCTAGTCTTGATAAACAAGAAATTGAGTATAATCCTATTAAAAATGTAGAAACAAGATTAATACTAATATTAGAATGATTAATAGTAAATCAAGGCATAAACCACTTTATTGTTCACCATTTGTTACTTGTAAAAAATATGGTTTTAAAGGTCATTTTGATTCTAATTGTAATAAAATTAGAATAAAACAAATTTGGGTAAAGAAAAGTGATTTATATGCTACTAACCCAAAAGGACCCAAGAAGATTTGGGTACCAAAAAGATAGAGATTATTTGTTTATTTTGTAGGTGTCTCAAGATCAAAAAGGAGATGGATGATTCTTTACCTTGAGAGAGTAAGTTACCTATAAATTATTTGGCAGAATCTGTAAGTACCTCATGTTATTTTTTAAATAGAGTTTTAATTAGATATATTATTATAAAAACTCTATGGATTTCGTACTACAAGGGTTCATAACATCATGTCAAATGTTCCATATTTAATACACATGATAATCTTGATATAAGGTTGATGAATATGTTTATATTTTATTTGATAATTTTGACCTTGATCTGTCAAAAGAAGAGGATGGAGACTTTGTAGGAATACAGTTAAGGGATCTGGAATTTGGAAAGAAAACAGCTCAATCCAGACAGCCTAAGCCGTCTGCATCAGAAGGAAAATTAGATGAACGTGGAAAGCGAACAAATGAAATTAGACAATCTGAGTCATCTGCTTTAGTTGAAAACTTAGACATACAGACGCCTAAATCCAGACAGCTCGACTCGTCTGTTTTAGAAGGCAAATCAGATGAATATTCTGATGCAAAATCTAATATTTCAGAAAGTGAATCAGATGAACAAATGACCAATGGAAGTCTTTCAAGAACAACCAGAATAGTGAAAAATTATCCTCCTAACCTGAGCTTTAAAGACCCTAACATTGGGATGACTAAAAGAAGTGCTATTGAATATATATCTTTGATTCTGAATATACAAAATCCAAATCTACACTAAGGAACACAACTATCAAGCTTTCCACTGGTAACAAAATGCTGCTATATAGGTAACAAATCACAAAGGTATGATTATATTGTTTACTTGTTATATGTATTTTTGTTATAACCTTGCTCCAATGTCATTCTTTATGCTTATAACCTTGCTATATGTGATATGAATTATTTTTTGTTGATGACAAAGGGAGAGAGATACAACTTGATGATTTATTGTTTTTGATAATGACAAAGGGGGAGAGATATTTGGGTATATTTAAATTGGCTTAAATTGGTGTTCATGGTGATATTGAGATGCTATATTAAGCTGGAATATGTAATGATGGTTATTTGGATAAAGTCATTTGCTTTTGGTCCTTGATATGCATAAATTTAGGGGGAACCATATATTTAGGGGGAGCATGTTGGTGCATAAATTGTCATCATCAAAAAGTGGAAGAATATTGGTTTTTGATTTTAATGATGACAATATTATTGAGTTTATATTTAGTTTAATGAATTTGATTTAAATTGTTTGGGTTAATTTAATTTATAAGTTAAATTCTTTGTTGACCCAAAACTGATTAACAGTTCATTAATTGATAAAAAGATATTATTATTGCTGAATATTCCCTATATATATATATATATATATATATATATATATATATATATATATATATATATATATATATATATCCTGTTTTGTATGAAATTTAAATATGCTTCTATATGTTTATTGTTGTGAGATGTAAAAATGGACTTAATTGGTTTTGTTTGGGCTGATTTAAATTTATTATATGTATTTTTCCTGTTGGCCCAAGATTGGAATTATGGTCCATAAGTACCTTCCTTCTATATTTAAGTTTGCATGTTGCTGAAAAGATCTTTAATATAATTTAGTAATGATATGCAATCCAATTTGAAAAGGAAACTAAATAAGGTAACTGTTATTCAGTGATTGGCTAGTAACAAACATTATCAAGTATCTCCTTGTTCCTTTATTTAAGGTGTTTTGGTTTGACTTGAAAACATATCCGTTGAAACCAAATCTTTGTTAGCTGATCATATATCTGTTGGTCTCTTTAATTGCTAATATCATGGGATATACCAACTGTGATATGAGTTTCCTATTCTATCTTATGTTCATATCCGTTGGTCAATATTAGTAGCTTTAATTATGAGATTTAAATCATCTGATTTCTTGCTATGAGATTTAAATCATCTAGTTTGTTGCTAACTAATTTTATAGTCGTTGGGTATCTTTTTATATATAGTCTTATTTTCACGGCTAAGGGCAGAGGATATACAAAAAGCTAATTCACATTGCTATACAAAGAAGAATCCTATTGAGAGCTATTCATTATTTATTTCCAGCTATTCATTGTACTATCTTTAATTCTTTGTGGCTGGAAAATAAGAAGTCTATTGTAATTTCTTCTATTATATTCAAAGTTCAAGTCTTGTTTGGCTTGGTCTATCTAGCAGTAGATAAGATCTGTTCAAAGAGAGTTTTTTAAGGTTGCAGAGGTGCAAAGGTCTCAGTGGTGAGAAAGATTGTAGAGGTGTAAGGGGGCAGTGGTGTCCATCAGTGTGAAGCTACTTTGAACAGGGAGTTCTTTTTATTGTATTTAATTGAATATTAAGTTTAATAAAAAGAGTCTCCAATCCTAGTTGGGATTGGACGTGGATTAGGCCACTAGATTAGAGGATAGGGGCTGAACCACGTAAAAATCTTGGTGTGATTTTTACTTCTGTTTATCTCTTTAATTGCCATTCCTGTTCTGCACATTTTTGTTCATCACGTTGATTGAAGTTATACTATTCAGACACTAAAGCAGACAAGTCTAGCTGTCTGATAATAAGAAAAGAAGAACATAAGCTAAAGTAGACACTAAAGCAGACAGGCGTAGCTGTCTGATTTAAACCTGTTGCAGAAAATTAAAAAAGATTTCACCGTTTATCACTTTAGCTTGATCACCTATTCACCCCCCTCTAGGTGTGCGTATTTACTGAATTACGAAGGAGAGAGAAAGAGTTTAAAGTATCAAAAAATTGGTAGAGTAATGAGGGATAATTTTGAAAAAATTATCATTAATTCTCCTAGATTTGAACAAACGTCAAATAATTAGGGACAAATGAAAAACTCTAAAACGTCAAATAATTAGGGATGGAGGGAGTATTATGTTAGGTTTGGATTGGAGAAATAAAGACGAGAATAAAATGATTTATTTTTATATAAAAAAAATTGTATTTAACTGTTCAATTAAAATGAAATAAACTATTTTTTATTTCTCCTAAAATTTTGAATTTTATTCTTCTCTCATTCCAACTGAAGTAGTTGGGTATACTTGGTTCTGTAGAATTTATGTCATTGTATTAGGTCCATATAGGATTCAAGTAGAATTTATGTCATTTTATTATGTCCATATATATAGGATTCAAGTTTCCTTAAATCTAGTTAGAATGTATGTTCCGATTTGGATTGGTATTCCTTGCGTATGAAGATTGATTGTTGACTCCTGTTAAGTATTGCTATAATTTTATACCGAATTATAATTTTGATATTAATATATGAGATTAAATAAAATTATAAGTGGTGTCAACTTATTACATATTGTCATCCGATTTTAGATATTGACAATTATGTGCAAGTATATACGATCAACAAATAATATAGAGTAAATAAGAGTGTCGAACCCATATGAATTTATGTCTAATATATCACAACTGCTAATTTTTATCAATTCAATTTTATTTAAACAATCACAATTTGTGAATATATATAATTAAAACTAATTTAAACTTAAACTACGAATAAAATCTAACACAAAGGTTGAAAATCAGATATAAAAAGTTTAAGACTACAATATCCGTAATTGTACAATGTGTATCAATTATTCAAATCATCCAATTATTAAATTCATTAGAGTTGTTAACAGGAATTCATGATTATTTATAAGTCATTTTCCAAGGATCAAATAAAAATATTCAATTTAATTAATCTTGATATATTCTTATGCAAAACAAAAGAATCAAATTCATTAAGTATCAATTCTCAAAAGTTACATCCAGTGAAAAGAGATATTCATATTCAATTCACAACCTTAATTATTTAACGCATGCAAATAACTAAGAATACATGCTATCATATTCAGATCTAACCCTAGATTTCATCTCCTGAATTCATCTAGTGTATTACACTAATTGTTCGTCAAACAGTTAATCAATAAGCACAAAATACGATAGACAACTCAATTTGAATAAATAACTGGAATTAAATAGATAATTAATCCATAAACATAAAAGGTTCAATTGTAATCTTAATTGAAAATTTAGTTCATGCTGAAATTTAAAACCAAAAATCCCAAACAAGTCATCATAATAGAATGACAACTCTAAGAATAAAAGTAAGAAAAAACTCAGTAAGTCTTCTTCTATCTTCACGTCTCCAGTCTGCAATCCTTGTATACTTCTCCCAAATCTCCAATCTTCAAGCTCCAGCAACTAGCTTCAATCTCTGTGTCTCTTAGATGAATAATCACCTTTTTTATAGATATAAGTCTCCACAAAGTCCAGCCCCATTTTAGAATCCAATTCCTAGTAGAAATTCACGTCCAAAATCCCAACTTTAAGGAAACTCGACTAAGCCTTTCTGCTCCGCAGCGCCCCGGCGCTGGGTTTGTACTAACAAAGAGCGCCCCGATGCTAGAACTATGTTGGAAATTACGATTATGCTCTTTTTGATGCCAGAAATCCCTGTTTTGCCCTTTTGCTGCCTTAACCTACAAAATAACAATAAAAACAAGTAAAATGCCCTAAATAACCTCAAGACTAACAATATATTAAGCTGGTAAGTACTCAATTCATGGGTATATAAACCATTTATCAAATACCCCCAAACTTAAACAGTTGCTTGTCCTCAAGCAATGTAAATAACTAAAACGTGATGAATGCAACTAACTAACTACAATTCTACCAACTCAATCATGAATCAACACAAGTATCCACAAATAGCCTCAAAGTTCCTTAACCATAACTCAAATGAATGTTCAAACTCAAGCATACGTTAAATCTCAAAAATATCACCAACCACTTCATTTTCAACCCAAGTGTGTGTATGTCAACATGTCAATCCAATCATAACTCAGCCAAACTTAAGAATCATATAGCTCAAAGAAAGATAATCACAGATATAAACAATTTACTTCACCTCTATAACTTAGATACCTTGTATTTCAAAAATTTCCTTTATTCTTATATATATATATATATATATATATATATATATATATATATATATATATATATATATTCATAACGAGTACGTTTTACGATCTATCTCGATTTTTTCTTCTAATTCTTGACTTGTGCAATGTTAATCTTTATTAGGCTTTTAAAAGTTACTCATGTACCGAACTTTCGACCAATGACTCCCAAGCCAATTAACTTTATGACACAAGTGTAGGGACACTCCTAAGGGCTTACTTGTTCAAGTAACAGAGGTCACAAAGATAACTAATAAAGTTATTTTTTTTTTCATTTTCCATTTTTTTAAATAAATAATTTTTGAAATACTAGATAACACTAAACCATAGAGGTTTTTCTTATCTTTCCTAAGCCATAATTTCCTTCAGTTCAAACTAAATCATAACTAGCTTAACATATTGAATAAGTGCACATAAACCAAATGTTTCCAATAAAGCAAGCTAACAACATTCACGAGCTAACTTAACTATCATTATCCCATTAATTCTAGTTATTTCTTAATTCACAAAATTCTGATCATCGGCCCTCACAAGGGTTCATATCTCATCATGCTTAAGTTACCCTAAATGTGATGTATGCAACACAATATCATGCAAAACTAATAAATAAACATGAAAAGCTATAACTAGATGCAAATTAACCTAAATGAATAAATGTCCTATTGTGCACAATGCTAACAAACCACCCCCAAACTTGAACAGAGCAATGTCCTCATGCGAAAGATAAAGAAATTATAAAACTGAGGACTTCCCTGATTAGGTCAATCGTCGCGATCGACCTCCTCATCGCTCTCATCTTCTTGATCAAAAGGGGAAAAACAGGTAACGTGGGCGCCACAGGAAACTGGCTATGGTCTACGGTGGGATTTATTCGAGGGAACATATCTACCAATGCTTTGTTGAAACTGATGTTGTAGGAGAAGATTGCATCCTGACGAGCAGCAAGACGAACATTCTGATCCTCAAGGCGGTACATCCATCCATTCACTTTGCGCTCAACCTTTTCAGACACCACACGGCGAGGAGCAGCAGGGAAAGAACCTGTGACCATGGGAGTCGGATCATACTGAGGCTCAACCAGTGTAATTAAAAACCCCAATCCTCGCGGATATGACTCGCCACCTCCCTAAACTTTGTATCTCATGATGATATTATAGTCCATCAGTGGCATCGAATGCATAATCATCTCATTTTGTTTCCATTTGACCCCTGCCAAATCATACAATGCACATATGAGGGAAGGGTGGGGCAGCCCACCAGCGATACCGCCCTCTAAAGCGTGATGGATAGACCTTTGAATGATTAGACCCATATCCATCCTTTTTCCTTTCACTAGACATTATAGCAACACTGCCCTCTCTTTGGTCATGAAAGTAGTATGCATACAAGCCAATCATGTATGATGATAAAGCATATACTTTGTAATAAATCTTATTTATTTATTAATAAAAGAATTATTTATTAAATGTATTTACTTATCTACATAGTGTTATTTCTAAAATATGTGATAAACCCATAGTTTAAGAAATACTTTTAGAATCATGATGAGATCATGCTAATGAGATCTAAATTCCTAGATAGCTTAAAACTAAAATGTTCCCAATCAATGGATTACTAAAATGGGGATTAGTGAATCCGGATAGATTGGTGCATACGTTGCTTTCTCATTGGATGAGGATGATTGATCTCATGATCATTTGTGTGGAGACACTAAAGCAAGTATGTGGGTGCTTATTGGAGAATAAGTTCACTGAACGTGACTCGCTAAGGAATACCAAATAGAGTTTTACTTGCCTGTCAATATGAATTTTTGTAGTGATAGTAGCACAAATGATCCTTAGACTTGAGATCATCATAATATCTTATATATAATGAATTACACTTTGACTTATTCCTTAAGACCTTAAGGGTATATCAAAGGGTATGCTTGGGTGTAATAAGTTATATATAGAGATAATGAATGATCAACAAAGAATCTACTACTTCTAGTAAAAGAAGAGAAATGTCTTATGTGATTCGATAAATGACAACTCAGGAATCTTTGCCCAGGGTGGAATGAAATTAGAAAGATGTTTCTAATTTGCATTCATTCGGAGTTGTGCATTTAGGAATCGAAATACATATAATTAAATAAAATAAGACTTGACAGTAATTCCACGTCTTATATTTAATTGGGACATTGTATGGTGGAAAGATTGAATTGTACGGTAACTATTTACTCAAATATTTTTTTATGATTAATGTTTAAATCTATATTATCTGAAAAGTCGTTGATCGCTAAGGAGGCTTATCCTTATTGTAGAATAAATATTATTTATTTAAATAAATTAATAGTTTAATTTATTTATTTAAATAAGATTAGAATTATTCTAATTGATTTATTCACAACCGGTTTAATATGAAGAACCTAAATGGTCACATCATAAAAGGAAGAATATTTATTTAAGAAGTTAATGATATAATCGTAATAATATATTAAGTATATTTAATTTAATCTATGGTGATAGAATAAATTAAATAACTTAATATTTATTATCTAATATTTTAAAAATATTAAATATAAATTAATAAGAGGAGTTGTATTAATATTATTAAAATTATTATTATTTTAATTTCTAAAGGAGTTTGAGAATTAATTTAATATTAATACTCTTATTTATTCCTAATAAGATTAGTAGGCAAATTAATTAACACAGTTTAATTAATTATTCTTAATAAGATTAGGGAGCCTAATTAATTAAAAGAGTTTAATTAATTAAATAATACTCTATTTTAATTAAATAGGTAAACTGATATATTTATAAGAGAAGTCTTCTATTAGATATTAGTGTGTGAGATGAGTACATTCCTTTTCTACAGAGATAGGAAAACTAGGGTTTGAGCCAATACACCCTTCTTGAATCTTGTTCTTTCTTGTTCTATTATATATAGTATTCTATATATGCATGCTAGTATATATATATATATATATATATATATATATATATATATATATATATATATATATTATACAAACATGCTTCACATGTTTAATAATAAGACGCGTATTTTATATATATATATATATGTGCATGCGCGCTAAACAAGATGAGATTAATAATAACAAACCCCTCAAAGAATTTATATTAAGTCCTAAGCGTTCAAAGATATTTGGAATATCGAGCGTCGCCTTCTAGCATGATAAAATTAATAGAGTATTAAATATTTAATATGAGTTTGTTGTGTCACCACAAGGCAAGTATTAAGTATTTAAGATGTTAATTTATCACATTTGATGCTTATAAAGAAAATTGAACAATATTATTTTGTTATGTCACCACAAGGACAATATCTTTCTTTTTTGAATATATGGAAGTGCTAGGTTGGATTAACTTAGATAATTTTGATTCGGATGTGCCACCACTTGATCAAAATAATCCAAGAGGCAAAAGAAAAGGAGTTACATGATGATGTAATTGACAAGAAGTTGTCTACCTATTTATTTATATATAGTTTGTTGTGTCACCACAAGGCTATATATATTTGAAATGGGATCCTTATTCTCACTAGAAAAAACTTTAATTAGATTTTTCCGAACTATATATATGAGGGTAATATAGTTTGAAAAAATAGTGGGAGATGCCGATATAAAATAAGGCCTAATTTATTTTGGTAATATATAAATTAATTAAATGAATGTTTGCTAAAATATTATTTTTCACATGTAGAAATTTGAAAAACGTCAAACTCATTAATTTCACTGCATAACATACTTGATGATAACAAACTGACCGGACCGAATTACACAGACTGGTTAAGGAATCTGAGAATTGTTCTCACTGCTAAAAAGATTTCTTATGTCCTAAATTGGCCTGTACCTACAAAAGTTGCAGAGATAGCCTTTGAGGAAGAGATTGCTACTTTTAAACAGTGGCAAGATGGTGCATTTGTGGCTCAATACATCATGCTCGTATCCATGAGTAACGAGCTTCAGCGTGAAACCATGGATGCTCTTACTGTGTTGTTGCACTTACAAGAGCTGTATAGTGAGCAAGTAGGACTGCTAGATATGAAATATCTAAGAAGATCTTCCGATCTCGGATGATCGAGGGTACTACCATTGAGACTCATGTCTTAAAGATGATCAATCTGATTGAACGTCTTGAACAACTTGGGTTAGTCATGGATGGGGAGTTGAGTCAAGATTTAGTCTTGTAGTCACTCCTGGACACCTTCTCACAATTTGTTGTGAATTTTTACATGAATAAATTAGATGTCAGCTTGCATGAATTACTTAACATGTTGAAAACTGCTGAAGGTCACTTCCCATCCAAGAAAGACCATGTCTTAATGATGGATGATTCTTCCAAGAAAAGGAAGAGGCCCAAGGTGTCTTCTCAAAAGAAGAAATCCAAGAAGGCTAAGGGTAAGGCGAAAGTGAAGGAGAAAAAAAAATCTGATCCAGCTAGTAAAGGAATTTCTTCCATTGCAATAAGCCAGGTCACTAGAAGAGGAACTGTAAGGATTATCTTGCGGAGCAAAAGCAGAAGAAGCTTGGAGAAACTTCGAATCCTAATCAAGGTTTGTTTATGATTGAAATTAATTTTTCTGAAAGTCAATCTTCTACATGGGTATTGGATACCGGTTGTGGTTCTCATATTTGTAATAATATGTAGAGACTGGTCAGAAGTAGAAAGCTGAGAAAGGATGAGGTCGTCCTACGAGTGAAAAATAGAGCAAAGGTTGTTGTATTAGTTATAGGGACTTATTGCTTAACATTACCTACAAACAAGTTCATTTATTTAAATAATTGTTATTTTGTTCCGAATATCATTACAAACATTATTTTAATTTCTATATTGGATATAGATGGTTTTGACATTATAATTGTAAGATCCCGAATTTTATGAAATAAAAGTATTCAATTTTTCTATTTAGTAAATAGTTAAATTGATAAAAGTTTAAAGTTAAGGGTGATATATGTAAATTTTTCAAAATAAGCAAGTGGTTATAAAATACTCATTGTTGTCGGAGAATATTCATACGACGGCGCAGCCATTTGTGGGCCCCGTAACGGAAAATTGTCGAATGAATAAAACGACAAGAATGAGTTTTTTCTTTAAAAATAACGGCGTAGTTGTTACCGTTAACACCGTTGAAATACCCGGTGGTTAAAGTAAAATAATACGCATTGTTGCACAGTAGTACACGGTATTGCATATTATTTTATATTATTGTTATTTCAATAATTGTCATTGCACAACATTTCAAATTATCAGATCAATAATTTATACTATTTAAATAATATTATTAGATAGCATTATTGGCAATGTCTAAGGAAGTTCTGTCTAGGAGAGGTTATTTAATTGCGCGTTAGTTGTAAGACCCCGAATTTTATGAAATAAAAGTATTCAATTTTTCTTATAATTACTATTCAGTAAATGGTTAAATTGATAAATGTTAAAGTTAAGGGTGATATATGATTTTTTTTTTCAAAATACACAAGTGGTTATAAAATATTTATTGTTGTCGGGGAATATTCGTTTGGTCGTGGAATATTCTTTCTGTCGGGGAATATTCGTACGACGGCGCATCCATTTGTGGGCTCCATAACAGAATAACTGTCGGATGAAGATAACGATAAAAATTGAGTTTTTATAATTAACGGCGTAGTTGTTACCGTTAACACTGTTGGAATACCCAGTGGTTAAAATAAAGTAATACGCGTTATTGCACAGTAGCACACGATATTGCACATTATTTTTGAAATTATTGATTCTTATGTAAGAAGGCACAACTGAATAATTGTCACAGTAATTACTGTTCAATATTTTATTTTATTTACTCAATAATTGTTGCGTTGATATTTTATATTATTGTTGTTTCAATAATTGTCACTGCACAGTATTTTCCATTATCAGATCAATAATTCATATTATTTGAATAATATTATTAGATAACATTATTGACAATGTCTAGAAAGTTCTGTCTAAGGAGATGTTTGGTCACCTAATTGCGCGCCAGTAAGGAGAAATTCTTATTGAAAAGCCCCCTCTTTCCTGGGAATGGCCTGGTTGTCATAAATGTAATTCTGTAATATTATTTGTGAATAATTAATTATTGATTCATATGATAAGAAAATATTTATTTTTATGTGGATATAAATGAGGGATATATTTTTGTGGTTAAAAATGAAGGAGTTAATGTTGAGATTTTTATCAGTATTTTTGTCGGAATGGAGATATTAAAAATTAGGATTTTTGAGATATTTTGCGGGGGTTATAATTTTTAATCCGACCGTTGGATCGTGGTAATTTTTTGATATGTTATACATATATAAGTTGAGTATATGTCCATAAATTTTGAACCGTTAAAAATGAACGTATGATTTGTTATGAATTTTACGAGATGATTGGTTCAGAAATTGTTGAATTTTCGGAGTTAATCATCTTGGTGAAAAATTCTAGAATTGGTGGACCCTACTCTTGGTTGGTGAAGAAATGTGCTGAAATTTTTATTCAAATATGGTGGGTGAGAATAGTAGCAGGTAAAGCCATCAGGTTGCAGGTCAAGTCTGCTTCGGCGTGCTAACATTTTCCTATAAATAGAGGGCTAAGTTAGAATTGAAAATCACACCAAAAACATAAGTTTTCTCTCTTTCTCTCTCTATATTATGAAGCATATTTTGTGAGTTTTAGATACTTTGAGAGTTGCTATTCAGTGCAAGGTTCTTTCGGCTTTACATTCCGGTCAGAAATACTGCTCTTTTGAGGTAGGGGATAGTAAGAGATTTTAAGGGTTATTATGTTTTTCAGTTCGTAATTCTTCTGACCTTCAAAAAATTTTGGAAAAATTTGAAATGATATTTTGATGAGTTTTCTTGATTGTGTCCAAAAATGATGATTTTTAGATGTATAGATTAAGAGTTATGAATTTTATGAGAAAAGACTATTTTAAAAGTAACCGCTTATAACTCCTTGTGGTTAACTCTAAAATTGATAAAATTTTTATTGGAAGTATATCTATATAATATCAGTATACTCTGTGAATTTCGGAATTTTTTGATAAAAATATAATTTATAATAAATGTCTAAATAATCAACGGTTTTGGCCATATGAAAAATAGTAAATGAATTTTAAAAATTCCAGAAAAAATATATGTTCAATATGGGACTATATTCTGCTAAATTCTAGAAAAGAAATATTTTTAGAACTGATTTGGTATTTTTCATGAAAATAGACTAGTTATGAGTAAATGAATTAAATATGTTATGTGAAGTAAGAAAATTGAAAAATAAGATTTTATAGCTTGAGAATCCTATATGAGGTATATGCAGATTTTTGATGAGAATTTTTGGTTATTGGTGATGAAATCTTATGAGTTTGACATTTTAGAATGATTAAATGCATTATTTAGTAAATTGTAAACAATTAAAATAAATTATTTATAAGCTTAAGAAATATTATTATTTCAATATCATTATACCGAAATATTGGTATGGATTTTATTGTGAAATTTCTACCTTTTTCATGTCGAGTTAGTATTCATGAGTTACTATTCACGAGTTACTATTTACGACAAAATTGGTTTCTTTTTCTAACCAAATTATAGTTGATTTATGAATATTACTCTTGAAATTAAATCTATATTTTTTATCATATATAACATTTTTATAACCCTGATGTTGAATTTCTCTTTCACTTGAGTGTAAAGATGGGTAAATTATTGGTATGATCGTGACTGAGGAATATCTTTGGCCTGTAGTGCAAAGATGAATTGTTAACTGGTATGATCATGACCATTGAATTTATAATTGAATATCTTTAGCTTAAGTGTAAAGATGAATTGATTAACATGGTTATGATTATTGTTTATATAAATTCTGAAATGATTATATATTTCTTTGAGATATGAATATATTTGGCCTGTATTGCAAATATGAACTGTTGAGGAATATCTTTGGCCTGTAGTGCAAAGATGAATTATTGATGAATATCTTTGGCCCGTAGTGCAAAGATAAGTTGTTGATGAATATCTTTGGCTCGTAATGCAAAGATGACCTATTGTTGAATATCTTTGGCTCGAAATGGAAAGATGACCTGTTGTTGAATATCGTTGGCATATAGTGCAAAGATGACTTGTTGATGAATATCTTTGGGCCGTAGTGCAAAGATGAATTTATTAGTATGATTATGAACATGAACTGTGATTTGGTATAACCATGATCTTTGATGTTTCAGGTGATGAAAATTATCTTTGTCCTGGATGAGAAAAGAAATTTAGAACTACAATTACGATTATGAGTTATACACGTGATTGTGGACAGGAATTGTTGATTGATGTTACAGGGATAAAACAATGTTGGTGGACTTTTAACATGGAGAATATAATAGACTTTATGGTCTATTTGACTCTTCTAATGGATTGCTCATTCCGCTGCAACTATGGTTGAAAATTTTTATCATCTACCATATGTTCTAAATCTCTGATTTATTACTGATGAAGGCTATTAATAATTTAATTATCTTTAGTCATGATATTCTTTACTGAGCTAGTTGTGCTCACCCTTTTGCTTCACAATTCCTTTCAGGTAATAAGAGTGTAGCTGGGTCGAGCGAGGGTAACGGGGAAATAGAACGGTGGTCTCTAGCTGTGGATGTTCTCCTTAAGCAGTATAGAAAAGTTCATTTAGTAGTTATATTTGGTGAATCCAATAGGGTAAGGTGTACCCAACGTTGGAAGGGTGTTTTGCCACTATCATACAAGATGTCTAATGACATACAACCTCGTATCATCATAAGACAGGGTTGTGCTCATCCACTTGCTGAGTATATATACGAGCACTACCTATATAATCTTGGTGTTTGTTTGAAGTATAATTCTCAATTAGAGACAATAGAGATAATGATATGTCAAGAGAAGACTCACCATTGGGAAGAATATGATAGTAATCTTCTCGTTTTTCTTTGGGGTCTATTGGGTCAACCAAGGATAATTCTGTGGCCATATGATATCTATCATAACCTAGACGCATGGCCTCCCATATACGAAGGTTTACTTGAGCACTTCCCAAAGATTCTAATTTCTAAAATAGTTTTTGACTATACCTTTATGTAAGGTATCCACGGTTGGAACATGAGTCACATTTGGTATATATTTGTATCCAAACTCACAACATATGTGTTGTTGTATTTTGCACGACAATTGTTGTAATAAAGTTATAGTTATTTTCTGTACCATGTATTTGGCGACTCAGAATAGGTTGGATGGAATGGACCTATTTTGGGGTTGTCACATCAGTAATAAAAAATTCTTACCGGAAGGCCCCCTCTTTCCTAGGAACGATCTGGTTGTCATTATTGTGATTCTGTAATATTATTTGTGAATAATTAATTATTGATTTATATGCAAAGGAAAATATTTATTTATGTGGATATAAATTGATGAATTTTTAGAAAAGTGACAATTGTTGAAAATTTATATTTTATCTTTTTTGATAAAATAATTCATTCAAATATATTATTATATTACATTATAAATGTAAAATTCGATAATATAATAATATAATAATGGTGATATTTTTACAATGAATGTGTGATATATGAATAAATGAGGAGGAATAGTATTTTTATTATAATAAATATTAAAAACATGTTAAACATGTTGGTGGACCTCATTTTTGACTGAAATTTGATTATAGCCTGTAAAATCGTCCGTATGTGAATTTCGGTCATTTTTTGTTTGAAATTTAGAAAAACTTAAAGCTACAAAGTTGTAGAGAATTATATTTTCTATGAAATGGACATAAAATTTAAATTTTTCTGATAAAAGGGCTATTTATTATGAATTATTGAAGTTTCGGAATAATTAATTTTTGGAGTTTTAATTATTTTTTTTAAGAAAAATATTTTTTGTGAGTTGGTGGGCCCCACTTATTGTTGTAAATGCTGAATTCAAATTATCAAAGTGGGGGTAGGAATTTTTTTTTAAAAAAATAATATTTTATTAAATTTTCTACTTTGGTGTTCTAAGCATTTTCTTATAAATAGAGTGCTTAGGTTAGAATTAAAAATCACACCAGGAATTGAAATTTTCTCTCTCTATATTATCGAGTGTATTTTTGTGAGTATTTTGATACTTTAAGTGTTGCTATACGGTGCAAATTTTCTTCAGTATTATATCCGATATTTCAGTCAGAAGTGCTATTCTTTTAAGGTAAGGGATAGTAAGGGATGGTAAGGGATGCTGTTTTTTTTCTTCAAAAATGATGTTATTTCTTTCAATATCATTATATCAGAATATTGGTAAGATTTTTCTTGTGAAATTTTTATCTTTTTATGTCGGGGTTACTATTCACGTATACGACACTATTTACGTATACGGTACTATGTACAAATACGTGTTACTTTTGCACGGGTTACTATTCACAAGTTACTATTCACGAGTTACTATTCACGGGGTACTACTCACGACAAAATTGATTTTTTTTTCTGACCAAATTATCGTTGATTTATGAATCTTACTCTTAAAATTAAATTCATATTTTGATTATATTATTTTTATTATCATATATTACATTTTTATAATTCTGGTGATGAAATTTCTCTTTGACTTGAGTGTAAAGATGTGTAGATTATTGGTATGATCGTGATTATGGGTTCTCTTTGGCCAGTAGTACAAAGATGAATTGTTGACTGATATGATCATGACCATTGAATTTATAATTGAATATCTTTAACTTAAGTGCAAAGGTGAATTGATCAACATGATTATAATTATTGTTTATATAAATTCTGAAATGATTATATATTTTTTTGAGATATTAATATTTTTGGCCCGTAGTGTAAAGATGACCTGTTGCTGAATATCTTTGACATATAGTGGAAAGATGAACTGTTGATGAATATCTTTGGCCTGCAGTGTAAAGATGAATTTATTAGTATGATTATGAATAGGAACTGTGATTTGGTATAACCATGATATTTGATGTTTCAGGTAAAGACAGGTGATAAAAATTATCTTCGTCCTAGGTGCGAAGAGGAATTTAGAACCACAATTATGATTGTGAGTTATTCACATGATTGTGGACATGAACTGTTGAGTGATGTTACAGGGATAAAATATTATTAGTGGACTTTTAACATGGAGAAGATAATAGATTTTATGGTCTATTTGACTCTTCTAATGGATTGCTCGTTCCGCTGCAACTATGGTTGAAAAGTTTATTCATCTACCATATGTTCTAAATCTCTGATTCATTACTGACGAAGGCTATTGATAATTTAATTATCTTTAGTCATGATATTCTTTACTGGGCTAGTTGTACTCACCCTTTTATTTAACAATTCCTTTCAGGTCATAAGAATATAGCTGGGTCGAGCGGAGGTAACAATGGAATAGAACGGTGGTTGATAGCTGTTGAGGTTTCCCCTAAAACAGTATGAAAATAATTTTATTAAGAATTTTAGATAAGTGTGTTGTATTTTATACGTCATTTAATAGTTATATTTGGTGAATCAAATAGGGTGAGGCGAACCCAACTTTGGAAGGGTGTTTTGCCACTATCATAAAAGATGTCTAATGACATACAACTTCGTGTTATCATAAGACAGGGTTGTGCACATTCACTTGCTGAGTATATCTACGAGCACTACCTATATAATCTTGGAGTTTGGTTGAAATATAATTCTCAATTGGGACAATGGAGATAATTATATGTCAAGAGAAGACTCACCATTGGAAAGAACATGATAGTAATCTTTTCATTTTTCGTTGGGGTCTATTAGGTCAACCAAGGATAATTCTCCAGTCATATGATATCTATTATAACTTAGATGCATGGCCTCCCATGTACGAAGGTTTCCTTGAGCATTTTCCAAAGATTTTAATTTCTAAAATAGTTATTGAATGTACCTTTATATAAGGTGCCATTGTGACGTGCTATCCAAGGTTGGGATAAGAGTCACAGTTGGTATATATTTGTATCAAAACTCACAGCATATGTGTTGTTATATTTTACACGACAATTATATTAATGAAGTTGTAGTTATTTTCTGTACCATGTATTTGGCGACTCAGAATGGGTTGGATGGATTGGACCTACTTTGGGGGCGTCACAGTTGGTATCAGAGCTTAGGGATATGGTCTCTGGAGGAGATCGGGGAATAGAACTAGGAGGAGAGAGACGAGTACATCCTTCGCTAGTGTGTCCTACCTAAGCTGAATTTTCTTACTTAAGTTGACAAATTGTGATATGTGAATTAACCTTTGTTTTGAAGATGTATTCTAGAATGATATATGAAATACAGGTGATGAGCAATGGAGAAATCATGAGTACAGGGAAGATGAAATCTGAAATGAAAGCAATGTATTTTTAACTTTTCGAAATACCAGGTACGTAAATTTCGGGGATAAAATTTTATAAGGAGGGGAGATTGTAAGACCCCGAATTTTATGAAATAAAAGTATTCAATTTTTCTATCTAGTAAATAGTTAAATTGATAAAAGTTTAAAGTTAAGGGTGATATATGTAAATTTTTTAAAATAAGCAAGTGGTTATAAAATACACATTGTTGTCGGGGAATATTCATACGACGGCGCAGCCATTTGTAGGCCCCGTAACGAAAAATTATCGAATGAAGAAAACGATAAGAATGAGTTTTTTTTTTAAAATAACGGCGTAGTTGTTACCGTTAACACTGTTAAAATATCCGGTGGTTAAAGTAAAGTAATACGCGTTGTTGCACAGTAGCACACGGTATTGCACATTATTTTATATTATTGTTATTTCAATAATTGTCATTGCATAATATTTTAAATTATTAGATTAATAATTTATATTATTTGAATAATATTATTAGATATCATTATTGGCAATGTCTAAGGAAGTTCTGTCTAGGAGATATTATTTAATTACGTGCCAGTAATGAGAAATCCTTACCAGAAGGCCCCCTCTTTCCTGGGAACGATCTGGTTGTCATTGTTGTGATTCTGTAATATTATTTGTGAATAATTAATTATTGATTTATATGAAAAGAAAAATATTTATTTATGTGGATATAAATAGATGAATTTTTAGAAAAGTAAAAATTGTTGAAAATTTATATTTTATCTTTTTTGATAAAATAATTCATTCAAATATATTATTATATTACATTATAAATGTATAATGCGATAATATAATAATATAATAATGGTGATATTTTTACAATGAATGTGTGATATATGAATAAATGAGGAGGAAGAGTATTTTTATTATAATAAATGCTAAAAACATGTTAAACATGTTGGTGGATCCCATTTTTGACTGAAATTTGATTATAGCCTACAAAATCGTCCGTATGTGAATTTCAGTCATTTTCTATTTAGAATTTGGGATAACTTAAAGCTACAAAGTTGTAGAGAATTAAATTTCCTATGAAATGGACATAAGATTTGAATTTTTTTGATAAAATGGCTATTTATTATGAATTATTAAAGTTCCGGAATAATTAATTTTTAGAGTTTTAATTATTTTTTTTAAGAAAAACATTTTTTGTGAGTTGGTGGGCCCCACTTATTGTTGTAAATGCTGAATTCAGATTGTCAAAGTGGGCGTAGGAATTTTTAAAAAAAATAATAATATTTTATTTAATTTTCTGCTTTGGTGTTCTATGCATTTTTCTATAAATATAGTGCTTAGGTTAGAATTGAAAATCACACCAGAAACTGAAGTTTTCTTTCTCTATATTATCGAGCGTATTTTTGTGAGTATTTTGATACTTTGAGTGTTGCTATACGGTGCAAGTTTTCTTCAGTATTATATCCGATATTCCAGCCAGAAGTGTTATTCTTTTAAGGTAAGGGATATTGTCATTATTATGGTAAGGGATAGTAAATGATGATAAGGGATGCTATTTTTTTCTTCAAAAATGATGTTATTTATTTTTATATTATTATACCGGAATATTGGTAAGATTTTTCTTGTGAAATTCTTGTCTTTTTGTGTCGGGGTTACTATTCACGTATACGGCACTATTCATGTATATGACATTATTTACGTATACGGCACTATTTACGTATACGGTACTATGTACGAATACGGGTTACTATTGCACGGGTTACTATTCACGAGTTACTATTCACGAGTTACTATTCACGGGATACTATTCACGACAAAATTGGCTTCTTTTTCTAACCAAATTATCGTTAATTTATGAATCTTACTCTTGAAATTAAATCCATATTTTGATTATATTATTCTTATTATCATATATAACATTTTTTATAATTACGGTGATGAAATTTCTCTTTGACTTGAGTGTAAAGATGTGTAAATTATTAGTATGATCGTGATTATGGGTTGTCTTTGGCCAGTAGTGTAAAGATGAATTGTTGACTGGTATGATCATGAGTATTAAATTTATAATTGAATATCTTTAACTTAAGTGCAAAGGTGAATTGATCAACATGGTTATAATTATTGTTTATATAAATTTTGAAATGATTATATATTTTTTTGAGATATTAATATTTTTGGCCCGTAGTGCAAAGATGACCTGTTGTTAAATATCTTTGGTATGTAGTGGAAAGATGAACTGTTGATGAATATCTTTGGCCCGTAGTGCAAAGATGAATATATTAGTATGATTATGAATAGGAACTGTGATTTGGTATTATCATGATCTTTGATATTTCAGGTAAAGACAGGTGATGAAAATTATTTTCGTCCTGGGTGCGAAGAGGAATTTAGAACCACAATTATGATTATGAGTTATTCACATGATTGTGGACAGGAACTATTGATTGATGTTACAGGGATAAAACATTATTGGTGGACTTTTAACATGGAGAAGATAATAGATTTTATGGTCTATTTGACTCTTCTAATGGATTGCTCGTTCCGCTGCAACTATGGTTGAAAAGTTTATTCATCTACCATATGTTTTAAATCTCTGATTAATTACTGACGAAGGCTATTGATAATTTAATTATCTTTAGTCATGATATTTTTTACTGGGCTAGTTGTGCTCACCCTTTTATTTCACAATTCCTTTCAGGTCATAAGAGTATAGCTGGGTCGAGCAGGGGTAACAAGGGAATAGAATGGTGGTCGATAGCTGTTTAGGTTTCCCCTAAAACAGTATGAAAATAATTTTATTGAGAACTTTTGAAAAATGTGTTGCATTTTATACGTCATTTAATAGTTATATTTGGTGAATCAAATAGGGTGAGGCGAACCTAACTTTGAAAGGGTATTTTGCAACTATCATACAAGATATCTAATGACATATAACTTCGTGTTATCATAAGACAGGGTTGTGCACATCCACTTGCTGAGTATATCTACGAGCACTACCTATATAATCTTGGAGTTTGGTTGAAATTTAATTCTCAATTAGAAACAATGGAGATAATTATATCAAGAGAAGACTCACCATTGGAAAGAACATGATAATAATCTTCTCGTTTTTCTTTGGGGTCTATTGGGTCAACCAAGGATAATTCTCCAGTCATATGATATCAATTATAACTTAGATCCATGGCCTCCCATGTACGAAGGTTTCTTTGAGCATTTTCCAAAGATTTTAATTTTTAAAACAGTTATTGACTGTACCTTTATGTAAGGTGCCATTGTGACGTACTATCCAAGGTTGAGATAAGAGTTACAGTTGATATATATTTGTTTCAAAACTCACAGCATATGTGTTGTTGTAATTTGTACGATAATTATAATAATGAAGTTGTAGTTATTTTCTGTACCATGTATTTGGCGACTCAGAATGGGTTGGGTGGATTGGACCTATTTTGGGGGCGTCACAATATTAAAGAACAATAGTTGTTCAATTTATAATAATAATATTTTCTATGGTATTTGTAATTTTCGGAATAGACTTTATATACTTGACTTGCATGAAAATATACTTCAAATTGAACAAACTAATAAAAAGAAAAGAGATGATGTTAATTATACCTATATGTGGCACTGTAGACTCGGTCATATTAATGAAACAAGATTATCCAAGTTGCATAAGGATGGGCTCTTAGAGCTATCTGATTATGAATCATATCCAACTTGTGAATCTTATCTCATGGTAAAATTGACTAAATCTCC
Source organism: Panax notoginseng (assembly GCA_016801055.1). Lineage (NCBI taxonomy): Eukaryota > Viridiplantae > Streptophyta > Magnoliopsida > Apiales > Araliaceae > Panax > Panax notoginseng. The sequence goes on along the minus strand of CM029019.1, from coordinate 152,941,607 downwards.
TTTTAGTGGAAAAGGAGAAAGAGTTACAGAGTTGTTAGCATTGGTACACACAGATATATGTGGACCTATAACAACGACTGCACGAGGAGGGTATTCTTACTTTATTACATTCACAGATGATCACTCAAGATTTGGATATGTGTATTCAATAAAATACAAATATGAATCATTTGAAAGGTTCAAGGAGTTCAGAAGTGAAATAGAGAAACAAACTGACAAAAATATTAAGATTCTTCGATTGGATTGAGGTGGTGAATACTTAAGTGGTGAGTTTCTCAATTGTCTCAAAGAAAATGGTATAATCTCACAATGGACTCCACCTAGGACACCACAGCACAATGGCGTATTTGAAAGGAGAAATCGAACATTATTGGACATGATTCGATCCATGATGAGCTTTACCGATATTTCAATTTCCTTTTGGGGATATGTCCTAGAATTGGCTGCATACCTAATTAACAAGGTACCTACAAATTCCTTTCCTAAGACACCATATGATTTATGGACAGGGAGGAAACTAAATATTAAGCATGTTAAGACTTGGGGTTGTTCAGCTTATGTCAAAAAGTTTGAAAATGATAAGCTACAGATTAGATCCGACAAGTGTAGATTTGTGGGATACCCTAAAGAAACATCAGGGTATTATTTCTACCATCCAACTGATCAAAAGGTGTTTGTTACGAAACATGCTGCCTTCTTGGAAAATGAGTTTATCCTTGAAGGGGTCAGAGTAAGATATATCTTGAAGAAGTTTAAGAACCATAAAATACTACAGATCAAAGTCAGGTACCTAACCAAGTGGATGAACCTATTGTAACACACCCTATTCGTAAATCTAGAAGAGTATCGAAGACACCTGATAGGTATGGATTCGTCATAGAGGATGACGATGAGGTACACATCACAGATGATGATGATCCATTGAATTACGAACAGGCTATGAGTAGTAAAGACTCAGAGAAGTGGCAAGAAACCATGAAATTCGAGATGGACTCCATGTATGAAAACCAAGTATGGACTTTGGTTTCACCACCTGAAGGCATTAAGCCTATTGGGTGTAAATGGGTCTTTAAAAGAAAGATTGGAGCAGACGGCAAGGTAGAGACCTATAAGGCCCGACTGGTTGCAAAATGTTTCAGACAAAGACAAGGAGTTGACAATGACGAAACCTTTTCACTAGTAGCGATGCTCAAGTCCATTCGGATTTTGTTTGCGATTGCAGGTTACAACGACTATAAAATCTGGCAGACGGACGTGAAAACGGCCTTCCTCAATGGGCAACTTGAGGAGGATGTGTATATGACACAGCCATAGGGATTTATTTCAACGGTTGGAACAAATCAAGTCTGTAAGCTACAACGATCTATTTATGGATTGAAGCAAGCTTCTCGTAGGTTGAACATCCGTTTTGATGAGACAATCAAAGAGTTTGATTTTATCAAAAATGAGGATGAACCATGTGTGTACAAGAAGGTTAGTGGGAGTACTGTTTCATTCCTTGTATTATATGTTGATGATATATTACTAATAAGGAATGATATTCCTATGCTACAATCAATTAAAATCTGGTTATCTAAACACTTCTCTATGAAGGACTTGGGAGAAGCATCCTATATTTTGGGGATAAAGATCTATAGAGATAGATCTAAAAGGATGCTTGGCTTGTCCCAAGGAACGTAGATTGACTCGATGCTAAAGAGGTTAAGCATGGAAGATTCCAAAAGAGGTCTCATGCCGATAAGCCATGGAATGTAGTTCTCCAAGAAACAGGTCCCAAAGACACTTGAGGAGAGAGACCGTATGAGTAAGATTCCTTATGCTTCAGTAATAGGATCTATTATGTACGGTATGATATGTACTAGACTGGATGTATCTCATGCACTTAGTGTAACAAGCAGATATCAGTCTAATCCAGGAGAGGAACACTGAAAGGCAGTGAAAAATATCCTAAACTACTTAAGAAGAACTAAGGATGTGTTTCTTGTCTACGGTGGGTCTGAATTGAAACTAGAGGTCTTCACAGACTATGACAATAAATCTGTTTTGGGGAATTTGTTTACCTTAAACGGTGGCGCAATGAGTTGGAAGAGTGCTGATTCAGTGACAGAGGCAGAGTACATAGCTACAAGTGAAGCTGCAAAGGAGGCTAGTTGGATGAAGAAGTTCATTACCGAATTTGGTGTGGTTTCTAGCAATACAAGACCAGTACCTTTATTTTGAAACAACACCGAAGTTGTTGCACAGGCTAAGGAACCCAGGTCTCATCAGAAATTCAAACGTGTTGCGGCGGTTTCATTTGATTAGAGAGATCATTGAAAGAGGAGATGTCACCCTGGAGTGTGTGGACTCTCAAGACAACATTGCAGATCCATTTACTAAAGCATTAACACAACAACAGTTCGATCATCACTTAGAGAAGATGGGTATGAGATACCAAGGCGATTGGTTTTAGTGCGAGTGGGAGACTGAAAGTAGTATGCATATAAGCCAATCATGTATGATGATAAAACATATACTTTGTAATCAATTTTATTTATTTAATAATAAATGAATTATTTATTAAAGGCAATTATTTATCTACATGATGTTGTTTCTAAAATATGTGATAAACCCATAGTTTAAGCAATGCTTTTAGAATTATGACGAGATCATGCTAATGAGATTTAAATTCTTAGATAGCTTAAAACTAAAATGTTCCCAATCAATGGATTACTAAAATGGGGATTAGTGAATCCAGATAGATTGGTGCATACGTTGTTTGCTCATTGGATGAGGATGATTGATCTCATGATCATTTGTGTAGAGACACTAAAGCAAGTGTGTAGGTGCTTATTGGAGAATAAGTTCACTGAACGTGACTCGTTGAGGAATACTTAATGGAGTTTTACTTGTCTGTCAATAGAAATTTTTGTAGTGATAGTAGTACAAATGATCCTTAGACTTGAGATCATTATAGTATCTTATATATAATGAATTACATTTTGACTTATTCCTTAATACCCTTAGGGTATATCAAAGGGTATGCTTGGATGTAATAAGTTATATATGAAGATAATGAATGATCAATAAAGAATCTACCACTTCAAGTAAAAGAAGAGAAATGTCCTATGTGATTCAATAAATTACAACCTAGGAATCCTTGGCCAATGTGAAATGAAATTAGAAAGTAGTTTCTAATTTGCATTTATTCGGAGTTGTGCATTTGGGAATCGAAATACATATAATTAAATAAAATAAGACTTGACAGTAATTTCATGTCTTATATTTAATCGGGATATTGCATTGTAGAAGGATTGAATTGTACGATAACTATTTACTCAAAGGTTCTTTTATGATTCATGTTGAAATCTATATTATCTGAAAAGTCGTTGATCGCTAGGGAGGCTTATCCCTATTGTAGAATAAATATTATTTATTTGAATAAATTAATAGTTTAATTTATTTATTTAAATAAGATTAGAATTGTTCTAATTAATTTATTCACAGCTGGTTTAATATGGAGAACCTAAAGGGTCACATCATAAAAGGAAGAATAATTATTTAAGAAGTTAATAGCATAATCGTAATAATATATTAAGTACATTTAATTTAATCTACGGTGATAGAGTAAATTAAATAGCTTAATATTTATTATTTAATATTTTAAAAATATTAAATATAAATTAATAAGAGGAGTTTTATTAATATTATTATAATTATTATTATTTTAATTTCTAAAAGAGTTTAGAAATTAATTTAATATGAGTACTCTTATCGATTCCTAATAAGATTAGGAGGCAAATTAATTAAAAGATTTTAATTAATTTTTCTTAATAAGAGTAGGGAGTCTAATTAATTAAAGGAGTTTAATTAAATAAATAATACCTTATTTAAATTAAAAAGGGTTACCTGATATCTTTAAAAGATGATTCTTATATCAGATATCAATATACGTAATTTTAATTATTGGAGAGTACGCCCCCTTTTTCTACAGAGATGGAAAATTAGAGTTTTAGCCAATACACCCTTCTTCGTGAATATTCTTCTTCCTTTGTGGATCACCTGTAGAGGCCATACACTTGGGTGGCTAACATTGATCAAAGAAAAGAAATCTAACTCGGAGATTCAAGAAAATTGCGGAGAAGTAGGAGTTGAACTCGTACCTGTGGAAGTTCGTATCTACAAGGGTATAATTTCATAACTTCTTGTTCTTCGTTTTAATTAATAATATGCATAAAGGATGATCCGGGTAACTGGTTTGTGATAATTTTAAAATCTGATTTTACCTTGCTTCCGCTAATGTTGCAATTTGATTGCGTCTTTGATATTCACAAAACCTAACAAAAATGTGTACCCTTATCGCTAATTATTACCCTTGGTGTACCAAATCGAGTAAAAATATTTTTTCGCAAGAATTTTAGAACCACTTTGGCATCGTTCGTGGGCAACGCAACTACTTCAACCCATTTTGAAACGTAATCCACTGCCAGTAGTATGTACTGATTGTTAAATGAAGACGAGAATGGCCCCATGAAGTCAATGCCCCATACGTCAATGATTTCAACTTCTAGGATAGTATTGAGGGGCATCTCATGTCTTTTCAAAATATTGTCAATCCTTTGATATCGATCGCACCGTAGAGCAAAGAAATGGGTTTCCTTGAACAATGTAGTCTAGTAGAACCCAGATTGCACTTTTGTCGTTGTTCTTTCTCCACCAAAGTGTCCCCCATACTTCGAAAAATGTCAATGATTCAATATGCTTTCCACTTCTTCACATGGCACACATCGTCTTATCATTTGATTCGCACTAGTTTTGAACAAAAAGGGCTCATCCCAGAAATATTGCTTGACATCGTGGATAACCTTTTTTCGTTGTTGAGAATTTAAATCTGGAGGGAGTACATTGCTTACTAGGTAATTAACATAGTTTACATACCAAGGCACTTCTGTCATGATTTGAAACAATTACTCATCCGGAAATGACTCATTGATCACTAGATCATCCTTTTTTTTATTAGCAAAATTTTCTAACCTTGAAATATGATCAGCTACTTGATTTTTGTGCCTTTTTTGTCTTAAATTTCAAGATCAAATTCTTGCAAGAGAAGGACCCATTGAATTAACCTTGGCTTTGCATCCTTCTTCGAAATCAGATACTTAATTGTTGAGTGATCTATGTAAACTATTATCTTAGTCCCAATCAAATATGCTTGAAACTTGTCAAAAGCAAACACCGCTTCAAGTAATTCATTTTCTATTGTGTGTAATTAAGTTGTGCATCCGCTAGAGTCTTACTTGCGTAGTAAATAGTGTGAAAGATTTTATCCTTACGTTTTCCAAACACCGCACCCACTGCGTAACCGATCACTTGCATCATATATAAGTTTAAATGGCAGAGACCAATTGGAAGCAACTATGATCGGAGTAGATATTGACTTCTTTTTCAACACTTCAAAGACGTAGATGCAAGATTGATCCATTTTAAACGGAACAACTTTTTCAAAGAGTGTGCATAAGGGTTTTAAAATTTTGGAGAAGTCTTTGAGAAAGCTCTGGTAAAAACTGAAAGTAGTATGCACACAAGCCAATCATACTTGATATGATAAAACATATACTTCGTAACAATCTTATTTATTTATTAATAAAAGTATTCATTTATTAAAGGCTTTAATTTTTCTACATGGTGTTGTTATATTTAATATGTGATAAACACATAGTTTTAAGTAATGCTTTTAAAATCATGATGAGATCATGCTAATGAGATCTAAATTCTAAGATAGCTTAAAACTAAAACTGTTCCAAATCATTGAATTACTAAAAAGGGGATTAGTGAATCCGAATATATTGGTACATATGTTGCTTGCTCATTGGATGAGGATGATTGATCTCATGATCATTTAATTGGAGACACTAAAGCAAGTATGTAGGTGCTTATTGGAGAATAAGTTCACTGAACATGGCTCGCTAAGGAATACCTAATAGAGTTTTACTTGTCTGTTAATAGGAATTCCTCTAGTGATAGTAGTACAAGTGATCCTTAGACTTGTGATCATCATAGTATCTTGTGTATGATGAGTTATATTTTTACATCTCTTAAGACTCTTAGGGTATATCAAATGGTATGCTTGGTATTATAATTTATACATGGAGATAATGAATGATCAATAAAAAATCTATCGCTTTTAGTAAAAAGAGAGAATGTCATATGTGATTCGATAAGTGACAACTCAAGAATTCTTGACCAAAGTAGAATAAAATTAGAAAGGAGTTTCTAATTTATATTATTTAGAATTGTGCATTTGGGAATCGAAATACATATAATTAAATAAAATAAGACTTAACAGTAATTTCTTGTCTTATATTTAATTGGGACATTGTATGATGGAATGATTGAATTGTACGGTAACTAATTACTCAAATGGTCTTTTATGATTAATGTTAAAATCTATATTATTTGAAAAGTCGTTGATCGCTAAGGGGGCTTACCCTTATTGTAGAATAAATGTTATTTATTTAAATGAATTAAATAGTTTAATTTATTTATTTAAATAAGTTAGAAATTTTTTTAATTGATTTATTCACAATCGGTTTATTATAAAAAATCTAAAGGGTCACACCATAAAAGAAAAAAAATATTTATTTAAGAAGTAAATGACATAATCATAATAATAAGTTAAGTGTATTTAATTTAATCTATGGTGATAGAATAAATTAAATAGCTTAATATTTATTATTTAATATTTTGAAAATATTAAGTATAAATTAATAAGAGGAGTCTTATTATTATTATTATTATTATTATTATTATTATTATTATTATTATTATTATTTATTATTATTATTATTATTATTATACTATTATTATTATTAGTTTAATTTCTAAAGGAGTTTGAGAATTAATTAATAAAAGTACTCTCATATATTCCTTATTGGATTAAGAGCCTAATTAATTAAAGGAATTTAATTAATTAAAATAAAACCATATTCTTAAATTGTTTAGGAGGGTTCCATACATCTATAAATAAGAGGAGTCTTATTATAGGTTGGAGTTACACAATTACACATTAAATTCCAAAAGTTGGGAGAGTACGTATATTTTATAGAGATAGAATTAGGGTTATGTCAAACACCCATCTTCTTGAATATTTGTTCTTCCTTGGTGGATCACCTATAGAGGCCAAACGATTGGGTGACTAACGTGATCAAAGGAAGAAATCAAACCTAGGGAATTCAAGTTGAACGTGAAAAAAATTGGAGGTAAACTCGTACCTGAGGAAGCTAGTTTCTATAAGGGTATGAATCTGATCTCCATCTCTTTTCTATTGGGTTGATAATTATGTATAAAGTATGATCATGGTGATGGTTTGTATGAAAATTTTAAAATTTGTTTTATCGCGCTTCCGCACCTTTTATGTTATTTGATTGCATGATCGCGCTATATACAAACCTAACAAAAACCCGCATGACCGAGAAAACTCTTTATTCATTTCACAGATGTGGGAGGATGTAGCTTTTCAATTGTTTCAATTTTTAATTTTTCTTCGTCAATATCGACGGCGATATGACCCAATATGATTCATTCTTTCTCCATGAAATTGCTATTCTCCCAGTTAAGCACCAGATTCATTTTAATACAACTTTTCAGAACCAAAATCAGATTGCTGAGGCATAAATCGAAACTATCACCGAAAATAGAGAAGTCGTCCATGACCACTTCCAAATTTTACTCAACTATATCCGAGAAGATCGCTATCATGCATCTTTGAAATGCAGCTTGTGCATTGCAAAGACCAAAAGACATCCTTCGAAATGTGAAGGTTCCATAAGGGCATGTAAACGTAGTTTTCTCTTGGTCTTCTGGAGCTATTGCAATCTGGTTGTATCCTGAATACCCATCAAGAAGGCAGTAAAACTGATGACCTGCTAACCTATCCAATATCTAATCAATGAATGACAAGGGACAATGATCCTTGCGAGTTGCCTTGTTCAATTTGTGGTAGTCCATGCACACTCTCCACCCAGTAACTATTCTTTTAGGAATGAGCTCATTATTTTCATTTTCGACCGTGGTAATTCCTCCCTTTTTGGACACACACTGCACAGGACTTACCCACGAACTTTTTGAAATCAGATAGATAATTTCGGCGTCCAACCACTTAATGATTTCTTTGTTTACCACTTCCTCCATGATCGGATTCAATCTTCTCTGTTGCTCAATGATCGACTTTGCTCATTCCTCAAGAAAAATTTTATGCAAGCAGAACGACATACTAATTCCTTTTATATCGGCTATAGTCCACCCAATTGTCATCTTATACTCGCACAACACCCTTAATAGCTTTTCTTCTTGAGATTCATTTAAGTGAGTAGAAACTATAATTGTTAAGGTAATGTAACATCCCAAGTAGGTATACCTCAAATGAGTAGGAAGGGGTTTGAGTTCTAGCACTAGTGGCTCCTCCAATGATGTTTTAGAATGTTTTTCTACTCCTTCGGGGCGGTCAAGGGTATAATACTGCTTTTAAAATTTTGAAGATTGTGACAACTAGAGAATTTAGATAATTTTATAAAATCTTAAAAGATTGAATAGAGGTTAAATAATAAACCTAGACAGAAAATAAGTGTATGTATTTAACATTTTTAGGAATAAATTTTGCGAATTTAAAAACTTTTGGTAAAGGTTTATAGTGTTAAGAGTATCTGTGTATATGGTCATATATGTGTACAGTATGTGGTTAAGGGTCAAGGGTTGACCGGATAAAGTATATCAGTCACAAACCCTAATAATATTTTAGAACCTCGATGTTCAGTTAGAAAACCCTAACGATTGATAAGAAGCCCTATTACCGGCTATGGAAACCCTAATTTTAGTTTCGGGAATCAAAAACCCTAATTCGGAATATTAAAACCCTAATTGGAAGCGTGAAGATAGTATAAGGTTTGTATGTTATTGATTTTAATATCTAATTAGGGATATTCCTAATTGATTATTAGAAAACCCTAATTGTTCAACTCGAAACCCTAATATACAATTATGGAACCTAATTGCTAAATTAGCAATTTTAATTAAGGAAATATTAACCCTAATTAACAAGCTTGAATGTGATTAGTAAACTCTAATGTAATTAGGAAACCCCAATTATATTTTTCAAATCTTAATTTAGAACCTAATTAGAAAAGCCTAGAATTTGAATTTGTGTAATCTTAGGGTTAAACCCTAAGGGTTAAAACCTAAAGGTTGTGACAAGTTACCTTTATGCCATTAACTTTACAAGTCAAATGACCAAATTGCCTTTCTTGAATATTTTAATGAGATGGAGTGTAGATCTAGTCCTATCTTGGGTTGGTGAACCACCCTAAGCCATAGCATGTGCATATTATCTCTTATATCAGCCAACATAGCTAGCAAAGTGCATTGAATCAAATTTTATAAATAGATTAAAGAGAGAGAAAGGGCCACTTTAGTTTTCATTTTCTCCCTAGACCTTCTCTCTCTAAAATTCGGGAATGGGGAGTGTAAGAGAGTGTGGAAATAAGCCTTGATCATATCTTAACTCTCAAATATCAGATCACATGATCAGAATCAAAGCTCAAGCATCAAAGTGGTATAAACCCTAGATTCTAGAAATCCTTAAAGATTTGTGTTAATGTTATGATTTGTTGTTTAAAGTTGTGTTAGAAGGTGTCATTTAGTGATCTGGGTTGTTAAATCCCAGATCCATAACATCTAGATGCTCGAAATTAAAGATTTTCAAAATCTGGAAAACTGGAAAATTGTGGTCTGACAACCGAATGTCAGACCCCATAGATCTTTACTTGTTTATAGTTTTGGTTGTTTAAATATTTGTACTTGTAATATGTTGTAAGGGCTTAGATCTGAAATTTGAATCAAGTCCAGATCATGTGTAGATTAAAAGTTATAAGTGGTCAAACCTAGTTGACCGATCACGAAACTGGAATTCTGGGCAACCCAGAATTTCCAGAAACTCTAACAACCCTTTTGCAGGCCATGAATCTTACTATGTTTAATGTTTTAGATTATGTTGTTGCTAGTGATTTGTAGTCTGGCATATGGATTACACATCCATACCTTTTTATTACCCAGATCATGTACAGGATCCAAGATAAACTTGGTCAAAGTAGCATTGACCAACTGCTCTTGACGAAATCTGGAAAACCCAGAAATCGTGAAGAACAGTTTTTGACCCCTACTTTTCCCCTGCTCAAATCTTGAGTTGGTAATGATGTTAGGCTACCATGTTGTTATAGAGTTGTCCTTTGACATCTCGACTACAAGTTTGAAACTTTAAATCACACAAATCAGAGCTGTAGTGCAAGTTATAAGGATCGAAAGTAGGACCCTTTAGCTGTTCTTTATTTCTGGAAAACCCAGAAATGAAGAACATCTCTGACAAGAGTTTCTGGAGCTTAGATCTTGCAGATCTGTTATGTTTTGACCATAAAATTGATATGTAGTTGTAATATGACACTTATACTACAACATTAACATTTTAGACAAACCAGAAACCTAAAGATCATCAAGTTAGAACTGGTCAAACTAGGTATCTTGTTAACTGTGTATGAATATCTGGGCAGGCACCAAGAACACCATTAGCCACGGTTTTTGTCGCCTAATGCCTTTAGCGACACTTATTTTAGAAAAATAATTATTTTTATTGAATAAATCGAATTAAATAGTTTTTAATTATTAAAAATTCATAATAAATTCCTAAAAATTATCTTAAAGCCTGAAAATTAGTTTTTAATTATTTTGAGTATATTTCATAAATATTTAATATTTTTGAAATATAAATGGTATTTAATTTATTTAATTATAATATTAAATAAATTATTTAAAAATAATTTTAATTCATGAAAAATCATGAAAAATTATATTATTGTATAAGAAAATATTTTAAGTTATTTTCAGTGACTTTTAATACTTTGTGATGAATTTCATTAATAAATTAATATTAATGATAATTAATTTATTTAATAAATATATTAAAAAATTATAAAAAAATAGAATTAATGATTTAAAAATTATATAAAAATGATTTAAGTGTTATAAAAATATTTTAAGTTATAAAATATAACTTTTGATATTTTATCATGAAAATATTAATATTTTAATATTAAAAGTAATTATCGGATAATGGATTTAATTGTTTAAAAATTATATAAATATGATTTTAAGGTATTAAAAATACTTTGATATATTATAAATATATTATAATATTATGTTATGATTTTTATTAATATTTAGTATTAAATAAATATTAATGATAAAAGAATTGTGTGGTATTTAAATTATATAAATATGTTATTAATGATTTAAAATTCATGATAAATGTTAATAATTACTTGAAAATTATTATGAGCTTATGAAAATTATTCTAACTGAATAATTAATTGTCTAAGTTAACTGTGTTGCGTTTAGACAGAGTTTAATTAAACTTAAACTCGATAATTGTCCGATCAGGTCGTGTGCCGAACTCTACTCAGACAGTAAAAGTTTGACTTGAGGATAGGTCGTATGTGTGTTATAGACTGATAGGTTTATGTGATACTGTGTTTAGGTTATTTTAAATACTGTGATGATATTATTCTAATGTGTAGATCGATATTATTTATATATTAGGTTCAGACAAAGCTTATTAAATTGCATAGCGGTAATCAACGGTTCAGGCAAATTTTTCTTAAACTCTACTATGAGTTGTTTCATTCAGATATGCTTATGGTTAATCATTGCTGATTGCCATGTAGAATTGTACGCTGTACATTTTGTATGTATAAGTCAGGTATGAAAGGTTGATCACCTTTATTACCATTCGGTTCAGATATATTTGTTCATGTTTAATACTTGTTTAGTCAAAAGTTTGTTCGTGCTAATTCACAACTACATTATTAAATTATAGCCTTCTTATTATTCAGACTCTTTCAATCATGATACATCCTTAAATAAAATTTAAACTTGTTGGGCAACTTTCATGCTCACCCTTGCTATATCATGATAAAACATTACAGATTAAGGCGAATGCGTCGGATACAAGGAAATGTTAAAGACAGTTCCAATTTAAAGTTATTGTGTGCGATTAGATTTGTAATAGTAATGTATGATAATATCTTTGTATGTCAGATAGGATAATGAATTGTGTATAAGTTATGGTTACTCGACCTTGGGGATAGTGTATAATGTTTATTGTATAAACAATTTATGTTAATATCTTTCGCAATAGTTAGAAATAGTGCACCAGATCCGTGGTGATTTAGGACCCAGATTTGGGGGCGCTACAATTGGTATCAAAGTTGTTGGTTATAAACCTAGGGTAGAGTTATAATCGCAGTGATTAGGATAAGATCTAACTCACATAGAGTTAGTGTGTCAGTAAGATTCAAAGATGAATCTTGGCGAGTTATAAAGATACGGAGTTCCCTAACTCTGATAATAAAGGTGACCAGTAGTGGCGAATAGATAGAGTCTAAAAGGCTAAAAGTGCAGGGATAAGAGATCGTAAAACAAAACGATCAAGATATAGAAATGAATCGTAATATATACGATGAGATCACCCCATGATCTGATAAGGAGATAGCAGGGAAAAGAATCAGTCTAATGATTGAAAAGTTTACAGCAAAGATTGCTGGGTATGATGTACTATGAATTAGTACAGATTCAGGTAAGGATTATGAATACGAGTTAAATGAAATTCGTATTGAGAATGGAGTTAGGATTAAGTGGGATTGTTTGTGTCGCGCTATTTGATATATGCATATTAAGAGGGTGATTCCTTTCTCATGTGTATTTCAGATAGATAGTTATAGGTAGAGAATATAAGGTTAAGTACGAGTTCTTAAAACTCATACTTATGGTACGTTCGTGACCAATGATTATATGAACCCCTCAGCGAATGGACGCCAAAGGTCTGACTAGGACAAGTTCTTAAACTCATATGATTGTGGAAAGTTCCTGAACTCATAAGTATGGTAAGTGCGACGAACTGGGTATAGTTGTGTGTAAATGGAGTATTAAAGATAATAGGAATAGATAGATTATTTAAGCAAATGATTATTAGTGAAGACATAAGTTTTCCAAAACTCCTAGCTATGCTAGACTTCAAAATTTTGATATCAAGCTAAATACGCACTATGTACTTTTTTTTTTAAAATGTAGACTTGTATTCATTTTTGAAACGGTTTAAAGTACAGTCTATGGTACTTATTTCGGCTAGACGCAAATGATTTGAAATATCAAAATATATTTTTATTTATCCCTCATGTACCATGTAACCTGGTGCAGAGATGATAAAAAGTTGATAGAGTTATAAATACAGGAATACATAGTGTGAATTCAATCTAAAAATCATTGTTCTACTATTATATAATGTGTTATGACAAAGTCATACAATGACGGAATCTTCAAACGGACTGTTAATACAGTACGGCATCATGACGTCATTCTTAAAAATAATTTCAAAAATTTTAATTTGCTAACGAGGTTTGGCTACACCTAAATAATTCGATTGAATTGAATTATTGATATGAGTCTATGCTAATCGATTCAGCTAGACTAATGTTATAAAAACTCGAAGTGTTCATTGAAAGAAATTTCTCGAACCAAATTGTTTTGGTGTTGAATCCAATAACTACTGAGGTAAGAAATTTTGTACGCCTAAGGCGGATGGGATATAAGGAACGGGGAAAACTTGTTCCAACCAGCAGTACTTGGTCAGTACAGGGAATATCGGGCTAATCACCCTTTATGTCCGTAAGTTATGACGGTTTACGAATGAATTTTCATAAAAGCTTTGCAAAAATGACAGACAAATAGTCTATATGACTCCTCAGCACAATTTGAAAAATTTTACTCTTGTGAGTGATGTATTGGGTAGCATGTGATGCTGTGTATACAAGGTATGAGGTGTAAGTTGAATTTCGGGGAAGAAATTCTTAGAAGAAGGGGTGAATGTGACAACCCGAGAATTTAGATAATTTTATAAAATCTTAAAAGATTGAATAGAAGTTAAATAATAAACCGAGACAGAAAATAAGTGTATGCATTTAACATTTTTAGGAATAAATTTTATGAATTTAAAAACTTTTGGTAAATGTTTACAGTGTTAAGAGTATCTGTGTATATGGTCATATGTGTGTACAATATGTGGTTAAGGGTCAAGGGTTGACCGGATAAAGTATATCAGTCACAAATCCTAATAATATTTTAGAACCTCGACGTTCAGTTAGAAAACCCTAACGATTGATAAGAAACCCTATTACCGGCTATAAAAACCCTAGTTTCAGTTTTGGGAATCCGAAATCCTAATTCGGAGTATTAAAACCCTAATTGGAAGCGTGAAGATAGTATAAGGTTTGTATGTTATTGATTTTAATATCTAATTAGGGATATTCCTAATTGATTATTAGAAAACCCTAATTGTTTAACTGGAAACCCTAATGTACAATTATGGAACCTAATTGTTAAATTAGTAATTTTAATTAAGGAAATATTAACCCTAATTAACAAGCTTGAATGTGATTAGTAAACTCTAATGTAATTAGGAAATCCCAATTATAATTTTCAAATCTTAATTTAGAACCTAATTAGAAAAGCCTAGAATTTGAATTTGTGTAATCTTAGGGTTAAACCCTAAGGGTTAAAACCTAAGGGTTATGACAAGTTACCTTTATGCCATTAACTTTACAAGTCAAATGACCAAATTGCCCTTCTTGAATATTTTAATGAGATGGAGTGTAGATCTAGTCCTATCTTGGGTTGGTGAACCACCCTAAGCCATATCATGTGCCTATTATCTCTTATATCAGCCAACATAGCCAGCAAAGTGCATTGAATCAAATTTTATAAATAGATTAAAGAGAGAGAAAGGGCCACTTTAGTTTTCATTTTCTCCCTAGACCTTCTCTCTCTAAAATTCGGGAATGGGGAGTGTAAGAGTGTGGAAATAAGCCTTGATCATATCTTAACTCTCAAATATCAGATCACATGATCAGAATCAAAGCTCAAGCATCAAAGTGGTATAAACCCTAAATTCTAGAAATCCTTAAAGATTTGTATTAATGTTATGATTTGTTGTTTAAAGTTGTGTTAAAGGGTGTCATTTAGTGATCTGGGTTGTTAAATCCCAGATCCATAACATCTAGATGCTCAAAATCAAAGATTTTCAAAATCTGGAAAACTGGGAAATTGTGGTCTGACAACCGAATGTCAGACCCCATATATCTTTACCTGTTTATAGTTTTGGTTGTTTAAATGTTTGTGCTTGTAGTATGTTGTAAGGGCTTGGATCTAGAACTTTAATCACGTCCAGATCATGTGTAGATTAAAAGTTATAAGTGGTCAAACCTAGTTGACCGATCACGAAACTGAAATTCTGGGCAACCCAGAATTTCCCGAAACTCTGACAACCCTTTTGCAGGCCATGAATCTTACTATGTTTAATGTTTCAGATTATGTTGTTGCTTGGGATTTGTAATCTGGCATATGGATTACACATCCATACCTTTTTATTACCCAGATCATGTACAGGATCCAAGATAAACTTGGTCAAAGTAGCATTGACCAACTGCTCTTGACGAAATCTGGAAAACCCAGAAATCATGAAGAACAGTTTCTGACCCCTACTTTAACCGGCTCAAATCTTGAGTTGGTGATGATGTTAGGCTACCATGTTGTTATAGAGTTGTCCTTTGACATCTCGACTACAAGTTTGAAACTTTAAATCACACAAATCAGAGCTATAGTGAAAGTTATAAGGATCGAAAGTAGGACCCTTTAGCTGTTCTTCATTTCTGGAAAACCCAGAAATGAAGAACATCTCTGACAAGAGTTTCTGGAGCTTAGATCTTGCAAATCTGTTATGTTTTGACCATAAAATTGATATGTAGTTGTAATATGACACTTATACTACAACTTTAACATTTTAGACAAACCAGAAACCTAAAGATCATAAAGTTAGAACCGGTCAAACTAGGTATCTTGTTAACAGTGTATGAAGATCTGGGCAGGCACCAAGAACACCATTAGCCACGGTTTTTGTCGCCTAATGCCTTTAGCGACACTTATTTTAGAAAAATAATTATTTTTATTGAATAAATCGAATTAAATAGTTTTTAATTATTAAAAATTCATAATAAATTCTTAAAAATTATTTTAAAGTCTGAAAATTAGTTTTTAATTATTTTGAGTATATTTCATAAATATTTAATATTTTTAAAATATAAATGATATTTAATTTATTTAATTATAATATTAAATAAATTATTTAAAAATAATTTTAATTCATAAAAAATCATAAAAAATTATATTATTGTATAAGAAAATATTTTAAGTTATTTTCAGTGACTTTTAATATTTTGTGATGAATTTCATTAATAAATTAATATTAATGATAATTAATTTATTTAATAAATATATTAAATAAATTATAAAAAAATAGAATTAATGATTTAAAAATCATATAAAAATGATTTAAGTATTATAAAAATATTTTAAGTTATAAAATATAACTTTTTATATTTTGTCATAAAAATATTAATATTTTAATATTAAAAGCAATTATCGGATAATGGATTTAACTATTTAAAAATTATATAAATATGATTTTAAGGTATTAAAAATACTTTGATATATTATAAATATATTATAATATTATGTTATGATTTTCATTAATATTTAGTATTAAATAAATACTAATGATAAAGGAATTATGTGATATTTAAATCATATAAATATACTATTAATGATTTAAAATTCATGATAAATGTTAATAATTACTTGAAAATTATTATGAGCCTATGAAAATTATTCTAACTGAATAATTAATTGTCTAAGTTAATTGTATTGCGTTTAGACAGAGTTTAATTAAACTTAAACTCGACAATTGTCTGATTAGGCCGTCGGGATGTTAGAATTGTGCCGAACTCGACTCAGACAGTAAAAGTTTGACTTGAGGATAGGTCGTATGTGTGTTATAGACTGATAGGGTTATGTGATAATGTGTTTAGGTATTTTAAATACTGTAATGATATTATTCTAATGTGTAGATCGATATTATTTATATATTAGGTTTAGACAAAGCTTATTAAATTGCATAGCGGTAATCAACGGTTCAGACAAATTTTTCTTAAACTCTACTATGAGTTATTTCATTCAGATATGCTTATGGTTAATCATTGCTGATTGCCATGTAGAATTATACTCTGTACATATTGTATGTATAAGTCAGGTATGAAAGGCTGATCACCTTCATTACCATTCGGTTCAGATATATTTGTTCATGTTTAATACTTATTCAGTCAAAAGTTTATTCGTGCTAATTCACAACTACATTGTTGAATTATAGCCTGCTTATTATTCAGACTCTTTCAATCATGATATATCCTTAAATAAAATTAAAACTTGTTGGGCAACTTTCATGCTCACCCTTGCTATATCATGATAAAACATTACATATTAAGGCGAATGCGTCGGATACAAGGAAAGGTTAAAGACAGTTCCAGTTTAAAGTTATTGTGTGCGATTAGATTTGTAATAGTAATGTATGATAATATCTTTGTATGTCAGATAGGATAATAAATTGTGTATAAGTTATGGTTACTCGACCTTGGGGATAGTGTATAATGTTTATTGTATAAACAATTTATGTTTATATCTTCCGCAATAGTTAGAAATAGTGCACCAGATACGTGGTGATTTAGGACCCAAATTTGGGGGCGCTACAAAGATACTGGTATTGCATCTGTAAGACCCCAATTTTTTTTATAAATAAAATCGAATTTTCTCTAATTATTATTTTGAATAATAATGTGTTAATTTGATATAATACTTTGGTTATGGGTGAAATGTGTAAAATTTTTAAAATAAGCAAGTGGTTATAAAATATTCATTGTTGTCGGAGAATATTTGTTTGTTCGTGGAATATTCTTGCTGTCGGGGAATATTCGTACGATGGCGCAGCCATTTATGGGCCCCATAACGAAAAACGGTCGGATGAAGAAAATTACAAGTTTGAGTTTTTATAAATAACGACATAGTAGTTACCGTTAACACTGTTGGAATACCCGGTGGTTAAAATACAGTAATACGCGTGGTTACACAGTAGCACACGGTATTGCACAATATTTTTGAATTATTGATTCTTACATAAGAAGGCACTGCTCAATAATTATTACAGTAATTACTGTTAAATATTTTATTTTATTGATTCAATAATTGCTGCGTTGATATTTTATATTATTGTTGTTTCAATAATTGTCACTGCACAGTATTTTCCATTATCAGATCAATAATTCATATATTTGAATAATATTATTAGATAGCATTATTGACAATGTCTAAGGAAATTCTATCTAAGGAGAGGTTTGGTCACCTAATTGCGCGCCAGTAAAGATAAATCCTTATCGAAAAGCCCCCTCTTTCCTAGAAACGACCTGGTTGTCATAATTGTGATTCTGTAATATTATTTATAAATACTTAATTATTGATTTATATGATAAGGAAATATTTATTTTTATGTGGATATAAATAAAGGAAATATTTATTTTTATATGGATATAATTGAAGGAATTAATGTTGAGGTGTTTTATCAGTATTTTGTCAGAATAGATGTATTAAAAATTATCCGTATGTGGATTTCGGATATTTTCTGTTTAGAATTTGAAAAAACATAAAGCTACAAAGTTGTAGAGAATTCGATTTCCTTTGGAATGAACATAAAATTTTTATTTTTCTGATAAAAGGGCTATTTATTATGAATTGTTGAAGTTTCAGAAATTAAATATTTTTATTAAAATTGGGTGGGACCCACTTTTGTTTGAAAACATGTGGGCTGCAAAAAAAATTTCAAAAATGGCTGGCTTGCATATTCAACAAAGGAAGACGCGTGGAAGAAATTTTTTTTTATTATTTTATTAATTTAGTCTCCTTTGGCGTTCTAGCATTTTTTTATAAATATGTACTTAGGTTAGAATTGAAAATCACACCAAAAACATAAGTTTTCTCTTTCTATATTATCGAGCGTATTTTTGAGAGTATTTAAATACTTTGAGAGTTACTATTTAGTGCAAGTTTCCTTCAACTTTACATCCGATATTCCAATCAGAAGTACTGTTATTTTGAGGTAATGGATGTTATTTTCTTCGTAAATGATATTTATTTCTTTCAATATTATTATGTCGAAATATTGATATGAATTTTATTGTGAAATTTTTACCTGTTTGTGTCGGAGTTACTATTCACGTATACGACAGTATTCACCAAAAAAATAAATTTTCTCTTCTTTGTCCAAGATGTCTATTATGGTTACTATCTTTGATTGTATCCATATTTTGATCTTTGTTCTTGAATTTTACTCTACAATGGTTTATTATGGAGCGTTTTTGAACTTAGATAAACTGTAATACGAATCCCTAATAATTGTCCTTTTGTCTCACTGGATTCGTTTTCTCTAAGATATTTTTTATCATCTTCAGTCCTAAATGATGATATTACTGAATATCTTTGGCCTGTAGTGCAAAGATGAATGATTAACTGATGAATATCTTTGGCCCATAGTGTAAAGATGAACAGATGTTTAGATGAACATGACCAACTGGTGATACAAATGAATATCTTTGGCCTATAGTGCAAAGATGAATATTTGATTCAAGATGTATATTGATTGATGTTACAGAGATAAAATATTGGTGATGGACTTTTAAATCTTAGAAGATAGTAGAATTCATTCTCTACTTGACTCTTCTAATGGATTGCTTTTCCGTTGCAGTTGTTGATCTAAAATTTGTTGTCTATTATATTTTATCAAATTTTTTTCCCTGTTAAAGACTAATAATAATTTGTTGTATATTATCTTAGTTAGTCATAATATTATTTACTGGACTAGTTGAGCTCACGCTTTTCCTTTTTGTTCCATTTTTCTCAATAGGCGAGAATATAACGGGAACTAGTCGGGGTATGGAGTGATGTTTCCAGTCATTTGTTTTAGCAGTCCTCACTATTTTGTAGAATAGTATTTCAATAATGGTAATGAGGACTTATTTGAGTGTGGATATTGTCTAGAAGACAATATTTGTATTTAAACTCACAGTTTATGTGTTATCGTATTTTACACGACAATTGTATTAATGAAGTTATATTTATTTTTGTACCATGTATTTGGCGACTCAGAATGGGTAATGTATACCTATTTTGGGGGCGTCACAGTTGGTATCAGAGCTTAGAGATATGGTCTTTAGCGGAGATCGGGGAATAGAACTAGGAGGGAATAGACGAGTATATCCTTCGCTAGTGTGTCCTACCTAAGCTTATTTGTTGATCGGTCATAATATATGAATATTATGTGACATGTTAATTTGTTTAATTAACCATTATTTTATGACAGTTTTTAAGAATGGCAGCTGAGAACGTTAATAATGAAATGTATGAAACCGTGGAACAGTCTTCAATCACCAACCAGGAGAACGTGCAACAGGAAGGCAATATTTCTTCTGTAAACAACACTACCGAACAAATGATGAATGATGGGATATTTAGAAGCTTTTTACAGTTCATGCAAAATCAGACGAGAGAGACTCGTGTACAAAATACGAGTAGAAATGATAGCAATGCACGGCTTGTCACAACCAAGTAGTTCAAAGAGTTGGGACCACCAAAATTCTGGGGAAAGCCGGATCCGATCAAGGTGGAAACATGGGTCAAGCAAATTACCAAGATATTTGATGTCTTGGGCTGCACGGAGGAACAGAAGGTTCCATTCGCCACTTTTATATTCCGTGGAGAGGTAGATTACTGGTGAGAATATGTGAAGCGTACCCAGCCAGCCGCACTCAATATGTCTTGGGAAATATTTCAGAAACTATTTAATGGCAAGTACTTTCTTGAAAGTATTCGTAATATGAAGGAGGTAGAGTTTATTAGACTGGAACAAAATAACATGATGGTATCCCAGTACGAGGCAAAGTTCGCAGAGTTATCCAGGTTTGCACCTCATTTGGTAGAGAATGATGAGCGAATGACACGGATGTTTCTAAGAGGTCTAAAACCCGAGATTTGACAATATCTTATTTCTCATAAATTTTTTCTATATTCAGATGTTGTCAACAGGGCTCAATTATTAGAGCAAGATAATGAGTATGTTCAACCGAGGGACCACAACCAGGGTTACACTGGTGGTAGCAGCCATCGAAACAATGATAACCAGTGGGGAGGAAAGAATATAGACAAAAGTGGTAACCACTCTGGTGGTAATCGTGGCCATAATAATAGATGAAGCGAGTTGGGAGGAGATTTCAAGAAGAGAATGTACAACAATGACAACGTGAAGACGTCAGCACCAATATCAACTATTTTTAGGGGAGGAGAACAACCACCGGTCGTATGTTACAAATACGAGAAAGAGGGACATATCAGCCCAAACTGTCCACAACAGTTCAAGGTATGTTATAACTGTAGAAAAGAAGGTCATAAAGCTCGATATTGTTCTGTAGCAAAACTAAGTCCAGCGGGGATGGTGACTCCAAAAGCTGTTCTAGATAAGTCAAAATCAGCGATTCCTAGAAGAGCATTTGTCGTGACTGGCCAAAACGCGAGAAACCCGAACGAGGTGATCACGGGTAAGTTAATCATAAACTCTTGCGAAGTTTATACCTTATTAGATACCGGTTCTACCCATTCTTTTATCTCTCCTGTTTGTGCTCAATGTTTAAACTCGACTACGGAGAAATTAGACTTTGACTTATCTGTGGAGACTCTGTTAGGAGAAACTTTAATTACATCCACTGTTTATAAATTTTGTTTGATCCAAGTTGGCACCATCACATTACCTGTTGATCTTATCTATTTAAAGATACTTGCTTTTGATGTGATTTTAGGAATTGATTGGTTAACTACTCATCATGTCAAAATTGATTATTTTTATAAGGTTGTCACTTTTCATATTCTTAACCAACCAATTATGTGAATTCAAGCAACCAAACCACTAAAGTCAATCACTGTCATATTAAGCCATAAAGCCATTCGTTTATTAAAAAATGGATGTCAAACTTTCTTAGCCCATGTTATGGACTTGAATAAAAACACCTCAGATTTGAATAATATTTCTGTTGTTAGTGAATTTCCTGACGTATTTCCTGAAGAACTTCCTGGTCTACCCCCAGAACGTTAAGTTGAATTCTTTATTGATCTTGAACCGGATACAAAGCCCATTTTTAAAACCCCATATCGAATGGCTCCTATTGAACTACAGGAGTTAAAAGTCCAACTACATAAATTGTTAGACATCGGTTTCATTTGTCCTAGTACATCTCCTTGGGGTGCTCCTATTTTATTCGTAAAGAAGAAAGACAGAATTATGCGACTTTGTATTGACTACCGGGAATTAAACCATGTCACTATCAAGAATAGGTATCCACTACCTCGTATTCATGACCTGTTTGACCAGTTGCAAGGAGCACAATTCTTTTCAAAGATCGATCTTCGTTCTGGATATCATCAGCTGAAGATTAAAACTGAGGATATTCAGAAGACTGCCTTTAGAACTCGGTACGGGCATTATGAATTCTTAGTCATGTCTTTTGGATTGACTAATGCTCCTACTGCTTTCATGGATATGATGAACAGTGTGTACAAGGAATATTTGGATCAGTTCGTTGTTGTCTTTATTGATGACATCTTCATCTATTCCAAAAGATGTGAAGATCATGAGCACCATTTGAAGCTGGTACTGCAAAGGCTTCGTGACAACAAGCTATATGCCAAGCTGAAGAAATGTGAGTTCTGGCTTGAGGAAGTAGCATTCCTTGGGCACGTGGTATCAAAACATGGAGTATATGTTGACCCGGCGAAGATAGAAGCAATACAAAGTTGGGAGCAACCGAAGTCGGTGACTGAAGTACGTAGCTTTCTGGGCTTAGCTGGTTATTATCGGAGATTCGTGGAAGAATTTTCTAGAATCACTACTCCGTTAACTCAGCTGACTCAGAAAGATATAAAATTCGTATGGAGCGATGAATGCAAGAAGAGTTTCCAAGAGCTCAAGAGGAGACTCATTTCGGCACCTGTTCTGACAATACCATCGGGTTCGGATGGATTTATTATCTACAACGATGCTTCAGACAAAGGGTTAGGATGTGTTCTCATGCAATATGTGAAAGTCATAGCCTATGCCTCGCGACAACTCAAAGAATATGAGAGGAATTATCCTACTCATGATCTAGAGTTGGCAGCAGTCGTTTTCGCGTTAAAAATCTGGAGGCACTACCTGTATGGGGAGAAAGTGGAGATTTATACAGATCATAAAAGCCTCAAATATTTCTTCACCCAAAAGGAACTCAACATGAGGCAACGACGTTGGCTCGAGTGTTGAAAGATTACGACCATAGCATTCAATATCATCCTGGAAAAGCAAACGTTGTAGCTGACGCATTGAGTAGAAGATCGTATACGGGTACGAGTGCGATTTTGTTAACACAAAGACTCATTTTGTACGACTTACAAAGGATGGAGATAGAGTTAAAGGCTCCAAGTACCCACGTGAGGATATCAAACATACGAGTAGAACCGACTTTAATCGATAAAGTTAAAACTGCTCAAGATAAGGACCTGGGGCTGATGCGTATGAAAAAAAAAGTGAAAGAAGGTGCTATTCCAGAAGCAGGAATTGATGAAGAAGGAATACTTTGAGCCAACTCCAGACTTTGCATTCCTAACGATTCTAACTTGAAGCATAGAATCATGATGGAGGCACACAACACACTGTTTGCAATCCATTCTGGGAGTACCAAAATGTATCATGATCTTCGACATACCTTTTGGTGGAGCAATATGAAGAGAGAGATCGCGGAGTTTATATCGAGATGTTTAACTTGTCAACGTGTAAAGGCGGAGTATCAAGTGCCAAAGGGTCCATTGCAACCACTTGAGATTCTGAAATAGAAGTAGGAACACATTACTATGGATTTCGTTACGGGTCTTCCCAAGGTTTCTCAAGGTATAGATGCGATTTGGGTTATTGTTGAGAGATTAACCAAGTCTGCTCATTTCTTGCCTATACGGAAGACTTATTCCCTTGAACGTCTTGCTCGTATGTCAGTATCCATAGTTTCGGATCGTGACCCAAGATTCACTTCACGATTTTGGATTAGCTTGCAGAAAGCTATATGCACGAATTTACGATTCAGTTCAGCATACCATCCTCAAACGGACGGACAAACAGAAAGGACTATTCAAACTCTTGAAGATCTATTAAGACTTTGTGTCCTAGATTTCAAAGGGAGTTGGGATAAGTACCTACCATTAGTGAAATTCTCCTACAACAACAGTTATCAAGCAAGTATAGGTGTGGCTCCATTCGAAGCATTGTATGGACGAAAGTGTCGCTCTCCAGTATGCTGGGATGAGGTGGGAGAAGTAATATTGTTGGGACTAAAATTGGTACGTATAACTACAGAAAATATCCAAATAATTAGACAACGTATACAAACGGCACAGGATCGACAAAAGAGTTATGCGGATCTTCATCGAAAGGACGTGGAATTTAATATTGGGGATCATGTATTGTTAGGTATTACTCCATGGAAGGGAGTTACAAGATTTGGGAAGAGAGGAAAGCTCAATCCACGATTTGTTGGTCCATTTGAGATTCTTGACTGAATAAGAAATGTGGCCTATAGACTCGCATTATCTCCAAGCATGTCTCGTGTTCATAATGTGTTTCACATATCTGTGCTTCGTAAATATGTGAAAGACCCGAACCACATTATTGAGTTAGAACCAAACGAGATAGCTGAAGATTTAACGTACGAGGAGGTACCTGTTAAGATCTTGGATAGAAAAGAGCATGTCCTACGCACCAAGGTTATACCACAAGTTAAGATTTTATGGAGGAGCCATGATATTGAAGAAATGACCTGGGAGTTGGAATCAAAAATGAAAACGAGGTACCCTCGCCTTTTCGAAATACCAGGTACGTGCGTCAATTTCGAGGACGAAATTTCATAAGGAGGGGAGGTTGTAAGACCCCAATTTTTTTTATAAATACAATCAAATTTTCTCTAATTATTATTTTGAATAATTAGGTGTTAATTTGATATAATGCTTTGATTATGGGTGAAATGTATAAAATTTTCAAAACAATCAAGTGGTTATAAAATATTCATTATTGTCGGGGAATAGTCGTTTGGTCGTGGAATATTCTTGCTGTCGGAGAATATTCGTACGATGGCGCAGCCATTTTTGGGCCCCATAATAGAAAACGATCGGATGAAAAAAACGACAAGTTTGAGTTTTAATAAATAACGGCGTGGTAGTTACCGTTAACACTGTTGGAATACCCGGTGGTTAAAATACAGTAATACGCGTGGTTGCACAGTAGCACACGGTATTGCATAGTATTTTTAAATTATTGATTCTTACGTAAGAAGGTACTATTCAATAATTGTTACAGTAATTACTGTTTAATATTTTATTTTATTGATTCAATAATTGCTGTGTTGATATTTTATATTATTGTTGTTTCAATAATTATCACTGCACAGTATTTTCTATTATCAGATCATTAATTCATATTATTTGAATAATATTATTAGATAGCATTATTGACAATGTCTAAGGAAGTTCTGTCTAAGAAGAGGTTTGGTCACCTAATTGCGCGCCAGTAAGGAGAAATCCTTATCGAAAAGCCCCCTCTTTCCTGGGAACGACCTGGTTGTCATAATTGTGATTCTGTAATATTATTTGTGAATACTTAATTATTAATTTATATGATAAGAAAATATTTATTTTTATGTGGATATAAATGAAGGATAAGAAAATATTGATTTATATGATAAGAAAATATTATTTTTAGAATTGATTTATATGATAAGAAAATATTATTTTTAGAATTGAAAATCATACTAGAAACATAAGTTTTCTTTCTCTACATTATCGAGCGTATTTTTGTGAGTATTTAGATACTTTGAGAGTTACTATTCAATGCAAGTTTCCTTCGGCTTTACATCCGATATTCCGATCAGAAGTACTGTTATTTTGAGGTAAGTGAAGTTATTTTCTTCATAAATGATATTATTTCCTTCAATATCATTATGCCGAAATATTGATATGAATTTTATTTTACTGAAAAATGAATTTTCTCTTCTTTGTCCAAGATGTCTATTATGGTTACTATCTTTGATTGTATCCATGTTTTGATCTTCGTTCTTGAATTTTACTCCACTATAGTTTATTATGGAGCGTTTTTGAACTTGGATAAACTGTAGTATGAATCCCTAATATTTGTCCTTTTGTCTCACTGGATTCGTTTTCTTTAAGATATTTTTCATCATTCTCAGTCCTAAATGATGATATTACTGAATATCTTTGGCCTGTAGTGCAAAGATGAATGATTAACTGATGAATATCTTTGGCCCGTAGTGCAAAGATGAACATGTGTTTAGATGAACATGACCAACTGGTGATACAAATGAATATCTTTGGCCTGTAGTGCAAAGATGAATATTTGATTCAAGATGTATATTGATTGATGCTACAGGGATAAAATATTGGTGATGAACTTTTAAATCTTAGAAGATAATAGAATTCATTCTCTACTTGACTCTTCTAATGGATTGTTGTTTCAACTGCAGTTGTTGATCTAAAACTTGTTGTCTATTATATTTTATCATATTTTTTTCCCTGTTGAAGACTAATGATAATTTGTTGTATATTATCTTAGTCATAATATTCTTTCCTGGGCTAGTTGAGCTCACGCTTTTCCTTTTGTTCCATTTTTATCAGGAGGCGAGAATATAGCGGGAACTAGTCGGGGTGTGGAGTGATGTTTCCAGTCAGTTGTTTTAGCAGTCCTCACTATTTTATAAAATAGTATTTCAATAATGGTAATGAGGACTTATTTGAGTGTGGATATTATCTAGAAGATAATATTCGTATTTAAACTCACAGTTTATGTGTTGTCATATTTTACATGACAATTGTATTTATGAAGTTATATTTGTTTCTGTACCATGTATTTGGCGACTAAGAATGTGTGATGTATACCTATTTTGGGGGTGTCACAACATCTAACACCCTCACATAATCCATATAATCAGAGTCATCTAATGCATCTAAACCAACTAGGGCTGCTTCTAGTGGGTCCGCTAAGTAATTCCCGTTGAATACCTCAGTTACTGCCTCTTCAACTATATCAATCTGTAGGTACTTCTCAGCTTCTTTTGGGAACTTCATTGCTTTGAAAACACTGAAGGTGATTTCCTGATATTAAACTCTCATTGTTAATTCTCCTTTCTATACATCAATCAAAGTTCTCCCTGTCTCTAAGAATGGGCGACCTAGTATAATTGGTATCTCCTTATCTTCCTCGTAATCTAATATTATGAAGTCAGCAGGAAAAATGAATTTATCAACCTTAACTAGGATGTCTACCACAATACCCCTCGGATGTGTCACTGATCTGTCTGCAAGTTGTAAGGTGATATTTATCGGCCTTGGTTCTTTTAGTCCCAACTGAGTGTAAAATAAGAGCGACATCAAGTTAATACTAGCCCCTAAATCACATAGTGCCCATCTGGAAAACTAATTATCAATTGTGCATGGAATTGTGAAGATCCCTAGACCCTTTAACTTCGGCGGTAACTTTTTTTGTAAGATAACACTCTATTCTTTGGTCAACGCTACCGTCTCGAATTCATCAAATCTCTTCTTTTTAGACAAAACTTCTTTCATGAATTTAGCATAACTAGGCATTTACTCCAAAGCTTCTGCAAATGGGATGTTGATGTGAAGCTTTTTGAATGCCTCTAGAAATTTTAAAAATTGCTTATCTAACTTGGCTTTCTGAAATTTCTAAGGGAATGGAACAGGAGGCACTGTACTATTTTTCTTACTTCCATTGGATGTTGCATCTGAACTTGTATCCTTTGTCTTAACTTCATCATCACCCTCATTTTTCTCCTTAGTTACCTCATCCATATTCACATCTGCAGTTATCAACTTTTCATTTCCTTTTACCACATCAGGCAGCTCTTTCCATCTTCTTAGAGTTATGGCCTTGCAGTGTTCTTTTCCATCTGTCCTCAAATTAATCTCAGTGTCACTCGGTAGTGCTCCTTGGGGGCGACTATTCAACGCATGAGCTAGCTGACCTGTGATAACCCGGGATTTCGAATAACCAAAATTTTATGAATAATTTTTTTTATTTATTTAATATTGACTGTTAATATTGTACTGAGTATCTATGATACGAGTCTCGAGAATTGGTCAATTTGTGTATTAACTAATAAATTTAGAGTACAGTTGTGCTTAACAGCTTTAGAAACCCTAACCCTAATTTCTAGATAGGGATTCAATAGAAAATATAATTAAAATAATTATATTAATGAGTATGTGTTTGTACTGTTTAGAATTTTGATCAATGATTGATCAGATAAGGTTTAAAATTTATAAACTCTAATAAGAGATTAGAAATCCTAATCTCAGATTTAGAAAATCTAACGTATAGTTAAAAACCCTAATTGAAAGTCGAGAAACCCTAATTTCATATTCGAGAATCCTAAAACCCTAATTAGGAAACCCTAATCCTAATTAGTAAGCTTAATATGTTTAGTAAATGTTAATATGATTAGAAAACCCTAATTTAATTAGGAAACCCTAATTATAATTTAGAAATTTTAATTTTTAATTTTTCTAATTAAAACCCAAATTAGAAATTTTTAGAAACTAAATATTTAAAACTTAAGGGTTAGAACCTTAGGGTTATACCCTAAGGGTGTGACAAATTCCATGTATGTCATTAAAAATATAATGCTAAAGACCAAAATGCCCTTTTTCATTTTCTTTATTTGGTAACTTGTAAAATGGCCAAGACCTTTAGTGGTTCACCAACTCCATGGACTTTGTGACCTAGAAATCCAGCAAAATCAGTTCATTGCATCAAATCTAAGCTTTATATCATCATATATATAGATTTGGGAGAGAGAAAGTTACTACATTTACCTTATTTTTCAACCTAACTCTCAACAACTCATTCTCTCTCAAACCCTCAAAATTTGCTAAGTATCTCAGCCCTAAAAATAGCCTCTTGATCAACCAAGATCAGTTAGGAGGATTAAGATCAAGGATTTGAAGCTAGAAGGTATAAACCTAATTTGATTTTTGATCCAAGTTGCTAAGTAAAAATTTTTGTTTAAGTGTTTAATTAGGTGTTATATGATGTTTTTAGTTGATCTATGATGATACATCATGGATCCATAGCATCAAAGTGGGTAAAAACTATGTTTTTCAAAATCTGTTCTTGAGCTTGAAATGTGGCCTAACAACCAAATGTCAGTGGCCACAAATCCTTGCTCGTTTGTGTTTTTTGTTGTTTTATGTTATGGATCAGTAGACTGGTATGTTGTCTTTGACTTGCAAGTGGAATCAATGTTATTTGATGTCTGGATTTGTAGTTATTAACGGTCAAAACCTGTTGACCGGGCATGATCGGGCCAATTCTGGGTAACCCAGAAAGCCATAATCAGCATCTGACAACGTTTTGTGGGCTTAGGATCTGTCAGGTTTTATACGTTTTGTTGTTGTTGTATTAAACTTGTAGCCCGTTGTATGCACTTTAGATTCTTGTCTTTAGATCCTTTAAACAATCAATAGATCGAATGGAGTGGTCGGTCAAAGTAGCCATTCGAGCCTGACTTAGCATTTCTGGAAATTTCCAGAAACTCTATGAACACCCGTTCTGACAGAGTTTGACTGAGCTGTAACTTGTGATTTGGTTGTTGTTTAATTGATCTATTGTTGTAGTGTTGTTCACTGTTATGAATACTACGAGTATAAACCAAGAAATCACCAAAAGAAGAACCATAACACTTATCTAATTGAGCTCGAAATGAGACACTCAAACTGCCTTGGGTTTCTGGGTTGCCCAGAAAATCCAGGTATGGTCTGACAAGGACTTTGAGAGTTCAGATCGCTTTGTTGTGTTGTTGTTTGACCTAGATATTGGTTTCTAGTTGTAGTGTTGTATAAGGACTATAAGATCTGAGTTTTTGGTTGGACAGAACATGCATGAACCGGGATTAAAGTGTGATCAAACATGACCCCTTGTACACTGAGATTGTCAGTGTTCTTGAGCCAAGAACACCTAAGACAACGGACAAGTGTCGCTAAAGGCCTATAGCGACGGTTTTCAATATATTTATTTTCTGATTTTCTAAAAATTATTTAAAAATAGAAATAAATTATCAAAATTATCAAAAATGGTTTTAAAAATTATTCTAAATTATGAAAAATAATTTTTGACCAATTGGAATTTTTTTTTTAATATTTATAATTATTTAAATATTAAAGGTATTTACATTATTTAATTAGTGTATTAAATAAATTAGAAAAAAATGATTTAATATTATGAAAAATC
The DNA here is from genome assembly GCA_016801055.1 of Panax notoginseng. Lineage (NCBI taxonomy): Eukaryota > Viridiplantae > Streptophyta > Magnoliopsida > Apiales > Araliaceae > Panax > Panax notoginseng. Next base: position 152,911,210 of record CM029019.1, on the reverse strand, counting down.
ATTTTAAATAAGAAAAATATATTTAAAAATAATTTGAGTAATAAAATATAACTTTTAATATTTTTGGAGAATTTTCATTAATAAATTAATATTAGTGATATTAGATTTATTTAATTATTAAATTAAATAAATAAGATAAAAATGATTTTATTGATTTAAAAATTATTTTAAATAAGAATAAAGTGTTAGAAAATATTTTGAATTATAAAATATAATTTTCAATATTTTTGGAGAATTCTCATTAATAAATTAATATTAATGATATTAGATTTATTTAATTATTATATTAAATAAATGAATTAAAAATGATTTTATTAATTTAAAAATCATTTAAAAATGATAAAAATATTTTAAAAATATTTTGAGTTATAATTAATGACTTTTAATATTTTGATAATAATTTCATTAATATTTAAATATTAATGGTGATGGTTTAAAAATGATTTTAATTATTTTAAAAATATTTTTAAGTTAATAATAATAACTTTAATATTTTGACAAGTATATCATTAATATTTTTATATTATTAAATATTAATAATGATAAGATTATTTGATAATTAAATCATTTAAAAATGATTTAAGTGTTTAAAAAATTATTATAAATTATAATGATTGCTTATAAATTATTAAAAGCTTCCGAAAAATATTATTAATGATATTTGACTTATCTAATATAATATTGAAGCTTTGAAATCGAATTTAATTAAAAATAAATGTGTTAATTGTCGGATCGGGTGACCAGAACACCGAGATTAGACCGAAGTCCAACCAGACCGAACTAGTTAGACTTGATAAGTGTTTATTTAGGTTATAAACACTGATGTGACTATGTGGTAATGTGTCTAGGAGAAGATTGACTGTGAATTACAGTGTTGCGTGTTATAAAATATTCTGCTAATCGTGAGACCGATATTATTGGTTATAGGTCTTTCAAAAGCAGATAAGTATATTATGTAACTGTAATCAGCGGAAGAGGCAAGTTTTCTAACTCAACCTTGAGTTAATATTGTTTAAATATTATTGTGGTGAATTATTGTTAATTATACCACGTCCAAGAATTTATTGTTGATTATTCGCAGTTAGTGCATGTTTAATAATTCAAACTGAATTACTGAATCAGAAAATATACATTCGTAGAATAACTGTTGTTAGATATTCATATCCGTAGAAGATAGAATTGACAGTACAGATAATTCATGTTTATTGTCGAATTATGTTGAGAAATGTCTTAGCCAATTATTCTGGCTAGACGAACATTTGTTAGAACTTGATAGGTTCGAGAAGAGAATTCAATTATTATTGACAGATCAATGCCAATTATTTCGGCTAGATCGAGAAGTAATTAGAAATTGAAATCACAGTATTTCGTTGTTAAATCAAAATCTTAATTCTGAGACTGAGAAGAACAACCTTTTATATAAAGGGAACATTTTTAGTCGTATATTCGACCATTACGCGCGACTTAAGTATTATGCATAATATAGGGTACAAGGAGTTGGCCGGCTCTAAGTACTTGCAGAGGGGTATGATTTAATCTTTATGGTTATCTGATACACCTGGGTATATCAAAGTCAAATCTTTGATAGTTACTCGAGAAGAGAAGTTCAAGATCCAATGGATCGCTCAGCATAAATCTGGAAAACATTCCACTTTGCTATTTCGTAGAATTAATTCTTGATTATTCATTAGAATATCATAGAAAACCTTGAAAGCGTTATACTCTTTCATTATCAGATTATTGTTGCTTAGAATGCGAGAAGACTTGTTATTTATTCCTATACATTTATCGTATGTTTTAACTTGCGGGGCAAATTTGTTGCTCACCCTTGCTAAATAAAACTTTTCAGCTAGGGACGAAGTTGCAGAAGGTGTTGTGAAGAAGAACAAAGGAAAAGACATAGTGATAAATTAGTATAATGAACATTATTATTATTATGTTGTATTGTAAACCCTTTTTGTATATCTAAAGGGTATGTTTGTAAGGTTAAGGTTAGAGAACCTGGGACTAATGTATTAATAACATATGTTAATGTGATATGTATTACTATTTCTATATGAATGGGTAGTTAGATGGTATTATATTGTAGATCGTGAGCACCAAACTCGGGGGTCAGGTAACCCGAATTTGGGGGTGTCACATGACCCATTTGATTCTCTAAGTTTTTGATTGACACTGTTTGACTTTTAACATTCAAATCTACTTGGTTCAACGACCTATCTTGATCATTCATTCTCTTCTCTGAAGCTATAATGAATTTTGCCAAGGCTTCCTCTAAACTTGGTTTCTTTTCTTCTTGGTGAATTGTTTAATTCTGAAAACCTAGTGGATATGGTTACCTTGGAGCTTAGTTTTGAGCCTGATTGGTAGTCCAAGAAAAACTTAGATGATTCCTTTACCCCGGCTTGTATTCATTCTGATATAACTGCTGCGGTCAATTTTGGCTTCCCAAAAACTATACCGACGCCACACTAATACATTGATCTGTAGCATGATTTCCTACTCACAATTCATAAATCATCAGCACCTGTGGAGTTACTTATGTCCCCATGATTCAATCTTTCTAGTCAACGCAACTAACTGTACAGATAAAGATGTAACTTCATCCAATTCCAACTTCCCTGTCTTTTTGGCTTATTGGCCGTTGTCATAGGCCACTCATAGTTGTTGGTTGCCATTGTTTCTAATAACTGGTAAGCTTCATCGATATTCTTTCCCATAATAACACCCTTAGCGGCTGCATCAATACTTGTTCCTGTGGGACCATGCAATCCATTATAAAACATCTGTACCTGCAACCATTTTGGGATGACATGATGTGGATGTCCTTAAACCTTTCCCATGCCTTGTACAAAGTCTCTAAATCAAGCTTGATTAATGAGATAATGTCATTCCTCATTTTTGCCATTTTTTGCAGGTGGGAAGAAATTAGCTAAAAATTTATGTACCAAATCTACCCATGTTGTTATTGAACCCGGTGGCAAAGAGTGCAACCAACTTTTCACCATATCGCGAAGTGTAAATGAGAAAAGTCTCAATCTCACTGCCTCCTCTGTAACCCCATTAAACTTGAACGTGTCACAAATTTCCAGGAAGTTGATGTGCTGTTCATTTGGATCATCACTCGGACCACCCCCAAACTGCATTGAATTCTGTAACATCTGAATGGTCCCCAGTTTAATCTCGAAACTGTTCGCATTAAAGGCAGGTCTCTGAATACTTGATTAAATGTATGTCCCTAACGGTATGGCATAATCCCTAAGTGATTTTTGCTCTTCTACAACCATGGTTTCTTGCGTATCGATTTCCTCTATTTCTTTTTCTTCTGTCTATGTTTCCTCACCAGATAACTTCAGTTTTCAGAACTTTCTTTCAATATTGACTGCTTATGGAAAAAGTTCCTCCTTACCCTTTGACCTAGTGTGCATACACATATAAGAAAACCTACAAAGGTGAAATAAAACATAAAATTAAAACGTTTAAATTAAGACTGAATTAATTGCAACTAATATGAAAATAACTACTAAACACAAATCCTCGACAACAGTGCCAAAAACTTGTTGTCCGAATTTAGATATTGACAATTATGTGCAAGTATAAACGATAAACAAGTAATATCGCGTAAATAAGAGTGTCGAACCCACATGAATCTATGTCTAATAAATCTCCCAATTGCGATTTTTTTATAAATTTAATTTTATTTAAACAATCGCAATTTGTGAAACTAATTTAAACTTAAAGTAAGAATAAAATCTAACACAAAGGTTGAAATCAGATATAAAAAGCTTTAGACTACAATATCCTCGATTATGCAATATATATCAATTATCCAAATCATCCAATTATTAAATTCATTAGAGTTGTTAACAGGAATTCATGATTATTTATAAGTCATTTTTCAAGGATCAAATAAAATTATTTAATTCAATTAATTTTGATATATTCCTATGCAAAATAAAAGAATCAAACTAATTAAGTATTAATTCCCAAAAGTTACATGCAGTGAAAAGAGATATTCCCATTCAATTCACAACCTTAATTATTTAACTCATGCAAATAACTAAGAATACATGTTATCATATTCATATCTAATCCTAGATTTCATCTTCCGAATTCATCTAGTGTATCACGCTAATTATTGGCCAGAAATTAATCAATAAGCACAAAATACGATACACAACTCAATTTGAATAAATAATTGTAATTAAATAGATAATTAATTCATAAACATACAAAGATTAATTGCAGTCTTAATTATAAATTTAGTTCATGCTGATATTTAAAACCAAAAATCCCAAATAAGTCATCATAATAGAATTACAACTCTGAGAATAAAAGTAAGAAAAAACTCAGTAAGTCTTCTTTTGCCTTTACGTCTCCAGTCTACAATCCTTGTATGCTTCTCCCTAATCTCCAATCTTCAACCTCCGGCAACCAACTTCAATCTTTGTGCCTCTTAGATGAATAACCCCCTCTCTTTTTATAGATATAAGTTTCCACAAAGTCCAGTCCCATTAAGAATCTAATTCCTAGTAGAAATTCATGTCCAAAATTCCAACTACAAGGAAACTCGACCAAGCCTTTCTGTTCCCCAACACCTGACGCTGGGTTTGTACTAACAAAACGATGGGTGTGACGCCCCCAAAATAGGTATACAACACCCATTCTGAGTCGTCAAAATACATGGTATAGAAACAACTACAACTTTATTAATACAACATAAAAACTGTGAGTTTAAATACAAATATTGTCATCTAGACAATATCCACACTCAAATAAGTCCTCATTACAATTATTGATACATTATTTTACAAAAATGGTGAGGACTACTAAAACGACTTTCTAGAACCTTCATTTCATACCCCCGACTAGTACTCGCTACATTCTCGTCTCCTGAGAAGAAAATTAGAACAAAAAGGAAAAGGGTGAGCTCAACTAGCCCAGTAAAGAATATTATGACTAAGATAATATAGAACAAATTATCGTTATTCTTCAACAGGGAAAAATTTAATAGAATACAATAGACAACAAGTTTTAAATCAATATTCGCAGAGGAAATAATAATTCATTAGAAGAGTTAAGTAGAGAATGAAATCAACTATCTTCTATATATGAATTTAAAAGTTCATCGTCGATATTTTATCCCTGTAACATCAATCAATATATATCTAGAATCAAATATTCATCTTTGCACTACAGGCCAAAGATATTCATCAGTTGGTCATGTCCATCTAAACACATGTTCATCTTTGCACTACGGGCCAAAGATATTCATCAAAAATTATTCATCTTTGCACTACAGGCCAAAGATATTCAGTTATATCATCATTTAGAATTGAGGATGATGAAAAATATTTTAAAGAAATCAAATCCAGTGAAACAAAATAACAAATATTAAGGATTCGTATTTCAGTTTATTCATGTCCAAAAGTACCTCATAAGTAATCATAGTGGAGTAAAATTCAAGAATGATCAAAACATGAATACAATCAAGAATTAATATATATCTAGAATCAAATATTCATCTTTGCACTACAGGCCAAAGATATTTATCAGTTGGTCATGTTCATCTAAACACTTGTTCATCTTTGCACTACGGGCCAAAGATATTCATCAGAAATCATTAATCTTTGCACTACAGGCCAAAGATATTCAGTAATATCATCATTTAGGACTGAAGATGATGAAAAATATTTTAAAGGAAACGAATCCAGTGAAACAAAATAATAAATATTAAGGATTCGTATTTCGGTTTATTCATGTCCAAAAGTACCTCATAAGTACTCATAGTGGAGTAAAATTCAAGAATGATCAAAACATGGATACAATCAAAGCTAGTATCCGTAATAGATATTTTGGACGAAAAATAAAAATTTAATTTTTCGGTGAATAGTGTCGTATTCGTGAATAGTGCCGTATACGTGAATAGTAATCTCGACACAGAAAGTTCCAAATTTGATAAAAATTCAGATCAATATTTTGGCATAATGATATTGAAAGAAATAATATCATTTATATAAAAAAATAATATCCCTTACCTCGAAAAGACAGTACTTCTGATTGGAATACTGGATATAGAGCTGAAGAAAACTTGTACCGTATAGCAACACTCAAAGTCTTAAAATACTCACAAGAATATGCTCGATAATATAGAGAGAGAAAGAGAGAGAAAACTTTGGTTTCTGGTGTGTTTTTCAATTCTAATCTAAGCACCCTATTTATAGGAAAATGCTTAGAACACCAAAGCAGAAAATTTAATATAATATAATACAAATTTTCCAAATCTTCCTACGCACACCACCAGCTGAATTCAACCACTAACACATGTCCCATAAATGAAAAAAACGTTTTTCTTAATTAAAATATTTTAAACTTCAAAAATTAATTATTTTGGAACTTTAGAACTTTAATAATTCATAATAAATAGCCTTTTTGTCAGAAAAATTCGAACCTCATATTTTTTTCATAGGAAATTCCCGTATCTACAACTTTGCAGAAGAAAGTTTTTTCAAATTCTAAATAAAAATTGACCGAAATCCACAAACGGACGATTTTACAAGCTATAATCAAATTTCAGTCAAGAAATGGGCCCACAGACATGTTTAACATGTTTTAAACAACTTTTGCAATAAAAATACTCTTTCTCCTCATATACTCATATATCTCACATTCATTGTAAAAATATCATCATTATTATATTATAATAATATAATAATATATTTAAATAAATTATTTTATCAGAAAAAGATAAAATATTAATTTTTAACAATTGTCATATTAAAAATTTTCTCCATCTATATCCACATAAAATCAATATTTTCCCCATCATATAAATCAATAATTAATTATTCACAAATAATATTACAAAATCACAATACTGACAACTAGGCAGTTCCTAGGAAAGTGGGGGCTTTTCAATAAGAATTTCTCCTTACTGACGCGCAATTAGGTGACCAAACCTCTTCTTAGACAGAACTTTCTAGACATTGCCAATAATGTTACCTAATAATATTATTCAGATAATATGAATTATTGCTCCGATAATGAAAAATATTGTGTAGTGACAATTATTGAAACAACAGTAATATAAAATATCAACGTAGCAATTATTGAATCAATAAAATAAAATACTGAACAATAATTACTGTAATAATTATTGAGTAGTGCCTTCTTACGTAAGAATCAATAATTGGTGCAATATCGTGTGCTACTGTGTAATAATGCGTATTACTATATTTTAACCACCGGATATTCCAACAGTATTAACGGTAACAACTACGTCGTTATTTATAAACAACTTATACTTGTTGTTTTCTTCATCCAATCACTTTTCGTTATGGGGCCCACAAAAGACTGCGCCGTCATACGAATATTCCCCGACAGGAAGAATATTCCACGACCAAACGAATATTCTCCGACAGCAATGAATATTTTATAACCACTTGCTTATTTAAAATATTTGCGCATTTTACCCATAACTAACCTCATTAATCAATTCAACCTTTGCTATTTTAAAATAATAAATAGAAGAAATTAAATTTCATTTATTAATAATTTAGGGTCTTACAACCTCCCCTCCTTATTAAATTTCGTCCTCGAAATTGACGTACGTACCTGGTGTTTCGAAAAGATGAGGATACCTCGCTTTCATTTCCGTTTCCAACTCCCAGGTCATTTTCTCAATAGCATGGTTCCTCCACAAAACTTTAACTTGTGGTATGACCTTTGTGCGTAGGACATGCTCTTTCCTATCCAAGATCTTGACGAGTACCTCTTCGTACGTTAAGTCTTCGGCTATCTCTTCCGGTTCTAACTCAATGACGTGGTTTGGGTCTTTCACATATTTACGAAGCACAGATATATGAAAAATATTATGAACATGAGACATACTTGGAGGTAACGCGACTCTATAGGCCACATTTCCTACTCGGTCAAGAATCTGAAATGGACCAATAAATCGTGGATTGAGCTTTCCTCTCTTCCCAAATCTTGTAACTCCCTTCCATGAAGCCACACGCAACAATACATGATCCCCAATACTAAATTCCACGTCCTTTCGATGAAGATCCGCATAACTCTTTTGTCGATCACGTGTCGTTTGTATACGTTGTCGAATCATTTGGATCTTTTCCGTAGTCATACGTACCAACTCGGGTCCCAACAATGTTGCTTCTCCCACCTCATCCCAACATATTGGAGAGCGACACTTTCGTCCATATAATGCTTCAAATGGAGCCACACCTATACTTGCCTGATAACTGTTGTTGTAAGAGAATTCCACCAATGATAGGTACTTATCCTAACTCCCTTTGAAATCTAGGACACAATGTCTTAATAGATCTTCAAGAGTTTGAATAGTCCTTTCTGATTGACCGTCTGTTTGAGGATGGTATGCCGAACTGAATCGTAAATTCGTGCCCATAGCTTTTTGCAAGCTAATCCAAAATCGTGAAGTGAATCTTGGGTCACGATCTGAAACTATGGATACTGGCATGCCATGCAATCTCACAATCTCATCTACGTACATACGAGCAAGACGTTCAAGGGAATAAATCTACTGTATCGGTAAGAAATGAGCAGACTTGGTTAATCTATCAACAATAACCCAAATAACATTTATGCCTTGAGAAACCGTGGGAAGACCCGTAACAAAATCCATGACAATGTGTTTCCACTTCTATTTCGGAATCTCAAGTGGTTGCAATGGGCCCTTAGGCACTTGATGCTCCGCCTTTACACGTTGACAAGTTAAACACCTCGAGATAAACTTTGCAATCTCTCTCTTCATATTGTTCCACCAAAATATATGTCGAAGATCACGATACATTTTGGTACTTCCAGGATGGATTACAAATGGTGTATTATGTGCCTCCATCATGATCTTGTACTTCAAATTAGAATCATTAGGAACACAAAGTCTGGAGTGGACTCGAAGTATTCCTTCTTCATCGATTCTTGCTTCTAGAATAGCACCTTCTTGCACTTTCTTCTTCATACGCACCAGCTCCGGGTATGTGGCTTGAGTAACTTTAACTTTTTTGATTAAAGTTGGTTCTATAAGTATACTTGACATCATTGCATGGGTCTTCGGAGTCTTGAATTCTATCTTCATCTTTTGTAAATCACACCAAATGAGCCTTTGTGTTGACAACATCGCACTTGTTCCCGCGTATGATCTTCTACTCAATGCGTCAGCTACCACGTTCGCTTTTTCAGGATGGTATTGAATGGTATGGTTGTAGTCTTTCAATAGCTCGAGCCAACGTCGTTGCCGCATGTTGAGTTCTTTTTGAGTGAAGAAATATTTGAGACTTTTATGGTCTGAATATATCTCCACTTTCTCCCCATATAGATAATGCCTCCAGATCTTTAACGCGAAAACGACTGCTGCCAACTCTAGATCATGAGTAGGATAATTACTCTCATATTCTTTAAGTTGTCGTGAGGCATAGGCTATAACTTTCCCACGTTGCATGAGAACACATCCTAGCCCTTTGCCTGAAGCATCGCTATAGATAACAAATCCATCCGAACCAGATGGTATGGTCAAAACAGGTGCCGAAATGAGTCTCCTCTTAAGCTCTTGGAAACTCTTCTCGCATTCCTCGCTCCATACGAATTTGCTATCTTTCCGAGTCAGCTGAGTTAATGGAGTAGCGATTCGAGAAAATTCTTCCACGAATCTCCGATAATAACCAGCTAAGCCCAGAAAGCTACGTACTTCGGTCACCGACTTCGGTTGTTCCTAACTTTGTATTGCTTCAATCTTCGTCGGGTCAACAGATACTCCATGTTTTGACACCACGTGCCCAAGGAATGCTACTTCCTCAAGCCATAACTCGCATTTCTTCAACTTGGCATATAACTTATTTTCACGAAGCCTTTGGAGTACCAGCTTCAAATGGTGCTCATGATCTTCACGACTTTTGAAATATATGAGGCTGTCATCAATAAAAATAACAACGAACTGATCCAAATATTCCTTGAATACTCGGTTCATCATATCCATGAAAGCAGCAGGAGCATTAGTCAATCCAAAAGACATGACTAAGAATTCATAATGCCCGTACCGAGTTCTAAAGGCAGTCTTTGGAATATCCTCTGTTCTAATCTTTAACTGATGATATCCAGAACGAAGATCGATTTTTGAAAAGAATTGTGCTCCTTGTAACTGGTCAAGCAGGTCATCAATACGAGGTAGCGAATACCTATTCTTGATAGTGACACGGTTTAATTCCCGGTAGTCGATACAAAGTCGCATACTCCCGTCTTTCTTTTTTACGAATAAAATTGGAGCACCCCAAGAAGATGTACTAGGACGAATGAAACCGATGTCCAACAACTCCTGTAATTGGACCTTTAACTCCTGAAGTTCAATAGGAGTCATTCGATATAGGGTTTTAGAAATGGGCTTTGTATCAGGTTCAAGATCTATAAAGAATTCAACTTCACGTTCTAGGGGTAGACCGGGAAGTTCTTCAGGAAATACGTCAGAAAAGTCAATAACAACAGGAATATTATTCAAATATGACGTGTCTTTATTCAAATCCATAACATGGGCTAAGAAAGCTTGACATCCGTTTTTTAATAAACGAATAGCTTTATGACTTGATATAACAGTGATTGATTTTAATGGTTTAGTTGCTTGAATTCACACAACAGGTTGGTTAGGAATATGAAAACTAACAACCTTACGAAAACAATCAATTTTGGCATGATGAGTAGTTAACCAATCAATCCCTAAAATCACGTCAAATGCAAGTATCTTTAAAGAGATAAGGTCAACAGGTAAGGTGATGGTGCTAACTTGGATCAAACAAGATTTATAAATAGTGAATGTGATAAAAGTTTCACCTAACAGAGTCTCCACAGATAAATTAAAATCTAATTTCTCCGGAGTCAAGTTTAAACGTTGAGCACAAGTAGGAGAAATAAATGAATGGGCAACACTGATATCTAGTAAGGTATAAACTTCGCATGAATTTATGATTAGCTTACCCGTGATCACCTCATTTGGGTTCCTCGCATGTTGACCAGTCACGACAAACGCTCTTCCAGGAACCGTTGACTTTGACTTTTCTGGGACAGCCTTTTGAGTCACCATCTCCGCTGGACTTGGTTTCGCTACAGTGCAATCTCGAGCGATATGTCCTTCCTTTTCACAGTTATAACATACCTTAAACTGTTGTGGGCAGTTTGGACTGATATGTCCTTCTTTTCCGTACTTATAGCATATGACCGGTGGTCGTTCTCCTCCCTTGGAACCAGTTGCTGCTGGTGCTGACGTCTTCGTATTGTCATTGTTGAATCTCCTATTTTTAAAATCTCCTCCCGACTCGCTTCTTCTATTCTCATGGTCATGATTACCACCAGAGTGGTTGCCGCTCTTATCCGTATTTTTTTTTCTCCGTTGGTTATCGTTGTTTTGATGACTGCTGTCACCGGTATGATCCTGGTTATGGTCCCTCGGCTGAACGTACTCGTTATCTCGCTCTAATAATTGAGCCTTGTTGACAACATTTGAATAGAGAGAAAATTTTTGTGAAATGAGATATTGATGTATATTGGGTTTCAAACCTCTCAGAAACATTTGCGTCATACGTTCCTCATTCTCCACCAAATGAGGTACAAATCTGGACAACTCTACAAACTTCGCCTCGTACTGGGATACCGTCATGTTATTCTGCTCCAGTCTAATAAACTCTACCTCCTTCATATGACGAATACTTTCAGAAAAGTACTTGTCATTAAACAGTTTCTGAAATGTTTCCCAAGACATGCTAAGTGCGGCTGGATGGGTAAGCTTCACAGATTCCCACCAGTAATCTGCCTCATTATGGAACATAAAGGTGGAGAATGGAACCTTCTGTTCCTCCGTGCATCCCAAGACATCGAATATCTTGGTAATTTTTTTGACCCACGTCTTCGCCTTAATCGGATCCGGCTTTCCCTAGAATTATGGTGGTCCCAACTCCTTAAACTGCTTGGCTGTGACAAACCGTGAATTGCTATCATTTTATCCTGTATTTTGAACACGAGTCTCCCTCGTCTGATTTTTGCATAAACTGCAAAAAGCTTCTAAATATCTCATCGTTCATCATCTGCTCAGTGGAGTTGTTCACAGGAGGAAAATTGTCAGCCTGTTGTACGTTCTCCTTGTTGGTGAGTACAGGCGTATCCACGGTTTTGTTTACTCCACTGTTCACATTCTCAGTTGTCATTCTTAAATATTGTCATAAAACAAGGGTTAATTAAACAAATTAACAAATCACATAATACCCCTATATTATGACTGACCAACAAATAAGCTTAGGTATGACACCCTAGCGAATGATTTACTCGTCTCTCCCCTCCTAGTACTATTCTCCGATCTCCACCAGAGACCATATCCCTAAGCTCTGATACCAACTGTGACTTTGGACACCAACTTGTGTCAGCACCTCACAATGATACCTATCAGTTTGCCACCACAGAACGGCGTCCCCTACGGAGAGTCTGGCTTCGGTGCATCCCCCATCAACAGGAAGTCACCAGATAGAGGCTCGGGGCCCTTTACTTATGGCTCTGATACCAACTGTGACGCCTCCAAAATAGGTATACAATACCCATTCTGAGTCGTCAAAATACATGATATAGAAACAACTATAACTTTATTAATACAACATAAAAACTGTGAGTTTAAATACAAATATTGTCATCTAGACAATATCCACACTCAAATAAGTCCTCATTACAATTATTGATACATTATTTTACAAAAATGGTGAGGACTACTAAAACGACTTTTTAGAACCTTCATTCCATACCCCGACTAGTACTCACTACATTCTCGTCTCTTGAGAAGAAAAATAGAACAAAAAGGAAAAGGGTGAGCTCAACTAGCCCAGTAAAGAATATTATGACTAAGATAATATAGAACAAATTATCGTTATTCTTCAACAGGAAAAAATTTAATAGAATACAATAGACATCAAGTTTTAAATCATTATTCGCAGCGAAAATAATAATTCATTAGAAGAGTTAAGTAGAGAATGAAATCTACTATCTTCTATATATGAATTTAAAAGTTCATCGTCGATATTTTATCCCTGTAACATCAATCAATATATATCTAGAATCAAATATTCATCTTTGCACTACAGGCCAAAGATATTCATCAGTTGGTCATGTTCATCTAAACACATGTTCATCTTTGCACTACGGGCCAAAGATATTCATCAAAAATTATTCATCTTTGCACTACAGGCCAAAGATATTCAGTTATATCATCATTTAGAATTGAGGATGATGAAAAATATTTTAAAGAAATCAAATCCAGTGAAACAAAATAACAAATATTAAGGATTCGTATTTCGGTTTATTCATGTCCAAAAGTACCTCATAAGTAATCATAGTGGAGTAAAATTCAAGAATGATCAAAACATGAATACAATCAAAGCTAGTATCCATAATAGATATTTTGGACGAAAAATAAAAATTTAATTTTTCGGTGAATAATGTCGTATTCGTGAATAGTGCCGTATACGTTAATAGTGTCGTATACGTGAATAGTAATACCGACACAAAAAGTTCTAAATTTGATAAAAATTCAGATCAATATTTCAGCATAATGATATTGGAAGAAATAATATCATTTTTATAAAAAAATAATATCCCTTACCTCAAAAAGACAATACTTTTGACTGGAATACTGGATATAGAGCTGAAGGAAACTTGCACCGTATAGCAACACTCAAAGTCTTAAAATACTCACAAGAATATGCACGATAATATAGAGAGAGAATGAGAGAGAAAACTTTGGTTTCTGGTGTGTTTTTCAATTCTAACCTAAGCACCCTATTTATAGGAAAATGCTTAGAACACCCAAGTAGAAAATTCAATATAATATAATATAAATTTTCCAAATCTTCCTACGCACACCGCCAGCTGAATTCAACCACTAACACATGTCCCATAAGTGAAAAAAAAACGTTTTTGTTAATTAAAATATTTTAAACTTCAAAAATTAATTATTTTAGAACTTCAGAACTTCAATAATTTATAATAAATAGCCTTTTTGTCAGAAAAATTCAAACTTTATATCTTTTTCATAGAAAATTCCCTCATCTACAACTTTGCAGAAGAAAAGTTTTTCAAATTTCAAATAGAAATTGACCGAAATCAACAAACGGACGATTTTACAAGTTATAATCAAATTTCAATCAAGAAATGGGCCCACAGACATATTTAACATGTTTTAAATAATTTTTACAACAAAAATACTCTTCCTCCTTGTATACTCATATATCCCACATTCATTATAAAAATATCATCAATATTATATTATAATAATATAATAATATAATAATATATTTAAATAAATTATTTTATCAGAAAAAGATAAAATATTAATTTTCAACAATTGTCACATTAAAAATTTTCTCCATCTATATCCACATAAAATTAATATTTTCCCCATCATATAAATCAATAATTAATTATTCACAAATAATATTACAGAATCACAATATTGATAACCAGACAGTTCTCAGGAAAGAGGGGGCTTTTCAATAAGGATTTCTCCTTACTGATGCGTAATTAGGTGACCAAACCTCTCCTTAGACAAAACTTTCTAGACATTGTCAATAATATTATCTAATAATATTATTCAGATAATATGAATTATTGATCCGATAATAAAAAATACAGTGTAGTAACAATTATTGAAACAACAGTAATATAAAATATCAACGTAGCAATTATTAAATCAATAAAATAAAATACTGAACAGTAATTACTGTAACAATTATTGAGTAGTGCCTTCTTACGTAAGAATCAATAATTGGTGCAATACCGTATGCTACTGTGCAACAACGCGTATTACTGTGTTTTAACCACCGGGTATTCCAACAGTATTAACGGTAATAACTACGCCGTTATTTATAAACAACTTATACTTGTCGTTTTCTTCATCCAATCACTTTCCGTTATGGGGCTCACAAAAGACTGCGCCGTCGTACGAATATTCCCCGACAGGAAGAATATTCCACGACCAAACGAATATTCCCCCACAGCAATGAATATTTTATAACCACTTGTTTATTTAAAATATTTGCGCATTTTACCCATAACTAACCTCATTAATCAATTCAACCTTTATTATTTCAAAATAATAAATAGAAGAAATTAAATTTTATTTATTAATAATTTGGGGTCTTACAATGAGTTTGTACTAACAAAGAGTGCCCTAGTACTGGAACTATGCTGGAAATTACGATTATGATCTTTTTGATGCCAAAAATCCATATTTTACCGTATTGTTGCCTTAACCTACAAAATAACAATAAAACAAGTAAAATGCCCTAATAAACCTCAAGACTAACAATATATTAAGCTAATAAGTACTCAATTCATGAGTACATAACCCACTCATCACATATCTCTATAAAATAATTGTCAATAATATTTATCTAAATAATTGACAACCAAAAAGCCCGCACAAACCTAATACCCTTCATTCCATATTATTTGTCATTAAAAGAATATATGCACAGTTATTAAAAATAACAATTAATAGTTTAATTTTAAAAGAAAAATGACACTATTATCTTTTATTGGGAAAGAGAATAGTAGTTGTTTGATTGTAATAAATATCCTTGAAAAGATAATATAAATATGAGTATTACAAGAAAAAGAATTTAAGATTATCTTAAATATATGTAAACGATAATTATTTTTGAAATATACAAAATAAGCTAAAATGACTGTTATAATGAATTGGATGGAGTAATTATTAGGGATTGTGAAGAACGTGTCTTCTTTATGATTGAATACTTATCAAATCACAAGCTTAATTATACTCCCTCCGTTACTTTTTAATTAACGTTTTAAAGTTATATATGCACTTAGATTTTAAAAAATACAATTAATGCTTTTTTGATTAACTAAATTGAGCATAAAATTTTAATATTAACTTTCTAAAATTTATTGAAAAAATAAGAGAGAAATAAATTAGCATTTAATCATAAAGGATAATATAATAAAATAAACATTTAATACTTCTTTAAAATCTACAAACGAAAAATAAAATATAACAAAAAACTCTCTAATAAAACAAATAAAAATGACTGAGGAAATACTACATGCCTACATGTACCATTCAATGATAAAAAAACTACTCATAATGTTTGAGTGCATGAGCTATTGGGATCCATTCTCACCAAAGACGAAAATATAAAATTTCAATCGAATATAACAAAAAAAAAATCACATATATTCCAAAATTAAAAATACACTAGCATTTTACGGGAATATCTAGTTTATATTTTGTTAAATTTTAAATCCATAATGAATAGTTACAAGGGGTTCACAATAAGATAGTGCGAATAAAGAATCTTTATAATAGATACATTAACTTTATAATATATACATTATACTTCCTACGTTTTATATTATTTAATTATTTTTTATTTTTTAAAATTAACTTAAGAAATTTTTAAACTCAAAATTAATATAGATTCTTTTAAATTTAATCAATATAATGGTGAATATTATAAACTATCTAAAAAAATATTACTCATTGTATATTTTTTTTATTTTATAATTTTTAATGAATTATCTAAATTTTGAATTTAAAAATATCTTAATATAATAATCGTAAAATTTGAAACGGATGGACCGATGGAGTATGACATAAAATAATACTGGATGAACAAAAATAATCACGTGTTAAGAAAGTAAGTCTCTTCAAAATCTAAAATAAAAAGACATCTCCAATGTTAGAATGAACAAAAAAAAAAGAAAATGTTAAATTCACAATATTTTTTGTTATTTTCACAAGTGTCAATGTACACTGTATATGTATAACAACGGTGAAAACCGTCGCTATAAGATCTATAACGACACTTTTATTGTGGAAATAACATTTTCTGTTGTGTATTTAACAATTTTCAAAAAATATATCTTCAATTTTAAAACGAAGAGTACCATTTTACCTTATTATTATTATTATTATTATTTAGTATTTACCTGAGGTAAATATGAATGTAAAGTCCAAATTTTAGTTTGCCTTCCTCTCAAATTAGGATAACTATAAATCTTTTGCAGCTCAGTATTGGAGATCAAATATACATCTCCTATTTGAAGCTACAGGGACAGTACATAACCATATGGGAAATACACATAAACATAGTCAAAGACGTGACAATGTCACAATATTACATAATTTTCAACCTAAAATAAGCAATTTTTACTTTTTATATTCAAATACTTAAATGAAACAATGAAACTGAAATCTCATGTAACCATTGCCTCACTGTGAGGTAGGAAAAAAAATGAAACTGTGTACTCTGTTGTGCAAAAATATATATAAATTTTGCCAATGAAACTTTTTTAAAAATTGTAATGAGCAAAATATAGAATCATAAATTAAAAAACTACTTCAGTTTGCATAACACTCTAATCCACGGAATGAAGATTAGGCGAGTAAAAGAAAATGAAATAAATACATATTATAATAGTCAAATATCAAAATATCTAATAAAATAATAGCTATTACAAATAAAATAAATAAAATAACAGCAATGATGTTAAAAATTTTATAGCCCTCTTTTCAACTACAAACATACTTGCAAGAACAACTTTTCCCTGGTTCTCTGTAGGGTGGTTCATTTCATCCGGCTCTCGGAACCTATTATATTTTTCGATTCAATACGGTTCTAATGGCGTATTTTTCGATTCAATACGGTTCTAATGGCGCTTCCGACCACCACCCTTCTTCTTGCCTTGCTTCCTTTTACCACCCTTTCTCTTCTTCCCTTTACTGCCTCCATGACTGCTGCCATCACCATCCCTAGATGGAGCAGGTTCTTGTAGCAAATTCTTAACATCAAGTACACCATTTCTGAATGTCCCTACAGTTGACTTCAGCACTCTGTCCTCAGGGTTGCGTTTTTCCGCTGTTCTTTTAGAACCACTGGTAAACTTCCCTCCAACTCGTCCGAGTATCGAACTCTGAAAAGTGCTATCATTAACAACTGTAGTTTTATGATACAACTGAGTTGGCATGGCAGTAGACGAGAGGGGAGCTATCATTAACAACTGTAGTTTTATTATATAACTAATGTGACATGGCAGCAGTAGAAGAGAGGAGCAGAAAATTCTACGAACCTCTTGTAGCACTTTCTGATCTCTTTCTTTCTGCTTTTTCATTATTACTCGTGCTACACTTAGTGGTAATCTATGTTTCTTGACAGGCTGTAGCAAGGAAAATCACACTTGATCATTACAGGTGTCGAACAGAATACTAGAACCTAGCTGAAATTATGTCAAAAATATGAAATAAGTGAATATAGCTATTTCACCTTTCCACCAAGAGAAATTACTTTCCTGTTTTCCAACTCCTTCCTTTGTTTCCATGTCATATGTTTGGAGCCTGAAGCCAAAAATGAGTAAACCAGAAAATATACAAATTTACAACAAGATATTGTTAGTGGTGCACTGAAGCTTAGACGAAGCCAGAAAAAATTAAAGGCTACTTTACTTTTATGAAAACGTTTAGTGACAGGAGTACATCTTACCATTAATTGACAGTTTACTTATTTTAGCTCAGCATACCGTTTCTGTTATATCATAACAATTAATATCTTCAAGTAGAGAACAAAATTTACAATCAGTCACTATGCATGATATATTGTATTTCCACCATCCAAGTTGAAAAGCTTTTTGTACGGGGAAATAAATATACCATAGTTTTGGGAATAGGAAATATAAAAGGTCACTGAAGGGTGTATAGTTGATATATAGTGGGTTTATACTTGAAAGGTGATGCAGCACAACAATCTGAATCTGCAATGCATAACCACTCTCCACTCTCCAGTGGTATTCTACCAATTGATGCACAAGGCCGCAAGACTTGGTTGCATGAATATAAGAGATTTTAAACGCCCATGCCCATGCCGAAAAGCCCTGGAAGCAAATTTTAGAAAATTCTAGATTCATCCCTGGAAGCAAATTTTAGAAGATTCTAGACTCGTAGTATTATTTAATTTATTTGAAATTTTGAAACTTGTCCAAATTGGGTTAGGCTAGTGTGTCTATAGAAAGCAGTGAATTACGATACAATTATAGAGATTTGAGAGATATCCTTTGTCCCTAAACCCAGTTCCCCCACCATTTTTAGTGTTAGTCGACAGTCGCTTGGGCAACTTCGTGGAGGTGCTGAAAATTGAGCGACCAGGCAACGAAGTCGTCGCCTTGGATGACTTAGGCGACTGATTTACTGAGCGAGCTACTTAGCCACGGCGGGTACAGATCGACCCAAATGTATACTGCGTAAAAAAAAAAACTTCGGCCAAATAGAAAAAACCTAGTCACGACTCACAATTCAGAAGGAAGAGAGAGAGAATACCAATTTGTTTCTTTTTCTTCTCTTTCTTACCTTCTCTCATGTCAAATGTCGACCTCATCATTCTAGTTAAAAATGAATAGCTCAAACGGAGTCATAGGAAACAAAAGAACATATGAGATTTTTAGGCCTTACTTCAAAAAAGAGGCGATAGCCTCTTTCGTCTTGCAACTCAATGAACCAGTCGCGTCGTAAGCAATCGAGGCTCATACCTAGCGCCTAGCTGCGCCTCTTGCCTAGGCAAGTAACTAGTCACAACTTTCACAATAGCGCCTAGCTGCGCCTCTTGCCTAGGCAAGTAACTAGTCACACCTTTCACAATAATGTCCTGACCCTAGATTGGATGCAGTTGATATAGAAGCGAGTCAGATGGGAGACTTTTAGTGGTGAACATAACCCTATGATATTTTTGTATTGGATTCACAGTCTAGAGAATTTCTTTTGCGGGTACAAGTTAACTAATGAGAAAAAACTTTTCTTTGTTCAAGTAAAATTCATAGTTGTCACGGCGCCACAGCGAGTCATGGCGGTAGCCGACTGCCTGGACGTCTAGGCGACCGCCATGGCGTCCGTATGACGATAAGTCATTTACAATGCGCAATTTATATATTTTTTATTTTACTTAACAAGTATATTGACAATAAATTTCATATGCATTAAAACTTAAAACATAACACTATGGAATAACATTAAAGGCATAATTATGTAAATACTTAGCAATAACAATCCAAAAACAAAACACTTGATATTAAAATTAGTAAAAGAAATTAAAAATTCAACAAACACCACATAGAAAATAAAGTTGAAACCATCACAAATATGTAGTCTGATAAAGATGTGTCGAATCCGATTACTGATAAGTTTTTTAGAGTTTTATTTCATTTCTCCCTGATTTTTAATCGATGGGTGATGGGTTAATGGATCAGAACTGTAAAATACTTTGATTGGGCCAGAGCTGCTAAGGCATCTCAAGGCGCCCGCCTTAACAGCTCCACCTCAAGGCGCCCATCACCGTATCAGTTTTTCATCGCCTAGGCGACCTATGATAAAACTAATAGAGACAACTCGAATTTGGTTAAATCAACATCAACAAAATCTATAAACAGTTGTAAAAAGATGTTAAGATATGAAATCTGCAATAACACAACGTTTTGTGCTTTCATATTACAAGCAGAGATCATGTCTACAATTCACTAAGTTGGTGCAAAGGAATAAATCTATAATAAAGTATATGTCATTGTTCAACAATTTGGCTACACGGTACAAGTGTTCCTTGGGTTGAAGAAGTTTTGATATCTACGTATCATCGAAGGTTTAAATCCTGAAAATGAGGGTGGCGTAGCCTCGGATAAACTCTTGACAATGCATGATGACATTCAAGTAGCCCACCCAAATAGAGGATAATATGAAAAAGGACAATTTTTGTTAGAATTCAAAGCCAATATTAGGACTGAGCTTACTTTTTGTGGAGCAATAGAAGCAGGACAATTGAGAAGTAGTCGACAAGCCCTCAAGTTACGGTCGAACCACTAAATAGCTTCTTCTCAAGCTAGAAACATCCCTCCGTCTAGGTATTACAATTGTGATGGTTTTGGTGTTCAATTCTTTAATTGTATGCCCCTGCATATGAATATTACTCTTCCTAAGCAAGTTGAAGAGGAGAAGAAGAGGAGAAGAGGAGAAGAGGAGAAGAGGAGGAGAAGAGGGAGGCCACAAAATGCGAGCACATTTCTTGTTTTCATTCATCATAACCATCCTCGGTACATTACACTACTCCACTATATATGCTACTATAATTCTTGATATGTGCATATGAATATTACTCTTTCTAAGCAAGTTGGTATAGTTGAAGAGGAAAAGACGAGGAGAGAAGAAAGAAGAGCCACAAAATGCGAGCTCATTTCTTGTTTTCATTCATCATAACCATCCTCAATGCATTACGCTACTCCACTATATATGCTACTATAATGCTAGATATGCTTAAGATAGAGAAAGTGCTATATGAGCCTTCTAAAACTACACCATTTATTAGTAATCCTATCTTTATGGAGCCTTCTAAAACTACACCATTATTAGTAGTCCTATCTTATGAAAATTGCTACTTCTAGATAATACTAACGACATATACTCTTTTCTTATTTAATTATTATCTGGATATTATTAAATTCTTTTCTCAACTTTGGAAAATCAAAATCTACCCCCTTATGACTTTGCTTGCTCAAACAAGTTTACAAATTCGACCAATTACAAGCATGTCCGACAATAAGCATATCTAATACCAAGTAATACACCCACAAGCAACATTATGTAACTACAACCATGCTGATCAACTGACGAAAGATATACCAAAGGTTAAAGAGAGAATAAAAACATAGAGAGAGGGAGAGATCAGAGGCTCCTAATTAATTCCCAAAAGTTTCTCCATCAGATTAACAAAAACCCAAATACCAAAATACACAATTCTAAAATGAGGACTCTGGTCATATAAATTATCTAACCTATGTGAAATGCATTTACAAATTGATCATCAAAAGAAAACAATTATACAGAGCGGTAAGAGAGAAATAATTACCCAAAAACTCAATGTCTTTCATTATTGATCTTATCTCCATTTTTTGGCTTTTCAGATCCATATAACTTGTTGATGATCCGTCTTTCTCTCCTTGCTTTTTCTTCAACATTTCTGCAGCTTGATTAATAGAAACGCCAAAAAAAAAAGAGTTCACAAATACCTTGAGCTACAACTATACAAAATGTCAGTCAAGGAAATGGAAATCGAAATCGAAAAAGATCTAGGATTCAGAAACACAAAAAAAAATTACCATTTAGGATACAACCCGGAAAGCCTTGAAAATTATATATAAATTTTTATATTATACACATTAATACAAGACACATAATAAATAGGGATTAAGATACATAATAGGGATTAAAAATCTTTACCGGTCTCTTAGGTAAAGCTTTCTTTGGACTGCAATTCGATAGGATAGATTTGGGTAAAAAACTCCCGTCTGATAAGGAAGATGAAAGGCGGCTGAAGGACGGCGACGAGTTAAAATCAAGATGTAGCCGGCAGCTGTAGTGTTTATGAGGATGACGGCGGTGATGGACCAAGGAAAGAGAAAGCGGCTGATTTAGGGTTTGGGACAGCAGCTTGTGTTTAATGGAGCAGGAGAGCAGCAGCGCGAGTTCTAGGTTCGTTGATTGGGCCTTCTAAACGTTTGTTGATTTGGGGTTTATAGGTTTTGTTAAAAATGGATCATATCTCCATTTAATTTCTTTAAGTTTTTTTAATTTTTGTTTTTTTCCCTTTAAACTTATTAAGATGTGCCAAAAAAATAGTTGTATTGTTTTTAATTTAAAACTTTTATAGCTTTCTTCTTAAATCCTCCGAATTTTATAAATATTTTACTTTATCCATGTACTACAAAATGCTAATATAATTTGTTTGGTAATTGTTAACGTCAGGATCTTTCCACGCGCCTCAATCACAAAAAAGCGTGTCCAATCCTGCACAGAAAACGAATCAACACCGAGAGCTTGACTGCTTGGGCCGCTGGGGGATAGCTCCGGTGTGAGAGTAAGTACATGCCAAAAACAGGTTAACAATGGAGGTTGTGTGTTCTGGTGCTGGTAGAGTAATTTTGCATGTACCTTCAATCCATGCAGTGCTCTGTACTTTGTATTGATCACACCGCCTTGCATGCAATGCTTCTAGTGATCTCAAACTGTCAACAATGGCTTCCCAAAACCCTGACGATTCCACCCCGATCTCTGCAACTCCTCTTGCATATATTCAGGTCTCCCGTAACCCCACAAAATATCATCCCAGAGGCAAACCCCAACACTGCCCCATCCTCTAGCAAAAACCCTCCAACAGCCACTACTCAAAACTCTTCTCTTGAATATTAGGACGAAGAATAATTTCCCCATACCAATACCCTTTCTCAACTCACAGAGGATGATATCCGCATCATCCGAGAACGCTACCAGATTCCAGACACCCACCACCTGAGAATACCCACACCCACTGATCGTATGTACCACCATCCCCAAGGCTGGATCGCCATGCACCTCACCCTCTTAGAGAAAGGGGTTCGCCTTCCCCTTCATGCCTTCATCATCACCCTTCTAGGGTTCATGGGCGTTGGATTAGCCCAATTGGTTCCTAATTCCTATATCCACATTCTCACCTTCATCGCCTTCTGTCACGAGATAGGGATTCCACCCTCTATCGACTTCTTCTTTTCTCTATTCACCATTGGAAATTCTTGCGAGAAAGGCTTCAAAGTATTAAGCAAACAAGCTCCGAAGCCCAACTCCAAATTTGAAAAACGTCCACTGATGGACACCCCTTCGAGCAACAAAGGATGGCACAAGGATTGGTTCTTTGTCAATGGACCAGAAATTTCTTCGATCCCATTCTGGACTTCTCACCAAATCATTACTCTAAACTTCGGCGATATCTCAGAAGATCAGATAAGGGAAATGGTGAAACTACACGAAAAACTTCCTATGAAGGAATGGAGCTTTGGCTTTCTGAGTAAACAAGCATGGTTATACGATCACAAATGTAAGTCCCGAACTCAATACTTGTGTGATGTTTCAAATTTCTTTAGTAATAATTCTGAAATATCCTTCTCCATTTTCTGCAGTATCCCTCATTAAACCAACCTCAATTGACCGAAAAGAACTTGAAAACTTCTTTTCTGCCATCCTCTCTCAAACATTTGCCGAACCCCAAAATACCGAGCCCCCAAACAATGAACCTCAAACCATTGAACCCTGATCCACCGAACCCCAAACCACTGAACCCATTCTTGCCGAAGAGACAACACAACCACGATGAAAGAAAAGAGCTGCCTGAAAACTGAGACACCTCCCTGTCCCCACACTCAACTAAAGCCTCCTTGACATGCCTATCGCCGAACGCACCCAAATACTTCGAACCAAAACGAAACGAGCCAAAATAACTCCCTTTACCGCCGAAGAACTCAGAGTACCGTCCACCGAAGCTAACCAACCTCCTTTTGTTCCAATTGAGATCAACGAACCCGAAGAAGAACCTGAAGAACAAGCCGAACCCAATTCTCCCCTTGTCAGAAAAAGAAAACATTCTTTAGACAACCAACCAATTCCAACAACTCACGCCCCAACTTTACCTGATCAACCAAGAATTTCTCCACAACGACCATCTTCTTCCACTGCCACACCCGAAGCTGCACATTCGCCTACCTTATGGCCATACAAAAATGAAGACTTCCCCCTATACCTTTATGACGCCTTTGTTCTCTGCACCGATGACCACCTCTTTGGAAACAGCTCCATCTCTAACCTCATCTAAGCCGGCATGTCCCATCAAGCCAGAGTAAGTTAATTATCCCTTAATCAATTTCATTTACGAATAACTTTTCCAAATCCCTTAATTAACTCTGAATAATTGCAGGAAAATAGAATCTTCGGGCGGCTTAACCAGAGATATAAGGAAATTGAAGCCGAAGAGGAAGTTGCCCGTTGAGAAAACGCCGTCCTGAAGTCTACTTTGGCGAGGGAGAGAAGTCTGCATGGGGACATCCTCTTTAATGCCGAAGGCCTCAGAAAAGACATCGCCAAACTTTAAGAACAACTGACAACTGCCGAAGCCCTCCAACGAACCACTTCCGAACAGAACCAAGAACTAACACTAACCAACGAAGTGCTGATACAGAAGAACCAATCCCTCACCAAAGATATCAACAAAGCAAAAATCTCCGAACAACGACATATTACCCTTCGCAGCAAAGTAGAAAAAGAACTTCGAGAACTTAAAGACCTTGGCCCCCCACTCATCGAAGAACTCTGCAAAGAAATCCAAACTGAATACTGCAAGTCGCCCGAACTAACCAATGAAATAGTTCAGATGTATGCTGAAGGCTACAAAACAGCTCAAAGTAAGGGCAAAGCGAAGCTCGCCGTTGCCTCTCTGAACCCATTACTCCTCGATTCTTCTGAAGACGAAGACGAGGATAATGCCGAAGACGACCCTCCACTAACTTAACTTATAAACTTGTAAAAATTCAACATATTGTAATTCCTTTTTATATTTAATGAAATACTACTTTTCCCTTTTTACTCCTTTTAAATTTAGCTTATACTTTTATTCAAACAATGAACAATCTGAACTCAACACTTCAAAAAAACCCAAGTAATAATGTAAAATAACATTTGTTCATTACCAAAGTGTGAAACAGATCTTCAATAATCCGATTCACCATCGTAAGGATGAACATGCCCTATTAACCATCTTTAGGATGAACAGACCACCGAACCTCCAGAAAATCCAGTTCGCCATCTTTAGGACGAATCAGGACCCTATTAACCATCTTTAGGATGAACAGATTCTGTTCACCATCTTTAGGATGAACTGACCACCGAACCTCTAGCAAATCCAGTTCGTCATCTTTTGGACGAGTCAGGACCCTATTCACCATCTTTAGGATTGTGACGCCCCCAAATCTGGGTACTTGAAACCCGTACTTGGTGCTCCACGATAACATTCATTCAAACTACTTAATGTATTAATTAAACAAAAGTATATATTAAAGTTATCTACCTCCCCAGTTTCGAGAACCTTTAAGTCATACATTACTTATTAATAAGTAAATTATCATAAATCCAGTTATTACAAGTAACATTAAATAGACTAATTCTTCAGCTTGCCCTTCTCTTTGTCCTTGCAGGAACCTTCAAGTTGATCTAGCTTAACTGAAAACATTTAAATTTAAAGAAAGAATGAACATTTAATTGCCCAGTAAGTAATATCAATTAATAAATATTAACTGAAAGATATTAATGTTTTGTTTGAACTACACTTCTACAACAAGGCAATAGTTGTGAAGTAACTGAAACAATACTGAACAACATATCCAATAATTTATATTTTTGAAACTACGTACTAACTATGAATGGAGATTAGTCGACATACTACGAACTTTATTTTCAATTTTCGAAAAGGTTATACAGAAATTCATCCGCAAATCGTCACGACTTACGGGCACGGAGGGTGATAAGCCCGGTATGCCCTGTATTGATCAACACTACATTTTAGAACGATATTTTCGTTCATCATATCCGCCTTGGGCGCACAAAAGTTTCCCAGATTCGGGATGTTCATACTCAGTCTGGAATTCGAACCAAAACAATTCAGTCGGACAACAATAATGTTCTAACATGTTCAATGATACTTTTTAATCTATGTCTAACTGAGTCAAATAGCTTAGACGAGTTTTAATTAACGTATACATACCAGAAATTAATAAGTATGTATTAACAAATGTTCAAATACAACCATTATCCAAGTGAAGACACTTGCATAACCAAACTTAACAATTAATAAACAGGATTTATCTTGATCAATAACAATAGAGTTAAGAAGCTTGTATAACAGGAATATAGTTCAATAACTTACTTACACATATTCATTGCATAATTATATACAAAGGGTAAGATAATTGCACAGTTTAAAATAGAGTTCAGATACTTGCTCAATAAAGAGTAAGAGTTAGAAACTTTCCTGATCTGCTACTTATAGCTACACAACTTAATTTTATCTTTTATAGAAAGACCTATCATTAATAAGATTATTCTTTTGATTAGAATAATACATCATAACACATAGTACTACTATTTGCAATCATCATATAACTTAAGCATATTGTCACATATTTATATCAGCATTAGAACTTAAACAATCACTTATCAAGTCTAACTATATAGGTCCGGATCAATTTCAGAAATAATTTGGTGTACCGACGGTTGTATCTGATAATTAACGAGCTTATTTTTAATAAAACTTTATTATGTAGCTTCAATATTATTTTAATTAATTCAAATATCAGTTGTATTATTTTTCAGTGGCTAATAATAATTTTTAAATAATTATTATCATTTATCATGATTTTTCAATCATTAAAATTATTTTTAAATAATTTAAATACTGAATAATTCTATTATCATTAATATTTAAATAATATTAAAATATTAATAAAATCTTTGCTAAGATATCAAAGTTATTTATCATCACTCAAAATATTTTTAAAACATTTTTATCCCCTTTAAATGATTTTTAAAATATTTAAATTTATTTTTAACTAATTAACATTAATATTTAAATATTAATGTATTATTCATCAAAATATTAAAAGTCATTTATTATTACTTAAAATATTTTTTAATCATTTATATCCCTTTTAAATGATTTTTAACTCAATAAAACTATTTTAAAACTATGTATTTAATATAATTATTAAATAAATATAATATCATTATATTAAATTATTAATAAAATTTGCCTTAAAATATTAAAAGTTATGTTTTATAACTTAAAATATTTTTAAATACTTTATTATCATTTAAAATAATTTTTAATATAATAAAATCATTTAAAAATTTATTTAATACATTTATTAAATAAATTTAATATCATTAATATTCAAATAAATAATAATATTAATGAAAAATATGTCAAATTATCAAAGTTAATTTTTATAACTTAAAATAATTTTTAAAACTAATTTTGGAATTTTTAGAAATTAATTTATATTTTTTTAATGATTTTAAGAAATTAATTTAATTAATATTTTAGCGACAGGAACTGTCGCTAAGATTCAAAGGCAGTGTTCTTGATGCTATGTTTGACCAACAATAATTCTCTATTCAATGTGTTTCTGGGCTATCTAAGGCTTTGATCTTGCAGTATTAATGTAATACTATATCATCCAACAATCATCAAGGTCATACAACCTCACACAAAGAAGATCTAAGCTTGTAAAGTAACTGTCAGAGCTGTTTTTTATTTTCTGGGCATTTTCTGGGTTACCCAGAAAATAAGAACAGTCTGAGGGGTCACTTTTGGGCTTCCACAACTTGTTTTCATGTTAATGATTTGGTGTTTTAATGGTTCAATAACGTAGTCCACATGTCAAAGAACAGATCTATTACATTATATCAATCTAACAACATCACCAACTCAAGATCTGAGCCGGTCAAACCATGTCAGAAATCACGTTCTTGAGTTTTCTCGGTTACCTAGAAAACACATTTCGTGGTCATATTGCCTACTTTGACCATCCTCTATATTAAATCTGTTTGTTATTTAGGTGATCTAAAGGCACGAATCTGTAGTCCATATACCATACTACAACTTAGATACAACAACAAAACCAATCAACAAACACCTGACAGATCTATGCACATGAACATCTTATCAGACGTTTTTGGGTAAATTCTGGGTTACCCAGAAATATAAAGTCATGGCCGGTCAACGCACTTTGACCTTCAATAACTTGGAATCTGGACATGATCTATGCATGATTCCAGTTCCAAATCACAGTCCTCATAGCATACAACAAATCTAATACACTAAATAAGCAAAAACATAAACAGATCTAGATTTATGGCCTCTGACATTCGGTTGTCAGGTCATAAATCTAGGGTTCTTGATAGTTTTAAAAACATAATTTTCGAGCGCTTTGATGTTATGGATCTATGATGTAACATCATAGATCACTAAATAACATCCTATAACACATGATTAAACACAAAAACATGAAATCTAACTTAGCATACAAGATCAAATTTTGGCTTAGGGTTTATACCTCACTTGGACAAATCTTGAATCTTAGCTTCCTAATTTGTTATGGAGGTGCTAGGGGCTTGATTAAGGACTGGTCCACTTATCAAATTCGTGTGTTTAGAGAGAGAGAGAGAGGCTTGGTTGAGTATAAGGATAGAAATGAGCTTTGTTTGTGAATTTCTCTCTCTTTAATCTATCTATACTTTGGATGAAATGAATATGGCTGATAATATTGTCAATGTATGGCTGATTTGCTGAGATTTTGGCACATGGGATATCTAGGGTTGGTGAACAACCCAAATCTTGGCAAGATTTGCAAGCTACCTCATTAAAATAAATCCAAAAATACTATTTTAGTAGACTAACAAAACATTTAAAGGTATTCTTGTCCATGGTACTTGAATCTAGGGTTTAATCAATAAATTTTAACCCTTAAGGTTTCTTAAATAATTTCTAGGGATTAATAATACTTATCATTAATCATAAAACACAATTACTTATTAGTCATAATTCATATTTGAATTTCAAATTAGGGTTTTGTAATTTAATACTAAGGTTTTTTAATGCTACGATATAACTGATCAACAATTAACCTAACACACATACAGTACATACTTATAACACTAAAATACGGTTATTATATTATTAATATTCAAATTCCTTATTCAAAATCCAAAATTAGGGTTTTGAACCATATCCGACTTAACTTTCATCCCTAGTCAACTTAAAAATTTAAATTGTTATCCCGCTTAATCCATATCGCATATATTTCAAAATATTATTACTAAGACCAATATTAATAATAATTAATAAATTAAAATAAAAAAATAAAATTTATTCGTAAAATTAAAAATATAATTATTTGAAAATTCTCGGTCTTTACAAGGATGAACAGAACACCGAACCTCCAGAAAATCTAGTATGCCATCTTTAGGACGAATCAGGACCCTGTTCACCATCTTTAGGATGAACAGACCACCGAACCTCTAAAAAATCCAGTTCGCCACCTTTAGGTCGAATCAGGACCCTATTCACCATCTTTAGGATGAACATGCCACCAAACCCCAAAACAACCAGTAAATAAAACAACATTGGAGAAAAAAGCTTCTTTCATTGATAACGGTTGGCATAATTACAGACTCTTGTACTCTGACACTGGCTCAACTAAAAATATTTCTGAAGCCTTCCTGTATGCAAAGTATTCTTTATCTCAGACCCATCCAATGCTCACAACCGATAAGTTCTTGACTTCGGTACATCAACAACCTTATAAGGACCTTCCCAGTTTGGCATCAGCTTTTCCACATTCTGAGGTATAGAAGCTTCCACTTCCCTAAGAACAAGATCACCCACTTCAAATATTCGAAGCTTTACACCTTTATTATAATGTTTAGCCACTCGACGCTGTTATGCCGCCAATTTTACCGAAGCTGTTTCCTTAACTTCTTCCAGCAAATCCAGGTTGGCCCGAAAAGCCCCTCATCATTGTACACCTCCCGAAATTGACTGACCCGAAGGCTTGGCGACCCAATCTCTACAGGAACCAAATCATCTGTACCATAAGCCAGTCTAAAAGGCGAATCTCCCGTAGTAGTCCTTGGCGTGGTTCTATAGGCTCACAATACACTAAGTAATTCTTCAAGCTACCTTCTTTTTGCTTAATCAAGTCTTCTTTTAATACCATTCAGGAGTGTTCTATTAGTTACCTCAACTTGTCCATTCGACTGCGAATGAGCAACCGAAGTTTTTCGATGCTGGATTCCTAACTCCTTCAAGAATGCTTCGAATTTAGAACCCACAAACTGGCGACCATTATCCTAAACCACCACCATAGGAATGCCGAAATGAAACACCACATATTCCTTCAAAAATTTCAAGCATTCTTACTTCGTAATCGTTCGAAGAGGTTTCGCCTCCATCCATTTAGTCATATAGTCGATCACCACTATAACAAAGCTGACTTGCCCTTTTGCTTTCGGTAATGGACCCAGTATATCCACCCCCCAATCAGCAAAAGGTATGGGGGACAAAATTAAATATAACTCTTCTGGTGGCTGATGTGAGATTGGACTGTTTAACTAGCACTTTTGACACTTCTTCACATAATCAGTGGCTTCTTTGAAAATTATTGGCCAGTAATTCCCCTGCCAAAGTACCTTATAAGCTAGTGACTTCGCAGCCATGTGATCACCACAAATACCCTCATGAACCTCCCGAAGGACGTAATCAGCTTCAGAAGGAACCAAACACTTCAGCAAGGGAGATGAGTAAGACCTTCGATAAAGATTTCCATCAATAAGCACGAAGTTTGCACTTTTATACTTCACTTTCTTGGCCAACATCTGATCTGAAGACAATACACCATTTGCCAAGTAGTCAAAATAAGGAGTCATCCAATAGTTAAAACGTTCCACACACATCACTTCCTCATGTTGGACGCTTGGTTGCTTCAAAACCTCTAAATAAACTGACCCATCGAACGTCCTCGAATCAGTTGTAGCTAGTTTCGCCAATGCATTAGCTATTAAATTATCTGATCTGTCTTGAAACTCATAATAATCGAAACACTGAAGCCTATCCTTCAACTCTGCCAGATATTTCACCATTCTCGAACCCCTAGCTTCATACTCCCTAGAAACCTGTTTAATAACCAACTGAGAGTCGATGTAGATGATCAACCTCTGAACTTCAAGACTCTTCGATAATCTCAACCCTGTTAACATTGCTTCATATTCTGCTTTATTGTTTATTACCCTGAACCCAAATCTGATGGCCTACTATACTTTGAATCCCTTCGGACTCGTTAAGATAATCCCAGCCCCACTGATATCCGAAGTAGACGATCCATCGGCGTATAACGTCCATGAATTCTGCACCTGCTGAAGCACTATGACTGCCTTCTCAGACCCTTCAACCTCTCCTAAACTATCATCAGCTTCAGAGAATGAACATTCGACCACAAAATCAGCTAAGGCTTGACCTTTAATAGCTGTTCGAGGATGATACTCTATAAAGAAATGAGACAACTCCATTGTCCACGCATCGAGTCTCCTTGAAACTTCTGGTTTACCCAGCACCTTCTTCAGTGGCTGATCTGTGTACACCACTATTAACCGACCTTGGAAGTATTATCGAAGCTTTCGATTGGCTATTATCAAGACAAAGGCAAACTTCTTAAGGTTTGGATACCTTGTCTCTACATCCCTTAGGGCATGACTTATATAGTAAACCAGGTGTTGCTTACCCCCAATCTCCCGCACCAGAACTGCTCTTACTACCAACGAACTTGCTGTAAAATACAAATACAAAGGTTCAGCAGGAACTGGCTTCACCAACAAAGGCGCCGAAGACAAATACTTCTTTATCCCCTGGAAAGAATCTTCACACTCCGAAATCCACTGAAACATCTTGGCATTCTTTGGCCCTTTCAAAGTATCAAAAAATGGCAAACACCTTTCTGCCGACTTTGACATAAATCTTCTCAGGGCTGCTATCCGACCCGTCAAACGCTGAACATCTTTGTAAGTCTATGGAGATTTCATATTTAGAATAGCCTGGATCTTATCTGGATTTGCCTTTATACCCCTTTTGCTAACTAGATAACCTAGGAATTTACCTGCTCCAAGCTCGAAGGTACACTTGGTTGGATTTAACTTCAAATTGTAACGACGAACAGTTTGGAAACACTCCTCCAAATCGTCCAAATAACCCTGAATTGACATATTCCTGACAATCATGTCATCAACATACACCTCTATGTTTTTCCCCAACTGCCTCGTGAACACGTAGTTCATCATCCTCTGATAAGTAGCTCCCGCGTTCAACAAGCCAAACGTCATCTTCTTATAAGCATATACCGACCGATGAGTGATAAAAGCTGTCTTCGGGATATCCTCTTTACACATAAAAATCTAATGATATCCCAAAAAAGCATTCATAAAACTAAGCAAGGCATATCCCAAAGTCACATCGATAAGCTGATCAATGTTAGGCAAAGGATAAAAGTCATTCAGGCATGCTTTGTTCAGATCAGTGTAGTCTATGCAAACTCACCATTTCCTATTCTACTTCTGCACTAGAACTACATTCGCCATCCACTCCAGATAGTCGATCTCAAATATAAAATCTGCTGCTAACAACTTTGCAATTTCTTCGTCACTTATCTTCTGTCTCTCTGGCGCGAAAATCCTCCTCTTCTGTCGAGCTAGCTTTTTTGCTGGGTCTATATGCAGCCTATGTTCAGCAACCTTTCGACTTACCCCAGGCATGTCACTTGGAACCCAAGCAAAGATATCAGCATAACATCGAAGTAATTCCACTAAGTTCGTCCAGAAAGGTTCCGACAGACCCGAACCTATCTTCACAGTCTTTTCCTTCTTTCCCGGAATTAGTTCAAACTCTTCGGTCTCTTCATCTGGCATAACCGATGGCTTCGTACTGCTTTCTGTAAATGGTTCGATCTCGATAGCCATGGTTTGCTTCTGTCTGCTGACCCCTACACCCGAAGTGATCAATGCATTCCGGTAACATCTCCTCGCCAAGTCCAGATCTCTAGCAACTTCCCCAACTCTATGCGGCGTCGAAAACTTAATTTTAAAATGGGGAATCGATGTCACTGCCTGAAGAGCTGTCAAAGTAGGTCTACCCAAAGTGGTGTTATATACCGAGTCCACATGTACCACATAAAACTTACACATAATTTCAACTTGTTGTGGAGCCGTCCTGAAGATGACTAGCAGCTCGATAGTCCCCGCCACTTTGACTGGATCGTTGCTAAACCCGTATAGAGGAGCTTCTTGCCCGATATCCATCTTTCTTCCATCAAGGTGCATCCTCTAATAAACATGTGCGTACATGATATCCACCGAAGACCCATTATCTATCATCATTCTCTTCATGTTTACCGAACCCACTCGTGCAATAATTACCAAAGCTTTTTGATGGGGTTTAATGGGTTTAGAAGGGAAGTCGTCATATGTGAAAGAGATCATCGAACTTGAGTGCGCTCTTTCAGTATTTGGAGGTTTATCCGCCACCTTCATTACCAAATTTAGATACCCCCGATGCTTCTTTCCGGTAACTTTACCAATGTTTCCCCCTGTGATTACATCCACAACATGCCTCATCGGTTGATTCAGACCTGACTGTTCAGGTTGAGCATCCTGAACATGCCTATTATTCCTTTGCTGCTCCTTTGGGGGCTCTCGTCCTGCCACATATTAAACTAATGTCCCACTTTGAACTTTTCTCTCAATGAACTCTCTCAAATTCCAACAAGAATTTGTATCATGCCCAGTAGCCTGATGGTAATCACAATATTTGTAAGGATTTCCAGACCCTGGTTTAAGATTGTCCCGAGGCTGCTCGAAGTAGGGCTGGTCTTTTATCTGCTCTAGAATGGTAGCCCGATCTGTATTAAGTTGGGTGAATATCTTATTCACCTTTTGACTCGGGAACGGTGGACGACCTCCTTTCGATCCCCAATTATTGTTGTACTTCTTTTGATTCACATCAGATTGATCATTGTTGCCACCACTCTATTTCTGATTACCATCGAGTTTATCCTTGTCTTTTTCCTTTGCCTTTTTCGAAGGGCCATGCTTTAGGCTGCTCATGGCTTCTTCCACCACAATGAAGCCATTCGTCTTCTCGAATGCTTCGACCAAGCTCTTCGGATGATTATACATCAACTTCTTCATCAACTTTTCAGACTTCACCAAATCTAAATTGTTCTGAAATAGTCCCACAGCCTGAAGATCATTAAGGTCCGTCACCTGTTCCACTGCTTCTCTAAATCCTTTCACGTACTGGCCTAGAGTCTCATTCGAATATTGTCTTATCTGTGCCAATGATCCTGTGGGCTTTCCTATCCTCTTATTGCTCTGAAACCGAGCATGAAACTTATCACACAAATCTGCCCAAGACGAAATTGAGTCTGGAGCCAAGGTCCCCATCTACTGTCTGGCATCTTTTCTCAATGTTGTCATAAAGGTTTAACACTTAGCTACATCCGAATAGTCATAATAATCCATCAATCTATCAGAGGTCTGGCTGTGGTCATAAGGATCTCCTGAGCAATCGTAACTCTCTATATAAGGAAGCTTTTTATTAGGATCCGCCTTCTTCCGAATAATTTCTGAAGAGAAAGGAGATGCCTTTCTACCCGAGCTTTCCTTCACCTGCTGAACTTCTGCCAGTTTCCTTCGAAGCTCTTTCACCTCTTTAGCCAAGAGTTTAACTCCTTCTGGCTACGAAGAGATTTCCTTCTTCAGGGAGCTTCTCTTTTTCTAATCAGATCGATCCTTTCTATCCAAACTGGCTGCCCTAGAGGGGCTTTATCTGTAGCTCATGCTGTGACGAGTATCCACAGGGCGGTGTGCCCTCTTTGGATTCTCGGGAGTACTATCCCTTGATCTGCTTCGGCGTCTATCCCTCTCGCTGCCCCGAGAATACTCAAGGTGAGTTGCCTTCTTTGAACCTTCGGGCGTATGTCCTCTTGATCTACTTCCTCGCCTGCTCTTGTCGTCACCCCGAGAATCCTTAAAGCGAGGTGCCCTCTTTAGATCTTCGGGATTACAACCCCTTGCTCCTTTTTGGTCTCGAGAACGGCTCCGAAGCGTACTTTTAGACCGCATGGGCTCCTCATCTGTGACAACCCCAAAATAGGTCAATTCTATGCAACCTATTCTGATTCGCCAAATACATGGTACAGAAAATAACAACTTTATTACAACAATTGTCGTGCAAAATACAACAACACATATGTTGTGAGTTTGGATACAAATATATATCAAATGTAACTCATATCCCAACCGTGGACAGCACCTCACAATGACACCTTACATAAAGGTATAGTCAAAAACTGTTTTAGAAATTAGAATCTTTGGGAAGTGCTCAAGAAAATCTTTGTACATGGGAGACCATGCGTCTAAGTTATGATAGATATCATATGGCCACAGAATTATCTTTGGTTGACCCAATAGACCCCAAAGAAAAACGAGAAGATTACTATCATATTCTTCCCAATGGTGAGTCTTTTCTTGACTTATCATTATCTCCACTGTCTCTAATTGAGAATTATACTTCAAACAAACACCAAGATTATATAGGTAGTGCTCGTAGATATACTCAGCAAGTGGATGAGCACAATCCTGTCTTATGATGACACGAGGTTGTATGACATTAGACATATTGTATGATAGTGACAAAACACCCTTCCAACGTTGAGTTTGCCTCATCCTAGATGATTCACCAAATATAACAACTAAATGATGACCACCGTTCTATTCCCTTGTTACCCCGCTCGACCCAGCTACACTCTTATTACCTGAAAGGAATTGTGAAATAGAAGGGTGAGCACAACTAACCCAGTAAAGAATATCATGACTAAAGATAAATAAGTTATCAATAGTCTTCAACAGAATTAAATCAGAGATTTATAACATATGGTAGATGATAAAAATTTCAACCATAGTTGCAGCAGAACGAGCAATCCATTAGAAGAGTCAAATAGCCTACAAAGTCTATTATCTTCTCCATGTTAAAAATCCACCAACAATATTTTATCCTTGTAACATTACTCAACAGTTCCTTTCCACAATCATATGAATAACTCATAATCATAATTGTGATTCTAAATTTTTCTTCGCACCCAGGACTAAGAATATTTTCATCACCTGTCTTTACCTGAAACATCAAAGATCATGGTTATACCAAATCACAGTTCCTATTTATAATCATACTAATAACTTCATCTTTCCACTACGGCCAAAGATATTCATTTGTATCACCAGTTGGTCATGTTCATCTCAACACCTGTTCATCTTTGCACTACTGGCCAAAGATATTCAACAACATGTCATCTTTGCACTACGGGCCA
The DNA here is from genome assembly GCA_016801055.1 of Panax notoginseng. Classification (NCBI taxonomy): domain Eukaryota; kingdom Viridiplantae; phylum Streptophyta; class Magnoliopsida; order Apiales; family Araliaceae; genus Panax; species Panax notoginseng. The sequence goes on along the minus strand of CM029019.1, from coordinate 152,874,334 downwards.
AAGATATTCATCAACAATTCATCTTTGCACTACAGGCCAAAGATATTCAACAACAGTTCATATTTACACTACAGGCCAAATATATTCATCAACAGTTCATATTTGCACTATAGGTCAAATATATTAATATCTCAAAGAAATATATAATCATTTCAGAATTTATATAAACAATAATTATAATCATGTTGATCAATTCACCTTTGCACTTAAGCTAAATATATTCAATTATAAATTCAATGATCATGATCATACCAGTCAACAATTCAACTTTGCACTGTTGGCCAAAGAGAACCCAAAGTCATGATAATACCAATAATCTACCCATCTTTACACTCAAGTGAAAGAGAATTTCAATATCAAGGTTATAAAAATGTTATATATGATAATAAAAACAATATGATCAACATATAGTTTTAATCTCAAGAGTAATATTCATAAATCAACTATAATTTGGTTAGAAAAAGAAACCAATTTTGTTATGAACAGTAACTCGTGAATAGTAACCCATGAAGAGTAACTCATGAATAGTAACTCGTGAATAGTAATCCTGAATAGTAAACCCGACATAAAAAGGTAGAAATTCCACAATAAAATATATACCAATATTTCGGTATAATGATATTGAAGGAATAATATTTCTTAAGCTTATAAACAATTTATTTTTAATTGTTTACACTTTACTAAATAATGCATTTAATCATCCTAAAATGCCAAACTCATAAGATTTCATTACCAATAACCAAAACCCTCATAAAAAATCTGCATATACCTCATATAGGATTCTCAAGCCATAAAATCCTATTTTTCAATTTTCTTACTTCACATAACATATTTAATTCATTTACTCATAACTAGTCCATTTTCATGAAAAATACCAAATTAGTTCCAAAAATATTTCTTTTCTGAGATTTAGCAGAATATAGTCCCATATTGAACATATATTTTTCTCAAAATTTTTAAAACTCATTTACTATTTTTCATATGGCTAAAATAGCCGAATATTTAGACATTTATCATAAATTGTAATTTTATCCAAAAATTCTGAAATTCACATAGTACACTGATATTATATAGATATACTTCCAATAAAAATTTTATCAATTTTGGAGTTAACCACAAGGAGTTATAAGCTGTTACTTTTAAAATAGTATTTTCTCATAAAATTCACAACTCTTAATCTATACATCCAAAAATCACCATTTTTGGACACAATCAATAAAACTCATCAAAATATAATTTCAAATTTTTCCAGAATTTTTTGAAGGTCAGAAGAATTATGAACTGAAAAACATAATAACCCTTAAAATCCCTTACTATCCCTTACCTCAAAAGTGCAGTATTTCTGACTAGAATGCAAAGCCGAAGGAAACTTGCACTAAATAGCAACTCTCAAAGTATCTAAATACTCACAAAATATGCTTCATAATATAGAGAGAGAAAGAGAGAAAGCTTATGTTTCTGGTGTGATTTTCAATTCTAACTTAGCCCTCTATTTATAGGAAAATGTTAGCACGTCGAAGCAGACTTAACCTGCAACCTGATGACTTTATCTGCCACTATTCCCCACCCACCATATTTGAATAAAAATCTCAGCACATTTCTTCACCAACCAAGAGTGGGGCCCACCAATTCTAGAATTTTCCACCAAAATAATTAACTCCGAAAATTCAACAATTTCTAAACCAGTCATCTCGTAAAATTCATAACAAATCATACGTTCATTTTTAACGGTTCAAAATTTGTGGACATATACTCAACTTATATATGTATAACATATCAAAATATTACCACGATCTAACGGTCGGATTAAAAATTATAACCCTCGAAAAATATCTCAAAAACCCTAATTTGATTTTCAATACCTCCGTTCCGACAAAAATACAGATAAAACACCTCAACATTAACTCCTTCATTTTTAACTACAAAAATATATCCCTCATTTATATCCACATAAAATAAATATTTCCTTATCATATGAATCAATAATTAATTATTTATAAATAATATTACAGAATCACATTTATGACAACCAGGCCGTTTCCAGGAAAGAGGGGGCTTTCCAATAAGAATTTCTCCTTACTGACGCGCAATTAGGTGACCAAACCTCTCCGTAACAGAACTTTCTAGACATTGCCAATAATGCTATCTAATAATATTATTCAAATAATATGAATTATTGATCTGATAATGGAGATACTATGCAGTGACAATTATTAAAACAACAATACTATAAAATATCAATGCAGCAATTATTGAATCAATAAAATAAAACATTGAATAGTAATTACTGTGACAATTATTCAGTAGCGCCTTCTTACGTAAGAATCAATAATTTCAAAAATACTGTGCAATACCGTGTGCTACTGTGCAATAACGCGTATTACTGTATTTTAACCACCGGGTATTCCAACAGTGTTAACGGTAACAACAACGCCGTTAATTATAAAAATTCAATTTTTGTCGTTATCTTCATCCGACCATTTTTCGTTATGGGGCCCACAAATAGCTGCGCCGTCGTACGAATATTCCCCAACAGAAATAATATTCCACGACCAACAAATATTCCCCGACAAAAATGATTATTTTATAACCACTTGTTTATTTTGCAAAATTTGCACATTTCACCCATAACTTTAACTTTTTATCAATTTAACCATTTACTAAATAGGAAAAATTGAATACTTTTATTTCATAAAATCTGGGGTCTTACAATCTCCCCTCCTTATGAAATTTCGTCCCCGAAATTTACGTACCTGATATTTCAAAGAGTTGAGAATACCTTGCTTTCATTTCAGATTCCATCTTCCCTATCATCACGATTTTTCCATTGATCATCTCCTATATTTCAGATATCATTCTAGAATACAGCTTCAAAATAAGGGTTAATTGAACAAATTAACATTTACATAATTTCCCGATATTATGACTGACCAACAAATAAGCTTAAGTAGGACACACTAGCGAAGGATTTACTCATCTCTCCCCTCCTAGTTCTATTCCCCGATCTCCGCCAGAGATCATATCCCTAAGCTCTGATACCAACTGTGACGACCCCAAAATAGGTCCATTCCATCCAACCTATTTTGAGTCGCCAAATACATGGTACAGAAAATAACTACAACTTTATTACAACAATTGTCGTGCAAAATACAATAACGCATATGCTGTGAGTTTGGATACAAATATATACCAAATGTAACTCACATCCCAACTGTGGACAACACCTCACAATGACACCTTACATAAAGGTATAGTCAAAAACTGTTTTAGAAATTAGAATCTTTGGGAAGTGCTCAAGAAAACCTTTGTACATGGGAGGCCATGCGTCTAAGTTATGATAGATATCATATTGCCACAGAATTATCCTTGGTTGACCCAATAGACCCCAAAGAAAAACGAGAAGATTACTATCATATTCTTCCCAATGGTGAGTCTTTTCTTGACTTATCATTATCTCCACTGTCTCTAATTGAGAATTATACTTCAAACAAACACCAAGATTATATAGGTAGTGCTCGTAGATATACTCAGCAAGTGGATGAGCATAATCCTGTCTTATGATGACACGAGGTTGTATGACATTAGACATCTTGTATGATAGTGGCAAAACACCCTTCTAACGTTGGGTTCGCTTCACCCTAGATGATTCACCAAATATAACTACTAAATGATGACCACCATTCTATTCCCCTGTTACCCCCGCTCGACCCAGCTACACTCTTATTACCTGAAAGGAATTATGAAACAGAAGGGTGAACACAACTAGCCCAGTAAAGAATATCATGACTAAAGATAAATAAGTTATCAATAGTGTTCAACAGAATTAAATCAGAGATTTAGAACATATGGTAGATGATAAAAATTTCAACCATAGTTGTAGCGGAACGAGCAATCCATTAGAAGAGTCAAATAGACTATAAAGTCTATTATCTTCTCCATGTTAAAAATCCACCAACAATGTTTTATCCCTATAACATTACTCAACAGTTCCTTTCCACAATCATATGAATAACTCATAATCATAATTGTGATTCTAAATTTTTCTTCGCACCCAGGACTAAGAATATTTTCATCACCTGTCTTTACCTGAAACATCAAAGATCATAGTTATACCAAATCACAGTTCCTGTTTATAATCATACTAATAACTTCATCTTTGCACTATGACCAAAGATATTCATTTGTATCACTAGTTGGTCATGTTCATCTCAACATCTGTTAATCTTTGCACTACTGGCCAAAGATATTCAACAACATGTAATCTTTGCACTACGGGCCAAAGATATTCATCTACAATTCATCTTTGCACTACAGGCCAAAGATATTCAACAACAGTTCATATTTACACTACAGGCCAAATATATTCATCAACAGTTCATATTTGCACTATAGGCCAAATATATTAATATCTCAAAGAAATATATAATCATTTCAGAATTTATATAAACAATATTTATAACCATGTTGATCAATTCACCTTTACACTTAAGCTAAAGATATTCAATTATAAACTCAAAGGTTATGATCATACCAGTCAACAATTTAACTTTGCACTACTGGCCAAAGGGAACCCAAAGTCATGATCATACCAATAATCTACCCATCTTTACACTCAAGTGAAAGAGAATTTTAACATCAAGGTTATAAAAATATTATATATGATAATAAAAATAATATGATCAACATATAGTTTTAATCTCAAGAGTAATATTCATAAATCAACTATAATTTGGTTAGAAAAAAAAACTAATTTTGTCATGAATAGTAACCCGTGAATAGTAACTTATGAATAGTAACTCATAAATAGTAACTTGTGAATAGTAATCCTGAATAGTAAACCCGACATAAAATATAGAAATTCCACAATAAAATATATACCAATATTTCGGTATAATGATATTGAAGGAATAATATTTTTTAAGCTTATAAACAATTTATTTTTAAATGTTTACACTTTACTAAATAATGCATTTAATCATCCTAAAATGTCAAACTCATAAGTTTTCATTACCAATAACCAAAACCTTCATAAAAAATCTGCATATACCTCATATAGGATTCTCAAGCCATAAAATCCTATTTTCCAATTTTCTTACTTCACATAACATATTTAATTCATTTACTCATAACTAGTCCATTTTCATGAAAAATACCAAATTAGTTCCAAAAATATTTCTTTTCTGAGATTTAGCAGAATATAGTCCCATATTGAACATATATTTTTCTCAAAATTTTTAAAACTCATTTACTATTTTTCATATGGCTAAAATAGCCGAATATTTAGACATTTATCATAAATTGTAATTTTATCCAAAAATTCTGAAATTCACATAGTACACTGATATTATATAGATATACTTCCAATAAAAATTTTATCAATTTTGGAGTTAACCACAAGGAGTTATAAGCGGTTACTTTTAAAATAGTATTTTCTCATAAAATTCACAACTCTTAATCTATACATCCAAAAATCACCATTTTTGGACACAATCAATAAAACTCATCAAAATATAATTTCAAATTTTTCCAAAATTTTTTGAAGGTCAGAAGAATTACGAACTGAAAAACATAATAACCTTAAAATCCCTTACTATCCCTTACCTCAAAAGTGCAGTATTTCTGACTAGAATGCAAAGCCGAAGGAAACTTGCACTAAATAGCAACTCTCAAAGTATCTAAATACTCACAAAATATGCTTCATAATATAGAGAGAGAAAGAGAGAAAGCTTATGTTTCTGGTGTGATTTTCAATTCTAACTTAGCCCTCTATTTATAGGAAAATGTTAGCACGTCGAAGCAGACTTAACCTGCAACCTGATGGCTTTATCTGCCACTATTCCCCACCCACCACATTTGAATAAAAATCTCAGCACATTTCTTCACCAACCAAGAGTGGGGCCCACCAATTCTAGAATTTTCCACCAAAATAATTAACTCCGAAAATTCAACAATTTCTAAACCAGTCATCTCGTAAAATTCATAACAAATCATACGTTCATTTTTAACGGTTCAAAATTTGTGGACATATACTCAACTTATATATGTATAACATATCCAAATATTACCACGATCCAACGATCGAATTAAAAATTATAACCCTCGTAAAATATCTCAAAAATCCTAATTTGATTTTCAATACATCCGTTCCGACAAAAATACAGATAAAACACCTCAACATTAACTCCTTCATGTTTAACCACAAAAATATATCCCTCATTTATATCCACATAAAATAAATATTTCCTTATCATATGAATCAATAATTAATTATTCACAAATAATATTATAGAATCACATTTATGACAACCAGGCCGTTCCCAGGAAAGAGGGAGCTTTCAAATAAGAATTTCTCCTTACTGGCGCGCAATTAGGTGACCAAACCTCTCCTTGACAGAACTTTCTAGACATTGTCAATAATGCTATCTAATAATATTATTTAAATAATATGAATTATTGATCTGATAATGGAGATACTATGCAATGACAATTATTGAAACAACAATAATATAAAATATCAACGCAGCAATTATTGAATCAATAAAATAAAATATTGAATAGTAATTACTGTGACAATTATTCAGTAGTGCCTTTTTACGTAAGAATCAATAATTTCAAAAATACTGTACAATACCGTGTGCTACTGTGTAATAACGCGTATTACTGTATTTTAACCACCGGGTATTCCAATAGTGTTAACGGTAACAACTACGCCGTTAATTATAAAAACTTAATTTTTGTCGTTATCTTCATCCGACCGTTTTTTGTTATGGGGTCCACAAATAGCTGCGCCGTCGTACAAATATTCCCCAACAGAAAGAATATTCCACGACCAACGAATATTCCCCGACAAAAATGATTATTTTATAACCACTTGTTTATTTTGCAAAATTTGCATATTTTACCCATAACTTTAACTTTTTATCAATTTAACCATTTACTAAATAGGAAAAATTGAATACTTTTATTTCATAAAATCTGGGGTCTTACATCATCTCTCCTTATTCGCCTTTCTGGAGACCTACCACGCTCTTTGGGTCGAGCATAACTGGATGCCTCATCTTCCATTCCATCCATGAAAACCATCTGTTTGGCAATTTCCTCCCTTTGTTGCATAAGCAATTTCAAAGCTTTATCGGTTTCCTGTGCCATATTGGCTAGATTAGATGCCTTGTCTGCCTGTCATTTTCGGTATTGGGTTCTAGGCGATGTGCCTTCTACCCTTTTTTAATCCTTACCAGGCCCTTTACTGGCAGTAGAAAACAACTTTCTTCTGACATCATCATTATCTCTTACATGAGACCCTGCCGGGGTGTCTTGTGACCAAAGTTTGTCATGGATGCTCTTCGACGGTCCCAGCCTATCCTTAACAGAAACTCTCTGTTGAGAAAAACTCGCCATCATTGGCTGCCCTTCACCGGTGACTATCTTACTTTTCACCATAACTTTCGATGTAGGATATTCAACAAATGTGATTGAAAACCAACAAAACTAGAAAAAATCCCTCCTTCTAGCACTAATGTTAACGCCATGATCTTTCCACAAGCCTCAATCACCAAAAAGCGCGTCCAATCCTGCACAAAAAACGAATCAACATTGAGAGCTTAACGGCTTGGGCCACCGGGGGATAGCTTGGGCCGCCGGGGGATAGCTCCGGTGTGAGAGTAAGTACAGGCCAAAAATGGGTTAACAATGGAGGTTGTGTATTCTAGTGCTGGTAGAGTAATTTTGCATGTACCTTCAATCCATGTAGTGCTCTGTACTTTATATTGATCACACCGCCTTGCATGCAATGCTTATAGTAACCTCATCATCTTGCATGCAATCTTTATCTTATATCAAATCAATGTTCCCCACTAACACCGGATTATGTCAAAAATCCTTTAATTAAGATGTTGGATCCATAGTCCAACACCTGTCCATTACTACAGCTAATGGCCCAAGCCCAAAAATAACCTTATGTAAATATCGGCCCATTATAAACCAAAAGCCCAAATAACCATGACCCATCATCAGCCCAAAGGCCCAAATAATCATGGCCTAACAGTGATATTATATGTCTTATTTGGTATAATAAAGTTTTCATTATCACTTCTTTACTTTTATTTTTAAAATGTCATTTTAGTTTAGTTATATATACAAATCTGAGAACTCGTGCAAGATAATGGTCAAGCTTGCGAATTTTGTGTATTGTACTTGGTGTTACTTCAAAATTATGTAACTTATTACTAAAGAATATATTTTTAAAAATCTAAATAAGTAACAATTTCTCATCAAAAATATTTTTCATTACCACTATCTCTTATTGTTCCTTAAATGCTGCAATCCAAACTCACATATACATCATGTCAGTCTCCTGCTGGGGTTAAGTTATCTGGAAAAAAAATACTTCAATTTACATTAACAAAGGGAAAATAAATAAAATTATATCTCATATCAACCATTGATCAGAGCACATTAATTTTTTATGGTATACAAAACTAACCATTAATGAGTTCATGTGACGTGGGATACTTCAAAGAAGCAAAACGGATAACTTGTATTCCTACCGACATTGTGACCATTTTTTTTCTTAACAAAATTCCTATCAAATAATATTAACTACTATAAAAAAAGAAAAGAAGCTACATTCATTAAAAATCTTTAGCTCAACTTAAAGCAAAACAAATGGCATTTGAAAACAGAACAACTTATATACAGGGAAAACTATCTGGTCTTCGAGGGTGTTCAAAAATGACTTATGACCAAAGTTATTTTGTATTTATTAATGTCAAATTTTGCCTGTGCATCCAATCATTAAATTCACGTGCTTAAACCTGCACAGTAACAAGATCACATAAGAGGTTTGACGACTTGGGCCGCCGGGTGATAGCTTTGGTGTGAGAATAAATACAGTCTGGACAATGTTTGATAATGGAGGCTTTAGTATTTAGTGTTCAAAAGTGTATTACCTGTTAATTGAAGTTAAGCCTCGTATTTATAAATGATCTCATCACCTTAAAGCTGATTTCCAAATTGGATTAGGACTCCTAAACATGGTAGTTACCTATGTTTGGGTCAAACCCAATCTTCTTAAAAGGTAGAAGTTGGATATAATCCTAACATCTACCTTTGGAGTTGGTATTTAAATATGGTTAGGATTAGAAACCTTAACCATTCAAACTCCTTATCACACCAGACTCCATACGAGGAATAACCATCCGTATGGGCCCAAGTCACCCGAACCCCTCCAAATAGATCGGGTCCTCGACCCAAAGGACTAGGATGCCCGACCCTGAACACCACCAAACAGATCTGGACCCCGACACAAAAGACTCGGTCGCCTGATGAGTGGGTTTCATACCTACGAATCAAGTTCTTATTTAGACTTAAACAATGTTTAATTTGTCTATTTTAGTATCGTTTGCTGTGTTTTATATGTGTTTTGTTTGCAAGTTTCAGTTTGTGTTAGCTAAGATATGATGGTGGTGATGTGGCGGGAATTGGCATGAAAAGCAAAGAAAACTGTAAAGTATAACATAGTACCCCGCTGGGGCGGCCATTTAACAAAGGAAACACCCCGCTGGGGCAGGGGTGCATGTGGCATAGACTAAGTACCCCGTCGGGGTGGGGGTTCCCAAGGCCAATTATCCCGCCGGGGCGAGGGTATGCGGACAAAAAAGAAGAGTTTTATTGTAATTCTACTGCTGTTGTGGCGTGGACTGAATGACTTTGGCTTTTATTGGTATTGGACAGAGGTCGTAATTAGCTATGATTTCAGAGACTTAAGCTATTGAATTCATAATTCAATCATACAATCATCAATTTTCAATTTGAAGCCCTAATTTTGGAGAAGATTGTGGAGGAGCAGAGCAAAGAAGCAAAGATCACGAAGATTGTATAATTGAGTGAGGAGAAGGGTGGTTCTATACTATTCTTGTTCTTTTATTTCAGTTTCTATAATTGGGATGCTGTTTTCTTTAATATATTCAGTGTTTAATTCATTAATTATGAACTAATTTTCTTATTAAGCTTGCAATGGATCTTTAAGTGGAACGATGATTATCATGGTTTGATTTTAGTTCAATAAAACTATCTTTTCAGTTCATCTATTGTGATTTGTGCATAACTTATGAATTGCTTGATCACCAATTCTATGTGGATTTGTATGGATTCGAGAGATGAGATATGAATCTTGACTTAGTCATAATAGCATGTGTTTATGATTTATGCGTTTTGATGGAATTTATGATGTATGTTTAGGATAGAGATATACCTAACATCGCATGTAATCGCGTAAGAACTTGGGATTTCAACCTTCTTTAATTATAATTCACATAGAGATATAGTGAATTAGTTAATTAAGGTGTTTGACTTAATTCTATCAATTGTGGATTTAAGTTGATATGATATTATTGCATTGAGAGATGACTAATTCTACTTTTGTGTTCTTGATTAATAAACTGGAATAGGTAATTGGATTGAAAAGAAGTGTGATAATCTGAGTGAAGCATAAAATGAAGTTGTAGACTTAATTCTCCATTATCTGATTAAAATTTGCGGTAATTAGTTGAGTTGATTTGTTTTAATTTTTTTTATTAGTTTTTCATTATTTTAAATTATTAATTCGATTAGTTTAATAAAATTGAGATAATATAAAGTTGGTAATTGTTAGATTAAAATTAATTCTTGTCTCTGTGGGAACGATACTTAACTTATCATTATATTACTTATTGATCACATATACTTGCGTGCTGTACTTAATTAGATTACACCCAACAAGTTTTTGGCGCCGTTGTCCGGGGCTAGTTATTAATTTTAATACTTTTGATATCAGTTTAATTAGATCAGTTTTAGTTAAACATTTTTCTTTTTATTTTTGTTATTTCTTGTTTCAGGTTCTCATACTTAGTGTATGAAAACTCGGTCAAAGAAACCAGATTTGCTTCCTTACGAGGATGATATCAGAAGAAGGTTTCAGAGGCTTAGTAAGTGGATTAAAGAAACTAGAGAAAATTTTGATAAGCAAGAAATTATGGCTGCAGAGGATCAGAAAGCACTAAGGGACAATGCCACACTCAGGGTTACTAAAATTTAGTCATGCATCAATAGGCCTGCAATTATAGCGAATAACTTTGAGATCAAGCCTGGAACCATTCAGATGATACAGAATTCAGTACAGTTTGGGGAATTGGCTAATGATGATCCGTATGAGCACTTGGTTAGCTTTCTGGAGATTTATGATACCTTTAAGTATAATGGGGTATCTGATGATGCAGTTAGGCTTCGTTTGTTTCTGTTCACACTACGAGACAAGGCGAAGAGCTGGTTACATTCACTACCGTCAGGGTCAATTACTACTGGGGATGACCTAGCTCAGAAGTTTTTAGCTAAATTTTTCGCACCGGCGAAGAATGATAAGATGAGGAATGAGATTACAATGTTTAAAAAGCAGCATGGGGAGTCTCTGTATGAAGCTTGGGAAAGGTACATGGAATTGCTAAGGAAGTGTCCGCATCACGAATTACCCAAGTGGCTGTAGATGAACACCTTTTATAATGGGCTGAATGGTAATCTCCGTACTAGTATTGATGTAGTGTCTAGGGTAGCTTTTATGGTTAAAAGATTTGAGGAAACGTATGATCTAATTGAGATAATGGTGACTAACAACTACTAGTGGCCCACAGCAAGAATGGCACAATTGAAGGCAGCTGGGGTGTTAGAGGTAGATGGAGTAACAGCTTTAGCGACTCAGATTTCAGCGCTATCAAAGAAGATGGATGCCCTCACATGTGCACATGTTCAACATGTGGCGTATGTGTATGAATTGTGTGCGGGGGAACATCCGACAGAACATTGTGCCATCAATCCAGTTGCAGTTTAGTTTGTAGGTAGTTATAACAGATTACCTCCGAATCCATACCAAAATACCTACAACCCGGGGCCAAGGAACCATCCGAACTTTTCATGGAGTAATAATCAAAATCCACTGGCTCCATGACAATCCTATCCCCCCGGTATCCAAAATCAGCATCAACAATAAGCTTCGCAGCATAAGAAAAAGTCAGATTTGGAAGAGTTGTTGTTGAAATACATATCCGGTAATGAGGCAGCTATGAAAATACAAGCAGCGGTGATTAAGAACTTGGAAAATCAGATGGGATAGCTTACATTAGCATTAAATAACTGGCCTCAAGAGACTTTACCAAGTGACACGAAGAAGAATCCGAGGGGAAATCATGAACAGTATCAAGCAATCATGTTAAGAAGTGGAAAACATCTCGAGGGACAAAGTGCAAAAAATTTGCCAAAGAAAGATGTGAAGGAAAGTGAAGAAAAGTTAGTTGAAGAAAAACAGGGTGAAGAGAGACAAGTGGAGAAGAATCAGGCAGATATTGAACCAGTTGTCTATCCTCCACCACCGTTTCAGCAGAGAGTTCAAAAGCAGAAGTTGGATAAACAGTTCTTAAAATTTTGGAAATCTTTAAAAAATTGTAGATTAATATTCTGTTCGCAAAAGCCCTAGAACAGATGCCTAGCTATGCAAAGTTTATGAAGGGTATTTTGTCAAGGAAGAAGAAGTTAGAAGATTATGAGACTGTTGCATTAATGGATGAATGTAGTGCGGTATTGGAGAGGAAGTTGCCTCCGAAGTTGAAGGATCCGATGAGTTTTACCATTCTTTGCACAATTGGGAACATGGCCTTTAACAAATGTTTGTATGATTTGGGTGCGATTGTGAACCTCATGCCATTATCTGTGTATACTCAGTTGGGTTTGCCGGCACCGAAACCTACAAACATCTTGTGACGCCCCCAAATCCGGGTATCTTCCAACCCGACAGATGGTGCTACACGGTGCTACAGTGTACACAAACATTCAATTGAAATGCCTCAAAAGAACGAATATTTCTTATATATATTCAAAATAATATTAACATTCCCCCAGGTTCTTTACAACCGTTACATTTGTCCTTGTCATAATATCAAATATTATCATTACAAACCTATACTATTACATAAGTAATCTACGGGTTCGCCTTAGCCTTCCCTTTATTCTTGTCGGATCCATCAGTCCGTTCGATCTTAGCTGCATTCATATGGTTCAAGCAAGAGTAAGCCTAACTAGCTCAGCAAGTACAACAATTCTAGTAAAACTATCATGCTTAAAACATAGGAATCGCATATCTTCAATAACTGAACAATAGTTATGAAGTACTATCGACAATTCAAAATAGCCCTTCTTTTCATTCAAAACGTTTTACAATAATAATATTCAGTAAAACATCAATTCCGGTCCAAGACCATGAGCATTTCATAAGTACTTTGAAAAGGATATCCCGGCACTAAGTCCGTAAGTTCGGCATAGCTTACGAGCACGTCTAGGTGATTAGCCTATAGTACTCTATGTTAATCAACACTACATTCATTAAACGTATGTACGTTTAAGTTGTGGCAACCTCACGTGCCTGTCGTTTGACGACAAAACAATTTAGCATACTCAGTCTCCTTTTGAAGACCACACCAATATTAGTTTGGTAAATCATTGTTATTACTTTGGTAGATTATAAGAAATCCAACATATCGTAAGTCTAGCTGAAAGAATTGGCGTTGACTTCATCAGACATTAACTTATGCGTAAGAATACATGAATCACAAAGCTTGTCCAGAATGAACTGGAACAAGGATTAGAATACTTGCCTTTAGCGTCTGCTACAGTTATAACACTTGCACTTTAAGTCTTTAAGGTCTCTACAGTAGATGATAACATCACTTAACACATTAGGTCATGAATAACATACATAGTTCCTAAAGAATCTTACCCTTCTTCTCAATCTAATTATGTATTAGATTTATTATTATTGGTTCTGGCTTGCTGTTATAACTTACATTGTCATTACGTTCATGTTTGATTGATTATCTTCAACCTTTAGTTACCATACTTAAGGTTTAACAATGTCTTAACAATGTTACTTTATGTTTATTAAGTTTGTAGTTCATTACTAATCAATTTATTTTCTTTTTTTGCTTATAAGCTTTCTTTATTGCCTTCTTTCTAGTGTTGGCGAAGCGGCGCCAGCTTTTCTTCCTTAAGCCGCGCTGCGGCGCCACATATAACACCTTTGGCCACGCCGCGGCGTGACTCTGTAGTATGTCTGGGCATGGCACTGGCGCTGCAGCGCCCCCTTTTTGCCTTGGGCTGGCGCCGCCAGCTCTCTGCACCAGATTCTTGACAGTTTTGTTTTGCACAACGAACTTCCCGGACTCCAAATTTGATCATTTTAAGTCCGAATTGGCTCGTTCAAAAGTCATTAATTCACAAATCACATATTCTATATGTTCATGCAAGAATTTTATATTTTCGACTTCGTTAGCTCAAAATTCACCTATTGGTTCATTTTTAACGAAACGATAAACGTTCGTGAATGTTCAACGCTCGTTTCTTCGTTCTAAGTCGGAATCCGGTCATTTTCGAGTTTGCAACTCTATAATGCCAAATAATACTTGTCTCCATCGAAAACCAATGTTTCCGAGCTCAATCACAAAATTCGACGATTATCGTCCAATCGTGTGAATTTCGGCGAAACGTTGTTAATAGTGATTTGTGTAACAATCCAAAATTTTAAATTGTAATATTAAATATTTAAGGAATTATATAAATATTTATTTGATGTATTTATTGTTGAAATTGATGAAATAAATATTTTATTGATGTGGTTATTATTAGTAAATATTTATGAATTAAATTTATTAGATAATATTCTAAATTAAATTAATTTATAATTTAGAGAGTTTTAATATAACATGAGATATTATATTGTCGTGTTGATTTAATAATTTAAATGGTATATTAAATTATTAAATATAATTATAATGAAATTATAATTTTGTGTTATTTGTTTAAATGATATATTTAATTAAAATATAGTGTGTAACTAATTTAATTGATTAATGTGGGGTATGGAGATCCAAATAAATAATATGTGATTATAAATTATAAACTAAATGGTGTATTAAAATAATTAAAGTAGTTTTAAATTGATTTAACCCAAACAAGGCTTAAATATATTAAGTCTTTAATTTTAAAGAGTTTTGCCAAACAAATCCTTATGACTTTTGGATTTTCAAATTTTAAATTATAATAATACAAATAAAATAAATAAAATAAATTAATATAATAAATATAATATATATATAATATATACGTTTATTATGTAACTGATATTGTAATTAGTATGCGTATTAAGGTTAACAGTTTTATTTTTACGTTTGGCCATATCAGTTTTCTTTACGCATACTTGGCTAAGTCTGAGAGTTCAGAGAATTGAGAATTGAGAGAGATTGAGAGGAAACCTAAGAAATTCACAGCAACTTCAGTTGATTAGCAAGAATTGTCAAGCTTATTGAAGGTATTGTTCATATCTTTAATAGTATACATATATGTGTGTGTGTGTGTATATATATATATATATATATATATATATATATATATATATATAAATGAATTTACGACATAAGATTCTAAGTTTTGTGAATTCTATCTCTTTCAAAATGTTGCTATACAACTGATTATGGTGATTATACGTGTTTATGATGGTTAGAGTTTATGTTTAAACAAGAATTTGCTATGCTAATTTCGGATAACAGTAGAAAAATAATGACAAAGTATGTTCGTATGAATATTTTCTTATGTGGCTTGTGTAAGTAACAGTTATGATGGTCAATTAGTATGATAAACTGTAAATTGAAACTTGTTTATGCTAGTTCATTAAGAAACGAAGATAATGTAACTTGAACGAAGTGATTTGGTGAGGAATTGAAATCACAGTGTTAATTTTTGTGAAGAAACTCAAAAATGGAGTTTTCATATGAAAATGAGAAATTTGAGAAATTAAAATAGTTAGAAGTGTTGTTAAAGTATTCTATGTTGATGAATATGTTAGCAATAATGTTTATGATAGTTTTATATTTATGATTATGATAGTTTTATATTTATTGTACATGTTAATTTCACTGTTTTGTGGGTGAAATTCGTGTTAGTTGGGCTAAAAACGGCTACTGTTCATGTCGTTTCTGTTTCTGTCTGTGCACCAGCGCAGCTACATTGGTGCCAAGGATAAAAACTGCGCAGCTGCACCAGTTCCAAGTCTGTGTATGGCACAGCTGCGCCATACATTGATCTGAGGCAGAGCCTTCTGTTACTGCTACAGATTTTGGGGGTGGCCTTACCACTTGGTCTAGGTTATGTTAACGTGTCAAACATGTAGTAAGAAGGTTAAAACAGAACCATGATATGTAATTGATAAATTCAAAGTTAGAATGATTAGTAAGTGATGAACGTGGTATATTAGAACTTAGTGAGCATGGTGATTAGTAAACAAGTGTTGTGAAGGTTAACACTTGTAATTTCTGATATTTGTATGGTAGTTTAAAACTTGTGCTAAAATAATAAGTCTAACTAGAAATGCTTATTGTGTTGGAACGTGAATGTTAGTATATCTAATAGACTGTGGTTCTAAACCTATATGTAGGTGAACGTGAGTTTAATATTATAGCTTACACTCGAGGCAAGTTTCTAAACTTATCTTTTTACATTGAGCAAGTTCTCTAATTCTACTTTTACAATTGAGCAAGTTTTCTAAATCTACACTTTCGTTAAGATAGTTCATTTGTTACATTGTGCAAGTTTATTCTTACTATTGAGCAAGTTCTTGTATCTAGTTTGTTTATGATTTCTAAATCTAGATCTTATTCTGATATTGAACAAGTTATTCTTGTCTTTAACTTGTTATCTAGCATGCAAGTTTACATATTCTGATATACTAAAGTTGAACAAGTTTTATCGTTTAAATTACTATTTGTTATGCATGCTTCTAAAAAACCTTGGCTTAATATTGTTCAAGCAAGGCACGTTATGATTATTCAATGTTTATGCTTTTAGTTTATTCCTAAAGCATGATCCTAATTTATAATGACAATTCAGTTATGATTATTCCATAGCATGACGTTATCAATATTGTATTCAACTAATCCTTAGTTGATGATCGTTGAATTCTAAATTACCCTTGAAGTGTATCCAAACCAAACTTACTTTGGTGCGGACTTGTGCTCTAAATGCTGAGATGAACAACCCTATTATTAGGGGATAATTTACGCTTAGCGTTGAAATGTTTGTGCACAATACATTGTACAAAGGGCTGATCCCCCTAAGTACGAGGAGTCCTTATAGTCTTATGACTGTTAAAGTTGAAGTTGAAAGATTACTTACAACTGTGGACATAGTTCGTGGTCTTATGACCCTCAGATATATATTTCATATTTTGATTCCAGTCTTTGGTTATTATTGATAGAGTATTATTCAGTTTTGATGAGCCTATTCATTGGCAGTTATCATTATCTTGTTGATTCATTGTTATATCTAGTGAGCATTTGTTTTGCTCACTCTTGCATAAATATAATTATTGCAGCTAAAGTTGAGAAGGTAGATGAGCCTACAACTAGAAAAGGAAAGGGAAAAATGTACAAGTGATGAAGACTTGTAATTTTATTTATTGATATGATGATAGACTTTTAACTAATGATGTGATGTATTTATTTTATTTCTTCACTTATATGATGTTTAAGGTTAGACAACCTGGGAAGATTCTTATTTAATGATGTAACCCTTTTTAAAGGGAGAATTTATGATTTAATTTTATTATGTTTGGGTAGATAAATATGAATGAATGAAAAGTGAACACCAAGTCTTGTGGGAATGAAGTACCTAGATTTAGGGGTGTCACAATTTGTTCATCATTCCAAATAGATTCAATCCATTAATTAGACATTTCAACCTACATATTACAACAACTTATTTTCATGTTAAGTCATTACATGTTCTTCATTAACTTATTTACTTATCAAAGTATAAATTTCATATAACTTTGGTTCTCATGGCTTATGATAGTTAAAGCCTTCTAACCATCATTTTTACATCTTATTATCATACTATTCTTCATACATATAGACATGCTATTAGGCTTACAAGTTCTTCTTTAGTTCATAGCTTGTTCATGAACAAAGTGCTTATTTCTGGCTTATTAATACTTAAGTCATTTAGCTTATCCCTTCTTAAGTTTTCTTAGCATACATGTTCATCACTTCTCTATCAAGCTATCATGGTAGAGATGGAAAAATATAAGATCATAAGATCATTTACCTTGGATGACTAGCTTTCTTCTTCTTGAAAATCTAACAATGGAAGTTTTAGCTTATATGTGCTTATTCTCTCTAACCAATAAGTTGTCTTATCTTAGATGAAATTAACAAACAACTAATGAGCCAACTCCTCCTTTATTTATAGGATTTCTAAAGTTAGGGTAAAGGGTTATTAAGTTATTCCACCTTCTTACTAACCTCCTTACTATTCACTACTTAACTCCTAAGTAAACTTGGCCATTACACTTCTTTCTTGCCCACCACACAAAACTCTTGGTCACCAAGTTCACCTATGGGTTGCCCCATGGATCCTAATTACCCAATGGATCATTACATGGGCTTAGGTTTTAAATTGCTTATCTTATCTTTGGGCTTGCATTAACTTACATTGGGCTTCACATTAACCACCACTTGGGCTTACACCTTAATGTTTATTGGGCTATTCAATTGTTTACACAATCCTACTAGTCCATGTTATTTAATTAAAAACCTTATCACATATACTATATGTATAGTTCTCGTATTCTAACTCGTATACTAATTCATAATATACGGAATACCATCATTCCCATATACTCGTATAATACTTCGTATCATACTCGTATACTTTACCTCGCACAATACATACGTATCATATGATCATTACATTAAATTCTTAACACTTGATTTTCCTAACGTTCTCAAATTAAGTCCGTAGGCGAATTATTATGTTTTCCATACTTGAATTATTATTACATAATCCATCTCACCTTGATATTATAACGTTACGTATTTCTCGGAAGTTCAAAAATAATTCCCGAGCGAAAAACGATGAATAGTATTTTTCGGAAAATTTCTCGAAAATCTTTTATTTTCGTCTTGAAAATTCAAACACTTTAATTCCTTCACGTAGTTAAAATACTACGACGTTTTGATGTTTCTAGGTTATAGAACAACATTCATCTTACTACCACATAATAATAACAAATAATATTATTTTATTCATTATAAAAGTATTTACAAAAGGTTCGATTTTCTGGGGTGTTACATTCTCTCCCCCTTATAAGGATTCTGTCCCCAAAATCATGCTAAAAAAAATTACACAAACAATTGATGGTAATTCTTCTTCATCTTTTCTTCCAATTCCCACGTTGCTTCTTCAACATCGTGGTTCTTCCATAACACCTTTACAGACGGTATAAATTTGTTCCGTAGAACTTACTCTTTTTGATCGATGATTTGAATCGGCATCTCCTCATATGTTAAATCCTTCTCAATATGAATCGGCTCATATTCTATTACGTGTTTGTAATCAGGCTTATAAGGACGTAATATAGATACGTGAAACACGTTATGTATTCGTTCTAGGTCTGGAGGTAACGCTACCATGTAAGCTACCCCTCCCACCCTTTCTAATATCTCAAAAGGTCCTATAAACCTGGGACTTAACTCTCCCTTCTTTCCAAAGCGTTTCTTTCCTTTCAAGGGAGATACCTTTAGAAATATATACGAGCCTACCTCGAACTCCCTATTTACTCGATGTAAATCTGTAAACTTCCTTTGTCTGTCTTGAGCTGTTACCAATCGCATTCGTATTAGTTTCACTATATCCGCTGTTTGCTGCACCAATTTTGGTCCTAGCATTCGACGTTCTCTCACTTCATCCCAATACAATGGTGTTCTGCACTTTCTTCTGTATAAGGATTCGTAAGGCTGCATACCTATGCTTGCATGATAACTATTGTTATACGCAAACTCTACTAATGGTAAATGATCATCCCAACTACCCTTGAAATCCATGGCGCAAGATCTTAACATATCTTCTAACGTCTGAATTGTCCTTTCACTCTGTCCATCGGTTTGTGGATGATATGTCGTACTCAAATTTAGCTGCGTCCCCAACTGCTCTTACAGACTCCTCCAAAAGTTCGATGTGAATCGTGGGTTACGATCTGACACAATCAAAATTGGTACTCCATGTCTGGAAATAATTTCCTTAACATAAAGTTTTGCTAACTGGTCTAAGTTATACTTAATTCTAATTGGCAAGAAGTGAGCCGACTTTGCCAACCGGTCCACTATTACCCAAATCGCATCATACCCCTTTTGAGTAGTCGGAAGTCCCACCACAAAGTCTATCGTGATATGCTCCCACTTCCACTCTAGAATCTCCAATGACTGTAATAAGCCACTTGGTCACTGATGTTCGGCCTTAACTTTTTGACAAGTCAAGCACCTACTCACATACTCGGCTATTTTTCTCTTCATGTTCGGCCACTAAAAACTATGTCAAAGGTCTTGATACATCTTAGTGCTACCAGGATGAATCGAGTACCTCGAACTATGAGCTTCTTGTAAAACTTGCTCCTTTAATTTCGTCTCATTCGGAACCCAAATTCTTCCTTCAAATCTTAATAATCCCTCATTATCAAGACTGTACTTAATATCTTTTTCATTGGTTAACCGCTTTTTCATTTGGTCACACTCATCAGTTTTGAGCTGCACCTCCTTAACTCTCTCTACGATGGTAGATTGTATCTCTCTCGCAAACAGTCTTTGTCTCAATTCATTCGGCCATTTCACCTCTATCTCCACCCTAGCCATCTCTGTTATTAACTCAGTTTTAGCCGTTAACATAGACAACTTCTCCCGACCCTTTCTACTTAAGGCATCGGCAACTATATTGGCTTTTCCAGGGTGATACATGATTTCACAGTCGTAATCCTTTATCAACTCCAGCCATCTCCTCTGTCTCATATTCAACTCCTTCTGTGTGAAGATATATTTTAGACTCTTGTGATCCGTGTATATCTCACATTTTTTCCCGTGCAGATAATGTCGCCATATCTTTAAAGCAAACACTACCGTGGCCAGTTCCAGATCATGAGTAGGGTAAACTTTCTTATAATCTTTCAACTGCCGTGATGTATACGCAATGACCTTGCCATACTGCATGAGCACGCAACCAAGTTCTCTATATGAAGCATCGCTATAAACTACGAAATTTCTTGTGTCATCGGATAATGACAAAACAGGCGCTTCACTCAATCTCTTCTTCAGTTCTTGAAAACTGTCCTCGCATTTCTCCATCCACGCGTATTTCACCGTCTTTCTAGTCAAGTTAGTCAACGGAGTAGCTATCTTCGAAAAATCTTGTATGAATCTTCGATAGTATCCCGCTAACCCTAGGAAACTCTGCACCTCAGTCGGCGTTTTGGGTTGTTCCCAATTCATCACAGCTTCCACCTTCGCTGGATCTATTGAAATCCCCTCATGGTCAATGGCATGTCCTAAAAACTGTACCCTCTCTAGCCAAAATTTACACTTAGTGAATTTCACATATAACTTCTCCTTCCTTAGTGTTTCCAACACTATTCTTAGGTGTTCAATATGATCTTCTGGCGTCTTAGAATAAACTAGAATATCATCGATAAACACCACAACGAACTTGTCCAAATATTGTTTGAACACTCTGTTCATCATATCCATAAATGCAGATGGTGCATTAGTTAACCTAAATGACATCACCAGAAACTCGTAATAACCATAACGAGTTCTGAATGTTGTCTTTGGTACATCTTCATTTCTAACCTTCAACTGATGATACCCCGTCCAAATTTATTTTAGAAAAATACTTTTCTCCTTTCAACTGATTAAAAAGATCATCGATCCTGGGCAATGGGTACTTATTCTTTATCGTTAACTTGTTCAACTCTCGGTAGTCGATACAAAGTCTTAACGATCCGTCCTTCTTCTTGACAAACAGTACCGGTGCTCCCCACGGCGAAACACTCGGTTGAATGTACTTCCTGTCCAACAGTTCTTGTAACTGCACCATGTCGACGTCGGGTTTTTTATTTGTCTCTTTTTCGTTACCTGTTCTTTTGTGTTCTCATTTTATGTGAGATTTGTTTGAAAAAATACGTGAAAAAGGTTCGATATGTGTAATGTCGACGATTGGACTATAAGAGTCGCCAGTTAGTTTTTTAACTGGTTGTACCAACACAACCGAGAAAAGGTTTGCACATTGACCCAATGATGTGACACTGCTAAACGGGTCAGTGAAACCGAGATTCATTTAGGGTCCGGGGACTTGCTTATGCGGAGGGAAGGTGTTAGGCATCCCCCGACATCCGTGTTATCACGGTGACCGCCACTTTTCAAGAAACTATTATATAAATATGTGTGTGTGTGTGGATCAATGTGCTGTTATTTGGAAGTAGTGCTATGCCTCGTTTGCATCTATATACAAAGGGTTTGAATTTATGTAAAAAATTCAGTTTTAAACAAAATATAGCAGTGATGTTTTAGAAAAGAGGTCTTTCAAACCCTTGCGCTCAATAGTAATTGAGGCCTTTGATACTTCCATTTTATTCCGTATTCGGCTTGATTGATTTTATTTTACAGATGCGAGGCATCTGTATGAAAATAATGTACCAAAAAGATGCTGAATTCCTCGTGGGTATGAAAACCATATGAGGAAATCCAAACATCACAGATAAATTTACAAACTGCTTACAGCTGAAAAGGTCCATCACGGGAACCGAATCTAGATTCACATGATTCCTAGGCTCACATGATGCCGCAATTGATAAAAATGCAGTAAGCAGGTATATATATAAAAGTTGCAAATATATATATACAAACATGATCACCAACCATGAAGCACCTCCATGGGGGATCAGAAATGTAAATAAAGCTGTAAAAGCTATCAACCACCATGGAGGAAACTCCAGGCGGGACGAAATGTACAGAAAGCTGTAAAAACGATCAACCACCATGAAGTAAACTCTAGGTGGGACGAAATGTAAATATATATATATATATAAAAGCGATAAACGCACTGGATATAAAATCCAGGCTCATCGGACCAAATCCGACAACAGTTAATATATAAGTATATATATTAAAGTAGTAAACGCACCGGATGTAAAATCCAGACTCATCGAACATAGTTCGACACACAGTTTATATATATAAGTATATATATATACGAAAGCAATAAACGCACCGGATGTAAAATCCAGGCTCATCGAACAAAGTCCGACAACGGTTAATATATATAAATATATAAATATATAAATATATAAATATATAAATATATATATATTAAAGAAGTAAACGCTCCAGACCGAAGTCTAGGCTCAATCGAGGCATAACTCGATAATGTTAGTCCATATATATATATATAAATATATATATGTATATACAAACTGAAATAAAATCACGGACCGAAGTCCGGGTAAACACACACAATACGACTCTCAATGTGAAGAACAGTGTGTGCAAAGATGAAGAGAAAGGCTTTAAAGTGTGTGAGAAGGCTTACAGTGGGCTGCCAAAGAAGACTTCTATATCTTTAAAGTAGATAAACACTAGCTTCAGCAGGTACAAAAGTAGCTATATGTGAGCTCACAAGTGTTTAAAATGAGAAAACACTCAGTTTAGGGTGAGTACAAAGCAAATTGGGCAGGGCTTCCTCACCGTTTTCTCTTGTAAAATGGCCACCCCAAGCCCTCTATTTATAGAGGGTGGCCTGCAGCTGGGCCGCAGGTGTACTAGAGGCCGCCCGGGGTGCCCCGGGCATCGCGGGTCGCGTCTTCTCGTAGTACGTGCACGTAGGCAACGTGATGTCCGCTCAAACTTTCAGAATTGCAATCCGGGCATCTGACTGAGGTATATAGGACCTATTTCGGACCGCCGTTGTCGAGAGTTACGCAATGACATGGGATTAGAGGTTGTACGAAGTCATGAAGATGGGAATCAGCTTCAAATTCTATCCGTTATCCTGCACAATAGTCACTCGGGATTGGTTCTTCTGTGCTTTTGTGGGACATTATTGTGTAGAAATGTATGTCTAAAATGTTGAGACGGTGTGATGTGGCGTCAAGTTGGCGAGATGATGACTTTGCCCCTCACCGGGGTTATCTCCGGTTTGGGCTGATAAAGCAGATGTTGCTCAGGGTTATCGCTGAGATTGAACTACTGCAATGGTGGAAGGTCCTCAGTGTCATCCCTGAGGTGTGCTTGTCTTGTACTAAGTGCCTCGGTGTGAGCGCCAAGGTTGAAGCTGATGGCATGCATTTGAAACAAGCATTTCTGGGGTTATCTCTGGAACTGCCACTACCTTTATTGGGATTATATCCAAGGTTAGAATCTGCTATTCCCAGTGTTGGGACTGAGATGAAACATCTCATAATTATCTCCGGGATGAAATGGTCTTCTCTGGTTTGTGTTCCGGTATTGTAACTGTAGGCCTCGGGGTTATCTCCGAGGTTGGAATTGTTACTCCCGGTGTGTGTTCCGGGGTTGAGGCTGTTACTCCCAGTGGTATCCGGGGTCGAGCTATTCCTCCCGGTAGTATTCGGAATGGATATAAACCGTCTTCCAGGGTTTCCTCTTAAAAGACGAATCTGCGCTCCTGTGATGTCAGTAACAGATATGCAGAAAATTTCGAGTGTCTACAGATGCCCCTCTTTATCATATTCATGCAAGGCAATGCATTGATAGGATAAAGAATCCTAGACACTTGAAATATAACATGAAGCATCTGGGTGATGCAGGTGTATGGGGTTGTCGCCCAACATGCTGAGGATGATTGCTATCTCCCTGTAGCTTTTACTGGGGATTTGGCAATGATGACCAAATTAGATGTGTGATCCAACTCTTTGAGGATGTTAACGTTGGGGTTATCACCAAAGTCCTGAATCCTTGATACAGACTTGATTCCAAAGAAGTGCCTCTTATGTGTAAGAGATCTGTGGGGATAAAGCTTTGTCTGTTTGAGGATGTGTAAAACATATTCCGTCAGCAATCCTCCTTTATGACGTTGACTTTTCCTGGATGGTATCGCCAGAGTATGTCAATGTTCTGCTGGTTTTACTGCCAATAACAAATGTTGTCAGGGCTACCTAACCTTCGTTGACGTGTGAACCAACGGTTTACCACGCGTTGTAACCCCCGTCGGGGATACATTTGATCCTCTGTTGATGTGTAGATCAACGGATGAACTCCCTGCTGGGGATAAATGCCAAGGCTGCTTGGACTTTGTTGATGTGTGTATCAACTGATGAAATCACCGGATGGTTTCTGATGCGACGTTGGGTTTACTTGCCAACGGCTGAATTGATGTCAAGGTTGCCTGACCTTCATTGATACGTACGTCAATGGATGACAATGTATTGTGATCCCCGCTAGGGTTGTTGTATCATCGTTGATGTGTGTGTCAACGGAACATGCGTTGTAACCCTTGCCAGGGATATGTGTTGGATCATCGTTGATGTGTGTGTCAACGGAACATGCGTTGTAACCCCCGCCGGGGATACGCTAGGGAATATGAGTACCCGAGTATGAAATCCTCGAATAGCTCTCGATGCTTCGATGGGTTTATTTGCCATCAGCTGAAATAATGTCAAGGCTGCTTGACCTTCATTGATACGTACATCAATGGATGACAATACGTTGTGACCCCCGCCGGGGTTGTATACTTTGACATATGTACCACGTTGTGACCCCCGCTGGGGTTGTTGTGGCAAAGTAGGATGACAATCCTGAATGAGAGAAATTGGACCTGTGTGAGGTATTGCTGAGCATGACTTGTATCGTCTGAGATCACCGGCATAGTATACCATATGGTTGGGCGAATACCAATGAATGATGTGAAGACCCACGGTTCAACCAGGATTGTAAGCTATTCTGCTCAACCGCGTAGCATTTTTATTCCTGATTTGGCCTTTTCAGCTTGCGAGAACTCCTTTGCAACTCGAATTGGACGGAGCTGGAGGGGTGGGATCCACGTAGGGGTGCCGCAGGTACACCTGCTACAGTCGTAGATGAGCCTGCGGCCAACCGTAGATCATAAAGACCAGCAGGTTGCTTTCACCAGTCATTTTCAACTTGGGCCGCGAAGGAAATCTGAGAGCTCTTCTTCAGATATGCTGAGTTTGGACGTGTTTCTACAAATTCTGTCACCGTACACGTGTTCTACATTGTCCTGGTAACGTATGCATGTACTTTTTTCCAGTTTTTATCCGTTAGAAAATGACTTATCACATGAAATGCATCTAAACACATAGTAGCGATTATGTATGCTCAAATGATTTGATAAAAAATATTCAACATAGTAAATGTGAGTATTAAACCATGCTGAACATAATGATATGAAAAAAATTAACTTTTGAGACAGCCAAATTGGCACCTTTTTCTGCTATTTTTATCCTATATGAGGATATTCGAGCACAAGGTGAGAAGACAAAGTACTCCTAGTATTGAGGTTAACCTTATGCATGATGATTTTGCACATAGTATATATATGACTGTGGGGCAGGTGTGCTACTGAATGGCCACTTAGTCATGCCTATGTGCATGTGGATAGTCCTATTTATAAAGGAAACTATGACAAAATTTTCCTAAAATGTAGGCATTGTGTTAGTCATGCATTTTTAAGTCTACTGTGGATGTATGTTAAAATAATGCATGCAGATAGTCATTAAATGCATTTTGAAAAGCTCTAGGTTAGAAGATATCACACCCTTTTTGAGGTGATTTGGAGACTTGTTGTCCAGATATTATGGATCCGGATCAGTCGAGTAGTTCCCGTAGGACCACTTCTGGTTTACGGAGGAGGGCTTCTGAAGTGCCTCGACCCCGTTTTGTTAGACAGCCTCACAGGTTAGTGGAGGCGGTGATACGTCCAGTCCAGGTTGATGTGCCGGACGTCGAGGACGAGGAGGAGGATGTTTCGATTGCGGACCCTGCTCCTGCTGCGCATGTTCCCTGTAGGGAGCTCCCGAGTATTCAGGGAGAAAACCCAAAGCTTCTGGGTGACTTGAGTAGACATCCCTCGATGTATTTGCATGCTAACGAGGTATGACGTTAGATCTTAATCTTCCTTCTTTCCTATTTGTGAGGAGTAAAGGATTTTGACGTTGATCTGCATCTTGCAGGTTCCTAGATTTACACAGTCTCGAGGGAACTGGTTCAACATTTACTCCATGTACCAGGCTCTTCATCCTGACTATAGAGCGATTGTGCATGATTGGGGTTTTGGAGCATTCTTTTCCATCCTTCCCCGTTGCTGTTCCTGGGGTTACCTCAGAGAATTGTCTGAGCGGTGGTTTCACCAGACTCAGTCACTCCGTTTGCTGGACTGTGAGGTGATGATTACGCCGATGGATTGGCGGTTTATCACAGGTATGGAGTTTGAAGGGGCACCAGTGCCTTGCACGGCGGATATTACCCCTACTACCGTCAGATCCTTGTTAGGAGTTCCGGCAGAGGCACTCAAAGGCCGGACTGTCTGCGCAGGTCCTTTGAGCGTAGATGCTATGAGTGGGCTGTTAAGCGAGCCCATGCCAGATGATGTCAGAGTCAGGGATCACATTCTTCGGTGATTGTTCCTGATGATCATTAGGGGTTGCTTCATAGCAGATAACTCCTCTACGGTGTCGTTCGCTTTGATCAGCGCCACTCGACATGTGGACCGTATTGGAGAATATGATTGGGGTTCCTATACATTTGCCTATTTTCTCAGGGCATGCGTATGCGCTCACAGGGCTTGACCGAGGCTTGACTAGGATTTTACCCATTTCTGCTGGTAAGTATTTCTCTTGTCATTTACCATGTATAGGTTAAGAGTGTTAACTGACAGCAGACGTTTGCCTTTGTGTTGGCAGTTTTGGGCCTATGAGAGGCTCCCATGTTTACGTCCGGTGAGTGTGCTAGGATTGGATACCTACCCACGAGGACGACGATGACATCATTCCATACTGGCGGAGGTCCCTGTAGCTGAGGGTTTCACTCACTGCCGTTTACAGCTAGAGTTGTTGACAGCTGACATTGTCACATGGATTCCCTATTCTGGGGAACATTTGGCCATCAGATTTGAGGATGGACACCCGACTGGTGTCGAGTACGTGATTTCCACCCGGAGAGCTCCTCTATTCGCAGATGGAGGATGGGAGCTCTATCTAGGAGAGCGTGCTATTAGGAGCACCACAACAGAGATTCGTATACCGATCTTGCCTCTTGCCAGGCGTTATTGGCCTGTATCACAGTCACTCGTCATTGATATCCCGTTGTTGGGTGTTGACAGTTTTGCATTATCAGAGGGTCCTTGCACTCAGGATGTATTCCAGCACTGGTGGATCCCTCGTACCATTGGAGCCCAGACCCACGCCACTCATTTCATGGGGGATATGGTTCCAGGATCCGTGATGATGACGGATTAGCTAGCCTGTGTCCGAGATCCGACTCATGTAACACAGATTGATAGTTTGACCCGATAGTTAGACCAGGCACATATTTTTATCCGGCATTTGGGTAGAGATCCGGGAGAGGCAGGTTCGTTTGATCCTTCCATCTCAGGAGCTGGCCCCTCGGGTGACCTATTTGGTTTTGCCAGCGCAGATCCCCCTTTGTATCGGCCTGATATCCCTGTTGATAGAGATCCAGTGACTAAGGAGGAGTTACATCAAGTGGACAGGATTAATGATGTGGACATCGACACCATTATATTCTTCTGATGTGTATTCTCGTTATCTCTTTTGATAGGCCTCTGTTAGCTATTGGGTGGTTGTGCCCCATTCTTGCTATATCTTTTGATAGGCCTCTGTTAGTAGTAGGGCGTCCGTGCCCCATTTCCTTGTATTTGTAGCTGTACAGAGATGATGTATTAGATGATGATATACTTAGGAATGTATGCATAGTTTTCTATTCCCTATATCATATTACCATCTATTATCTGTTATGCATGTATCATGTTATGCATATGTATGTATGTCCAGAGATATTCCACATTGACCCCTGGATGGTCTTATGACACGGCCCGTGCAGATGTCTTCTTCGACAGTTAGCCGTATTGATCATACCCCATCATTATTGGTGGTATCTGGTGTGCGATCGTGGTATGATAGCATGTCACCATCAGATAGGGTAACCGTAGATCATTTATTGCAGCATACTATGACCCTGTTGATGTTTCAGGTTCCCACAGGATTCGTGGATGGCATGCTGGAGCACTAGGTATCGGAGAGGCAGGTTTTTCGATTTGGGACCCAGGAGTTGACTCCCACTTTGGAGGAGTATGCACGGTTGACGATGCTGCCACTGGACAGACCTTGCGTGCATATGGCTTTGGGGGACATGAGTCGACGGTTCATGACCCTCATTGGATTGAGGCGTAGAGTGGTGCAGGATGAGCTTACATCTGACCACGTTATATCCCAGCATTTTTTGTTTGACAGATTTGGCTCTGAGGATAGTTATAGACGACATTCTGGGGATTTCACCACACCAGAGGACCATTGGCACCTGGCCTGGGTGGATGTACTGCTATTGTGCGTACTGTCATATGTCTACATGCCACTGCATATGCACGAGTTGGACATAGGAGTTATCATGGCAGTGAGAGCTCTCAGGGAGGGTACTACCATCATACCTATGATTATAGCCGAGACATTAAGGTCAGCTACATACTGCTGCACTTATCCAACATGAGTATTTACGGGCAATTTGGTCATACTATACGTGTGGTTTATGCCACACCTGAGACTGATTGGCACTTTCAGACGGCATGGGTATTGCTTCACCCATGATATAGCCATAACATATTCATTTCAGCCTGCGGAGTGTACAGATGCTGCATCTTGGTCTGCTTTCTTAGCTGGGATCGAAGACCCGTTTAGTATATTGCTGTGCTTCGGGCTCAGCTCACCTTATAGCTTTATTACTCATGCTCAGGGCATGTATTATCTCCCTCTAGCTGGTTTGAGGGGTATGACTACTTACCATCCACTGGCCGTAATGTCACAATTTGACAAGTTTTAGGATTTTTAGGATTTTGAGGGGGCGCTGCGACAGCGTTTAGCTTATCGCTACCTTTCAGCAGAGGACCGATCCCGTGTATATGCATGTTGGGATCAACGTTAGATAACCGCTTTCTCCTTTAGTCATCCAGGTTATTCTGTAGAGTATTCCGCATGGATGGAGATAGAGATTGCACTGGTTGCAGTTGTATCCACATTACTGAGTATTAATTCAGATGGTGGAGAGCCCATGGAGGACATTGATTCTCACACCGAGGAGGAGCCATCTACTTGGTTGCGAGTATCTCCTTTAGATTCTCCCAGTACTAGCACTGTCGTGATTCAGCATTCAACACAGTACCTTGAGCAGCGTCTTCATCTGATGACCTTTGAGAGAAATCAGGCTAGATCCCTGATGTTGACAGCTTTTGATGGGAGAGACGCAACCATATTAGATAGGGACGAGGCATTGGCTCGTAGAGATGTCGCTGTTGTTGAGCGGGATGAGGCCAGATCAGCCAGAAATGCAGTGATAGTTGAGCGGGATAGCGCCATATCTGTTCGGGATGTAGCCGTCACAGACAGTACTGCAGTGAGGTCCCTTACCACTGGAATGATCACAGAGATGAGCACATATATTGATGAGCATATGGTCACCATGCAGATGGCTGCAGATCTGTTGGGTCATGTGGATATCCTCGTACAGGAGACCACAGCTTTGCCTCATTCTTCGGAGAGGGATGCCATGTTAGGCTTGTTAGCTCGCATATACACCGATTTGTAGATGGGCTTCTATTTTCCTGCACAGACTAGCTTAGCCATTTTGTCATGTACAACTTACATTATGTATATCAAACAGCATTATATATAGCAGGGAAATATATTTTTGATCACTTCCCTTTTAGATATGCTTGAATACTTGCTTGATATTTGCCTGCTGCTCCAGGACTTGTGATCTTGATGTATTCTAAATTCATCCTTGCTGGATGGACATTGAGTTGCCTCTGGATAGTTCAGAATAGATCCTGGATCTGTGTGTATCCCTACCATTTTTCGGTATCTTGGGACTGGTTTCTATATGGAAATATGGAGAGGGTTATAGCTTTCCTCTCTGAGATTGACCGCACCACA
Organism: Panax notoginseng; assembly: GCA_016801055.1. Lineage (NCBI taxonomy): Eukaryota > Viridiplantae > Streptophyta > Magnoliopsida > Apiales > Araliaceae > Panax > Panax notoginseng. Next base: position 152,843,247 of record CM029019.1, on the reverse strand, counting down.
GATGGTCGCCAGTACTCCTATTTATAAGGACCCTAGTTAATTCCATCTCTTATGGATTAGTATTGCTCTTTGAGGAACAACCACAGCTTAGATGGTCGCCGAATCTCCTATTTGTGAGGAGAGGTTGGGTAATTCCATCCCTTTGGTTCGAAGCCAATGAAATATGATGAATTGAAGTTTGATCCCAGTACCGTTGACAGGTGTTTATGTTTTAGTAGGGGGTGAGACCGAACCATGAATGGCTGCCTACTTACTCCTATTGACGAGGAGATCAGGTCTGCGTAGTTCGAACCTGGTGTAAGAGGTTCAATGCTGTTTATGAAAAGCAGATGGGTGTAGAAGCTTTATTGATGAAGAAGGTTGTAGAAATGTTTTTGTGGTTTTTGTTTTTTATAGAGAAGGGTAGAAATGTTTTTGTTGTTTTTTGTTTATTGCGACCGGGCCATATAGAATATGGTTGCCTACGTACTCCCGTGTATCAAGGAGATCAGGTCGACGTAGTTCACCCCTCAGGGTGAGTTGAAAAGTGTGATCCCATGTGCAGGATAAACTGCGGGGAAGAAAGATTAATCCCATGTACAGGTCAAACTATGGGGAAGAAAGTTTAATCCCAGGTGCAAGATAGACTGCGGGGAAGAGAAAGTTTGATCCTTAGTTGAGGACAAACTGCAGGTATGAAGAGTTTGATCCAATGTTTGGGTAGCCAAACTGCAAACGCGAGAGGTTCAATCCGTAGTGGGATGACCTAAGTTGGATGAGCGTAGTGAAGCCAGGTTGCTGGCTGGAAGAGCGTGTTTCCCTGAGGGGCAAAGTGTGAAAAAGAGTTGTATGTGGTAAAGGGTTAAAGAACTGGAATGACCGGTGATCTGATGATCCAACACCAGGATCTTTGCTTGATGGTAACTTTAGACATAGTACCGTTTCACGGTGTCCGAGTTAATGAGATGTGGAAATTCATTGCCGTCCATTTCCTGCAATCTGAGATCGCCTCCTGTCAATACTTCCTTGACAACAAATGGGCCTTCCCAGTTAGGAGCGAATTTTCCCTTAGACTGATCTTGGTTGTCAATGATCTTCTTCAAAACCAAGTCATGTTGTTTAAACTGCCGTAGCCGGACTTTTCTGTTGTAGGATCGAACGATCCTTTGTTGATATAATTGACCATGGAAGATAGCCGTGGTTTGCCTTTCATCTATTAGAGACAATTGGTGATACATGTCTTGTACCCATTGGTCTTCATCCAGCTGAGCGTCCATCAACACTCTGAGGGATTCCATTTCTACTTCTATGGGGAGTACTGCTTCCATCCCATAGGTTAATGCGTAGGGGATTGCCCCAGTTGAAGTGCGCATTGATGTTCTGTAGGCTAACAGAGTAAGAGGTAATAGGTCAGGCCATCCTTTGTGATTGGCGGACATCTTTTACATAATCTTCTTGATGTTTTTGTTAGCCGCTTCAACAACACCATTCATCTTTGGACGGTAGATGACGAATTTAAGGTGTTTGATGTGGAATTTAATGCATAGTTCCTCCATCATTTTGTTGTTGAGGTTCTTAGCATTGTCCAATAAAATTACCTCTGGCTGTCCGTATCGACAAATGACATTATTTCTGATGAAAGTAATGATGACTTCTTTGGTAACCCTGGGGAAGGAGGCTGCTTTTACCCACTTGGTAAAGTAGTCGATCATGGTGAAGATGAATCGATGTCCATTACTGGCTTTGGGCTCGATGGGCCCGATCACGTCCATTCCCCACATTGAGAAGGGCCAAGGTGAACTCATGTTGTGGAGCTCCCGTGGAGGGGCGTGGATAACATTCCCATGAATTTGGCATTGATAACATCTCCTGACGTGGTCATAGAAATCAGCCTTGAGAGATAGCCAATAATGTCCTGTCCTGAGGATCTTCTTGATAAGGAGGGGGCCACCCATGTGTGGGCCACAGACTCCACTATGGATCTCATCCATGAGTCTCTGAGCTTGGTCTTTGTCTAAACATCTGAGAAGACCTTGTCCTGCATCTCTCTTGTAGAGTGCATCTCCGCTCAGGTAGAATTTTATAGCAAGTCGATGAATCCGCCTTTGTTTAGTCAGGATCGCCTCAGCGGGTGTAGATCCATCTCATAGGTACTCCTTGATATGCTGATACCAAGGTTGTTGGATGGGAGGTAGCTCATCCGATACTTCTCCAACATAGTTCCCATAAGCTGGTGCCTTTCGCAGGGCTAATGTGACGCTTGGCATGTGTTCCTTGTCAGGTATGTGCATCAAGGAGGCCAAAGTTGCTAATGCGTCTGCAAAGTCATTCCTATTACGAGGAATGTGCATAAAGGAGATTTCTTCGAACTTCGAAGCCATCTGTAAAACCTGCCGATGGTAAGGCAGCAATCGTAGCTCTTTGGTTTGATAGATTCCTGTGGATTGTTTGATTACCAACTCTGAATCCCTAAAGACAGCTAGCCGTTTGAGACCCATTGAATGGGCTAGTTTTAGTCCCATGATACAGCCTTCATACTCAACTGTGTTGTTGTTGCTATCCAACTGCAATTTGATGGCGACGGGATATTGCTCCCCCGTATCGGATATTAGAACTTCTCCAGCTCCAGAACCTTCCGTATTAATAGCTCCATCAAAATACATCTTCCATGCTTTGCGTGTATCGTACTGATGTTGTGGCTGAATTGCCATTACCCCTTCATCGGGGAAGTATATTTCTAAGGGTTTGAAATCCCCTGAAGGTGCGGCGGCCAGTTGATCCGCAATTCCTTGACCTTTTAATGGACTTTTGAGTCACGTAGATAATGTCAAATTGTTGTAGGATCAACTGCCATCTGGACAACTGACAATTCAGTATGGGTTTGCTGAACACATACTTGAGAGGATCCACGCGGTATATAAGATGGGTTGTGTGCCCATGGAGGTAATGTTGTAACCTCATGGCAGCCCATGCTAAAGCACAACAAGTCCTCTCAATCAGAGTGTACTTGTGTTCACTGTTGCTGAATCTTTTACTGAGGTAATAGATAGCTTGTTCTCGGCCTCTATCGTCTTTTTGTCCCAGCATACAGCCCATGACATTGTTACTTATGGACAGGTACATGAACAGGGGAACATCATCCTTGGGTGGTACCAAAATAGGAGCTTTGACTAACTGCTCTTTAATTGTAAGGAAGGCATTCTGGCACTCATCATTCCATTTCATGGAGGAGTTCTTCCTTAACAGCTTGAAGATAGGCTCATAGGTTGCTGTGAGTTGAGAAATAAATCGGCTAATGAAGTTGATTCTTCCCAAAAATCCCCGTATTTCCTTCTCTGTCTGAGGAATGGGCATTTCCGTAATGGCTTGGATTTTGGTAGGATCCAGCTCAATCCCTTTACGGCTGATTAGAAATCCAAGCAACTTGCCTGATTTAACGCTAAAGGCGCACTTGGCTGGATTCAACTTCAAGTTGTACTTGCGCAACCTGTTGAATAGCTTTCTGAGATGGTCTAAGTGGTCCTCCTCCTTCCGGGACTTGACAATGATGTCATCCATGTAGATCTCAATCTCTTTGTGCATCATGTCGTGGAAAAGAGCCATCATAGCTCTCTGATAGGTAGCTCTGACATTGATGAGGCCGAATGACAACCGTCTGTAGCAAAAGGTTCCCCAAGGAGTGATGAAAGTAGTTTTCTCACGATCTTCCTCAACAACCATGATCTGATGGTACCCCGTAAAGCAATCAGCAAAGGAGTACATGCTGTATTGCGCAGTATTGTCAATGAGAATGTGGATAAAGGGCACGAGAAAGCTATCTTTAAGGCAAGCTTTATTCAGATCCCGATAATCCACGCAGACTCTTACCTTTCCTCCAGGCTTAGGCACGGGAACGATGCTAGATATCCATTCAGGATATGTGGACACCATGATAATACCAGCTTGAAATTGTTTCACAATTTCTTCTTTCACCTTTAAACTCCATTCAGGTTTTAATCGCCTAAGCTTCTGCTTGACTGGCTTGAAACCCTCTTTAATGGGAAGGCGATGAAGAACAATGTCAGTGGATAAACCCACCATGTTTTCATGAGACCATGCAAACACATCTTGGAATTGGGTTAGTAACGTAACCATGTCATTCCGTTGGTTTGGGGTAAGGTCTAAACCAATCTGGATTAACTTAGGGTTTTTTAAGGTTCCAAGATTGAAGGAGATAGTTTGATCAAGGTTGGGTTTAAGCTTGTCTTCGACCCATTCTTTGATCTCCGGAGGCACCTCAATGTCATCTTATATTTCCAACAAGTCTGAGTCCAACTAAAGTTACAATCCTTGTGGAGAAGAGGCAACTTATCAGCAAGTACATGCACCTCTAAGTTCAGAGTCCCGAAACAAAATATGCTTTCACTTAATATATATGAAACTGTTTAATCATACATAATGTTAGCATATATGGACAAAACAACTGCTAATACTGTACAGAAAAGTAAGCAGTTATTGTATCTACAGGGCAGAAAGAAGTTCTGTCCATTTTACCCTTGTCGACCAATGCAAGGAGTGCTGCTCCAATTGGCAAGGATAAAGTTCTGGTGGACTGCATTGATGGAGGGGCTGTCATCGTCCTCCTTTTCCCGAATGATGATCATGACGTCTGGGCAATCATCGTCTGGGGTATATTTGTTTGTATGTTCATCATGAACAATGATGCGCATGCCTGACATTATCCGAACGATGTTTTGTTTGACTCTTTGTTTCTCTTCCTCCACTCTGGGACCTGGAACAAAGACTTCTTTTGCTTTGAATGGCACTGGCTTGGGAAATAGCATAACCATCACGTTGGTTAGCACCTTTACAGGAGGTTGTGCGGACTCAGCGTTTGAAGGCGAAGATAAACGCCACGTGGTTGAAGTTGAAGGAATCTGCTGATGCTTATGAGGATTCCTCCGACTAGAACTGGCAGAATAGCCTAGTCCAACTGTCCCAGTTTGACTGGCTATTTGGATAGGGTATTTAATACCTTGGTGATCTTTACCCAGCCCTTGTCCTGGCTGATGACCCAAACACATCATTTCTTGAGTAGCCGACATTACTTCGGCAGAGATCTTGGGTACGGGCAATGGCGTTCCCAAGGCATGAAATTGAGGGTTGCTTACTTCCAAAGTGTGGAAACTGACCGGCTTAATATCGGAATTAAAACTGATGAACGGTATGTCACATTGTTGAGGGCATTCCGGTTCAGCGTTGACTGTAACTAGGCTATTATTGATAATGTATTTTAGTTGCTGATGAAGGGTGGATGGGACTACCCCAGCCATATGAATCCACGGTCTTCCCAAGAGCAGGTTGTATCCCGAATCTATCTTGAGTGCGTGGAAAGACACGCAGAATGTATGGGGACCAATCTCAATTGGCAGCTCAATCTCTCCGACCGAATTGCAGCGGGATCCATCAAAAGCTTTGATGATCGTATGGCTAACTCGGATTCGATTAAGATTGATGTTCATCTTCAACAATGTAGCGTATGGACAGATATTCAAAGATGAGCCTCCGTCTACTAGGACTCCAGCTAGTATATATCCAGAGGACAAGACCGCGATGTGTAACGGCTTGCAATGACCGGTCCCTTCGGGCGGTATGTCATCATCAGTGAAGGATATCACATTGTTGTTGAAAATGTGATCAACCAAATATTGAAACTTTTCCACATCCACTGATGTTGGTAAGTAGGCTTCTTCCAAAACCTTCAGTAGAATCTTCCTATGATCCTCAGAAGTTAAAACTAAGTCCAAGACTGAAATTTGGTGTGGAGCTTCCCTTAAGCTTAAAACCACCTTGGCTTCATTATGACCCATGGCACGGAGGAATTTTTCAATCTTCTCCATGGGAATCTTCCCCTTTAATTTGATGGTAGACTTTATCACCCGTGGGGGAAGATACAGTGGATTCTCCTTCGACACTGCAACAGTTGTATGCGAGGTGGATTCTTCAGCTTCTCCATAATTCCAAGGAACTTTCTATAAGTTGACAATAGGATATTGTAGTCGGAAGGGTAAGTTGATTGGCTCTAGAGCAGCCACTTTCAAAGGATTGTTGCTTCCTCTGAGTTGAATGGTAGATATAGGGCGTGGCTTGACAATGCCATTAGCCTCAGTGGAGATAACTGCTACCAATCCTTTCCATTTAGTAGGACAGGTATTTTCACTTCCCCGTAGCACAGTATCATCGTCTGCTAGTTGCAGGACACCGCTATCAATGAGATTCTGGATAAGGTGGCAGAGTGCCCAGCATTCTTCTGTGCTGTGACCGCGAGAATGGGAGTGATATTGACATACTCCATCCGCATTAAACCGTCCTGAATGGGGATTGATTGGAGGTAGGAGAGAAGTAATCCTTCCTTCATTGATTAGCATTTGAAGGATTTCCTCCATAGGTTGGCCCAGATATGTAAATTCCCTTCTGTTGGCAAAATCTCGATGAGCTTTGGCATTCGCTCTCTTTGCCACTTTGTCCTCCATTGTTCCACTTGCTGGAGGTGAAGAGGGAATATTCATGAAAAGAGGAAGGAGACTAGCATGCTCCTGGCTGATTAATTGGCGTGTGACTTGATGTTGGTAGGTCACCAGTTCTGCCAATTGCTCAATTTGTTTGCAAAGAGCTTTTATCTTTCGTTCCATTGAGAACTAGAACTTGGCATAATCCCATTTGTCAACACCGTCTTTGATGATTTGGGATGCTTCACCATTAGAATTGGAAATTTGTCCAGTGCTCCAATTAATCATGTTGACTTCTTCCTCTTTGTGTGGAGGAAGAGGGTTGTCTTGAACGTGAGGTTGATCGGGTTTGGTGACCACGATCTCACCGTTGTCTATCGGGTCTTGGATCTTATGCTTCAAGGCCTAGCAATCTTGAGTATCATGTCCAGGTGCCCCGGTATTATAAGCACATTTCTGAGCAGCATTAAAACCCCTACCATTAGGGCTGACTGGTGGAAGAAGATGTGTGATTTTCTTCTACGTGGTCAGAAGAGTGAGAATATTCTCGAGAGAGTCCACTAAGGGTGTGAACACTAGAGGGCATTTAACTTCTCCACCTTTTGGTACTGGAGGGTTTGAAGACAGTGCTTGAAAGGGAGTGTAATTTTTCCTCTAGATAGGCATGTTCTGATTGCCTTTTTAACCCTATAGTATCAGGGAAACATCCTCTTCTTTCTTTTTATGGATCCTCCGGGGGTTGTTTTCATAATTTCTAGATTGGATGTGTTCAGCAACAACTTTAAGGGTAGCTAGGTCTTGAATCTTTCCTGACTTCAATCCCATCTCAGCCATTTCCCCATGTTTGATCATTTCAGAAAATGGTTTACCGATGCCAGCTAAGACTCTCTCATAGAAAGGAGCTTCTTGCATGTCGATAAAGGTCATAACCATCTCTGACTCTGTCATAGAAGGAATAGCTTGAGCAGCAAGGCGCCTCCGCCTTTGAGCATACTCTCTGAAAGACTCGTTGGACAGTTTCTTGACCTTGGTAATCTGGTACTGGTCAGGAGCCATCTGAGACTGAAAACTGTATTGTGTAAGGAAGGCGCGAGCTAGCTCTTCCCAGCTATGGATCTTTGAGTTGTTTAATCTGGTATACCATGAACGGGCTTCTCCAGTCAGACTTTTTTGGAATAGCTGCATTCTGAGCTTTTCATCCTCTGCATAGGATCCGAGTTCTCCAATGAACACCTTCAAATGTGTGTAAGGATCTCCTAACCCATCATATTTTTCAAAGTCAGGAGTTTTAAATTTTTCTGGATAATGAACACCAGGGAATATACAAAGGTCAGCATATTACACACTCCCGTGTGCTCCAATTCCTTTGATAGAACGTAGGGTTTCTTCCATTTGAAGAACTTTCTTTCTGATATCACCGGTGTCTGGATCTTTTGTAAGATGGGCGGCATCATGACTTTTGTTGGTTGTATCCAACTACAATTTAGGTACTGTAATGACTTTATCAGGACCTTGGGTTCCTCCTTGTGTGGAGGATTCAACATGTACGGGTATTTTTGGACCCTGCGTAGATTGATGTAGTTCTTTAAGTAAAATAGCCAAGTCTGTAATTTGTTTAGTTAATCCGTCAAATTCTTCATGAGAAACTGGATTAGACTAGTCAAATGAAGACATGATTGGCTGTAGGCCTGCGGCCTTTTTGGACTTTGACCAGGTAACAGGTCTGAATGATTCCCTGTAACAAAGCTGGCATAGTTTAGTTTTAGGGATGGTGTAAATGTTAACATGCTATGTGATGTGTTCGTTTTAGGAATTTTGTCCTGCAAAACGGATGTTAGCTGTTCGAAGTATAGGATAACATGTTAATGTAAATGCACATATTTCTTCATATTTCTCATTACAAGGAGATAAATATGGAATATAAATTGCAAGTAATTGGCTTTACAAGTAATTTGAAATGAGAAAGCATGAAGAGACTTTCCTCCGCATTTGGTTTATCAGAGGCTGACCTATCTTAGGTTATTCTCGCGGCTTTTCGGCATGAAGGTTCCCAAATCATCGCAATTTAGTTAACGGGAAGTTAATCCGGTCTTTCAACTGGAGCGAATTTGGGTGGTGCCTTTCCTGAGCCTCGGGGAATTAGTCTTCCCACGATTCTAGTAATCAAACACCGACAGGATAGCCTCCTGGTGGAGGGACCACACAACATGCATTCACATACATCGCGTCTCACCGTATATGAAAATGATGACATGTGTGAAGCACTAATATCACAGGCAGATATAGTGTAAAGCATTAATCGCAGTAAAGATATGCATTCGTACACATTCATCATAAATGTAAATGCAACATCGACACACAATCATACAACAATTTTAAAAAGCTTGTAATAGCGGCTTAAGTCCTCTTACTGGAGTCCCCAGCAGAGTCGCCACCTGTCGACGTCGGGTTTTTTATTTGTGCCTTTTTCGTTACCTATTCTTTTGTGTTCTCATTTTATGTGAGATTTGTTTGAAAAAACACGTGAAAAAGGTCCGACATGTGTAATGTCGACGATTGGACTATAAGAGTCGCCAGTTGGTTTTTTAACTGGTTGTACCAACACAACCGAGAAAAAGTTTGCACATTGACCCAGTGATGTGACACTGCTAAACGGGTCGGTGAAACCGAGATTCATTTAGGGTCCGGGGACTTACTTATGCGGAGGGAAGGTGTTAGGCACCCCCCGACATCCGTGTTACCACGGTGACCGCCACTTTTCAAGAAATTGTTATATGAATGTGTGTGTGTGTGTGGGGGGGTTAATGTGCTGTTATTTGGAAGTAATGCTATGCCTCGTTTGCACCTATATACAAAGGGTTTGAATTTATGTAAAAAATTCAGTTTTAAACAAAATATAGCAGTGATGTTTTAGAAAAGTGGTTTTTCAAACCCTTGTGCTCAATAGTAATTGAGGCCTTTGATACTTCCATTTTATTCTGTATTCGGCTTGATTGATTTTATTTTACAGATGCGAGGCATCTGTACGAAAATAATGTACCAAAAAGATGCTGAATTCCTCATGGGTATGAAAACCATCTAAGGAAATCCAAACATCACAGATAAATTTACAAGCTGCTTACAGCTGAAAAGGTCCATCATGGGAACCGAATCTAGAGTCAGAAATCTTTATCAACTTCTCTTTATTCCCCGGGATCAGTTCTACATCCTATGTCTCCTCAGCGGGCAAAGAAAGTGGCTTCGTACTACCCTCAGTAAACGGTTCTATCTCGATGGCCATTATTTGCTTGTGTTTGCTTATCCCAACTCCCGATGAGATTAATGTGTTCCGATAAGACCTTCGGGTAATATCAAGATCACCTTTTACCTCCCCAATTCCGTTCGGTGTAGGAAACTTGATATTGAAGTCGGGTATAGAAGTAACTACCTGTAATGCTGCCAAGGTCGGCCTTCCTAAGATTGCATTATACACCGAATCCACCTAGACCACAAGGAATCTGACCATTATCTCTACCTGTTGAGGCGCTATACCGAACCTGATAGGCAACTCGATTGTGCCTGATACATGTACTGGGTCACCACTGAACTCGTATAAGGTGCCTTCCTGCCCCAATTCCATATTCCTCCCATCTAAATCCAGCCTCTAATAGGCATGTGTATACAGTATGTCAATCGAGGACCCGTTGTTTATCATCATTCTTCTCATATCCACCAGTCCGACCTGAGCAGTTATCACCAATGCCCCATCATGTGGTTCTATGGGATCTGTGGGATAGTCTTCATCCGAAAGGAAATGACTGTCCCTGGGAAAGCCCGATCCCTTCTAGTTGATGATCCTGATACTGATAATACTGATTCTAGACGTTCGCTCCTCTTTTTCCCGGTCACACGCCCTACAGAACCTCCCGAGATAACATTAACTATGCCTTGAATAGGCTGGTTCTATTTTGGTTGTGTGCCCCGTGTTTGCTCTCTATTTTCCTCCCTCTTTTCTGTATGATCGGTTTCAACTCTGGGAAAAAAATCCTTCTTTTCTGTATGATTGGTTTCTTTTTGGGATCTACATGCAACCTGTGCAATGCGACTGATTCATCTACCCCTGGCATGTCACTGGGTACCTAAGCAAAGATGTCGGCATACACCCGAAGTAGATCAATAAGCCCAGTCCGAAACGGTTATGTCAATCCCAAACCAATCTTTATCAACTTCTCTTTATTCCTCGGGATCAGTTTTACATCCTCTATCTCCTCAGTGGGCAAAACAAGTGGCTCCGTACTACCCTCAGTAAACGGTTCTATCTCGATGGCCATTGTTTACTTGTGCTTGCTTATCCCAACTCCCGATGAGATCAATGTGTTCCGATAACACCTTCGGGCAATATCAAGATCACCTTTTACCTCCCCAATCCCGTTCGGTGTAGGAAACTTGATATTGAAGTGGGGTATAGAAGTAAGTGCCTCCAATGCTGCTAGGGTCGGCCTTCCTTAGATTGCATTATACACCGAATCCACCTGGACCACAAAGAATCTGACCATTATCTCTACCTGTTGAGGAGCTATATCGAACCTGACAGACAACTCGATTGTGCCCGATACATGCACTGGGTCACCACTGAACTCGTATAAGGCGCCTTCCTGCCCTAATTCCATATCCCTCCCATCTAAATCCAGCCTCTAATAGGCATGTGTATACAGTATGTCGACCGAGGACCCGTTATCGATCATCATTCTTCTCATATCCACCTGTCCGACCTGAGCAGTTATCACCAACGCCCCATCATATGGTTCTATGGGATCTGTGGGATAGTCTTCATCCGAAAAGGAAATGACTGTCCCTGGGAAAGCCCGATCCCTTCTAGTTGATGATCCTGATACTGATAATACTGCATCTAGATGTTAACTCCTATTTTTCCCTGTCACACTACCTACAGAACCGCCCGAGATAACATTAACTACGCCTCGAACAGACTGGTTCTATTTTGGTTGTGTGCCCCGTGTTTGCTCTCTATTTTCCTCCCTCTGTTGTGCCTCGGCATTCTCCCGACCTGCTACATACTAGACCAATTGCCCTTCTGCACATTCTTCTCAATCAGATTGCTCAAGTTATAGCACTTCTCCGTCGTATATCCCGAGTTCTGATGATATTCACAGAATTTATCCTGATTCCTCTTCCCAGGCTTCGGAGTCGTCGAACAATGCTCATAAAATGGTTTGTCCCGGATCTCCTCCAATATCTTGGCCCGATCAGTATTGAGAGGGGTATAGACTTTGTTGACATTCCTATTCGGGAAGGGCGGTCGGCCACTGCCCGATCCCCCGCTGTTGTAATTTTTCTTCCTCTGATTATCCAATCTCCCCTAATTATTGTCCGACCGTTGATAAGTCTGCTTATTTCATTCCTTAGACTTTTCAAAAGACTGTGAGTGTGGCTTGAAATTTCCCATAGCCTCCTCTATGGTGATGAACCCCTTAGCCCAATGAAAAGCTTCTGTTAAGTCATTGGGAGGTTTGACAACTAGGTATTTCATCAGCTTTTTTGACTTCCCTATGTCCAGACCCGTTGTAAAAAATCCCAAGGCTTGTGGTGAGTTTAATTCTGCCACTGACCCCACTACCTCTCGAAACCTCTTAACGTACTGACCGAGGCTTTCATCCGAACATTGCCTTACCTGCATGAGAAAAGCAGTGATCTTTCCTCTTCTTCTATTGCTCCCAAATCGAGCATGGAACTTCTCCTGAGGATCGATCCATGAGCCGATCGAACCCGAAAGCCAAGGTTCCCATCCATTCTCGGGAACTCTTTTTCAAAGTCATAGCAAACATATGACACTTGGCAGCATCTGAATGCCCATAGTAAGTCATAAGTCTGTCATACCCATTAGAATGATCATTGGGATCCCCCAATCCATCATAAAGTATCCATAGGGGGCATCTTTTTCTTCAGATCGGCTGTGACCTGATTAATCTTGGGCGTGAATGGTGAACTTGGGCAGCTCGATGGTGTTCCCATCTGATTTTTTGATGCCAGCATCTTTTCCAACTCTGTAACCCTTCTAGCAAGGGGGTCGGATTCCTCTTTGCGAGGGGACGACCTAGGCCTGTCCCTCTCATATTCAGGAGATGCGACCCTCCTCCTCTGTCTCGATCTGCCTTGGTACTTAGTTTTTCCATAATGGGAGCGACTCCTTCGTTTGCTCTTACCTTCTCGAGAGTGACTCCTAGGTTTGCTCCTATTCCTACCAGAATTTTCCAGACGAGGTGTCTTGGAACGACTCCGATGTCTGGGCTTCTTTGACGAAGCCTCCTGTTCTCCGACTATTTTAGCCATCTGTTCTTCCAATTCAACTTGCTGAAGGCGTAGAGCATCCATGGCATCTTTATTTTGCTGAATCTTTTTCATCAAGATGAACTGACGCTGATCTTGGCTATGCTCTACCCGATCCTTTCCTTGCCTTTCATGCACTCGGGACTGATTGTCCTCGGCGCGACTGAGAGAATTTGGAGTATGTTAACTAGCCGAAAATAGTCGCCAGCGTGCCGATGGGGCATGCTCAGAACCACCTTCCTAGTTTTTTGACCCCAACTTATCTTTAACTGACCCTCTCACCTGGGTCGTTTGATGAATCTTTGATTTTTCCTGGTTTGAAGATTCACTATCTCTACTCCCCATGACTTTCAATCGAAAAAACTTAGAGTGATTGTAAAAGCACTAAAAACGCCCTCCTTCTAGCGCCAATGTTAACGCCAAGTTTCGTCTGCACGTCCAATCACCAAATCCACGCGCTTAAACCTGCACAGTAACAATATCACACAATAGGCTTGATGGCTTGGGCTGTCAGGTGATAGCTCCGGTGTGAGAATAAGTACAGGCTGAACAAGGTTTGACAATGGAGGCTTTAGTATTTAGTACTCAAAAGTGTATTACCTGTTAATTGAAGTTAAGCCTTGTATTTATAGCTGATATCATCACCTTAAAGTTGATTTTCGAATTGGATTAGGACTCCTAAACATAGTAGTTACCTATGTTTGGGTCAAACCCAATCTCCTTAAAAGGTGGAAGTTGGATATAATCCTAACACCTACCTTTGGAGTTGGTATTTAAATATGGTTAGGATTAGAAACCTTAACCATTCAAACTCCTTATCACACCAGACTCCATCCAAGGAATAACCACCCGTATGGGCCCAAGTCACCCGAACCCCTCCAAACAGATCGGGTCCCCGACCTAAAGGACTTGGACGCCCGACCCCGAACACCACCAAACAGATCTGGACCCCGACCCAAAAGACTCGGTCGCCCGACCCCGAACACCACCAAACCCCTTACTGGCATTGACCCAATGGGCTCGACAAGTCCAACACTATCAACGCCTTCGACCCATATAAGGGTCGGCAAATCACACCCGAACAGTATTGTTTAAATATTTGGTAACGATTTAATTTTTGGCTTATAAGCAATAATTTCTAACTTATCTAAAAATGACTTATAAGTCATTCCTAATAAATTGGTTTGAACAAATGTCATGTCCATTTTGCTCCTCTTCTATTTTGCATCTTTATTCTTCCAACGTAATATTTATTTCTTCTCCAATGTAAACAAACATGTAATAAAAAATGTTAAGACAAAAATGTCGTCACCATATATATATATATATATATATATATATATATATATATATATATATATATATATATATATATATATATTATATATATTGTATTATATATTATATAATATAATATTAAATATACAATATTATAACACATAATATAATATATGCATATATAATATAATAAATTATTAATATGTATTATAATTATTTTATATTATATAATATTTATAATACAATATAATATATTTATTTGTTTAGTATTTTATTTAATGAAAAAATGTGATTGTTATGATATGATATTTGTTAACGTCAAGATCCGTCCACGAACTCCAACTAAAGCGCGTTCAATCTTGCACAGAAAATATTTGTTAATGTCAAGATTTGTTCACGCGCTCCAACTAAAGCGCATCCAATCTTACAAAGAAATGGGTAAACATCGAAAGCTTGACGGCTTGGGCCACTGGGGGATAGCTCCGGTGTGAGAATAAGTACATGCTGAATAAGGTTAACAATGAAGACTTAATGCTTTAGTGCTGGAAATAATAATTGTGTGTACCTTAAAATCAAGGTAAAGCCTTGTATTTATAGTGATCTCATCGCCTCCATATAATCCTTCCCTGCATAGAATAAAAACTCATCATTAGGTATAATTCCTTAATGAGATTGTATAAGATCTCCTAAAAATAAGGAAGTTGGTTCAAATATTAACATCTCCTTCTATATTTAGAAACCAAATATAATTAGGAATCATTGATTCCTTAAAATACTTCAACTACCAAAACAGAATCCTACATGTGTTTAAACAACCTCATGTGGACTGCAGCCCACCATACAAACTGGACCCAAATAATCATGGCCCAACATTGCCCCTTAGTCTTCCATTCAAATAAAATATTTGATGGAAGAGTACCCCAACATGGCCCAATGATTAATAATAAATAAGATCAAGCCCAAGAACCTTTGAAGCCCATATGGCATACAACAAACCAACCTTTAAACTCCACCCACGTGCCCCATTATGACATCCATCAATGAGTCGTCCCTCGGCATTCAGGAATAACTGAAAAGATACGCTACTTCAAATTTTATCCCCTAAATAAAATAAACCTTTCCCCCCAAAATAGAAAAATCTTTGCTTCACTTAAATCTCAAAACTCTCTCTCCTCCTTTAGCAAAATCCTTACTCCAGCTATCATACTCCCAAGCTCCATCAATGACTCCCACTCAAGCCCCGGTCAATACCTCATCCGCTACTGACAAACCCATCATCGCTATTCCCTTCTCGACCATCCCTGCTCCTCCCAGAACAACCACCAATTCCTCCACCATCACCGCCACCGAAACTTCCTCCCAAAACCCAAATCCAACCAAAACATAAACTGATTTCCAAAAAATAATGCGTGAGTATCCCAATGAAACAAATGTTCCATATGCCAACACTCCCTTCCAAATCATTGACACAAACCTCACCATGATCCAAGAACACTACCAAATCGCTGACACTCATCAACTCAAAGCCCCCTCTGCAACCGATCGGATGTATCTCCAACTCGATGGCTGGACTGCCATGCCCCTTACTCTCGTCGAGAAAGGGGTCCGTCTACCCCTACACCCTTTCATCATTTCCCTCTTAGGGTTCATTAAAATAGGTCCTACATTCATATCATTGCCTTTATCACCTTCTGCTATGAAATAGGCGTTCCCCTCTCCATAGACTTCTTCTTCGCCCTGTACTAACTAGTAAATTCCCGAGAACCTAGGTTCAAAGTCTTGAGCAACCAACCCCCAAAACCCAACCCCAAAATTGAAAAACACCCACTGATGGACACCCCCTCCAACAACAAATAATGGCACAAAGATTGGTTCCACGTCAAAGGACATAAAACCCACAAACTCCCAAATTGGGCTTCCTACAAATGCCTGAACGTCGACTTCGGCGATACCCCCTGAACGAGAATCAGAGATGGCAAAACTGGTGGAGAAATTACTGATGAAGGAATGGAGCTTCGTCCTTCTAACCAAACAAGCGTGGCTCTACGACCATAAATTTAAGTTCTGAACCCTACTTTCCATTCGTTCAATCTGTCTACCTTACCAACTATTTAGACATACTCTCTGACTTGCAGTATTGCTCATCAAACCAACAACCATCGATAGGAAAGATCTTGAAGAATTCTTATCCGGTAAATCCCCTGAAGAATTTATCGATTCCTCAACTTTAGAAACCCCCATCACCGAAGCCATAACCGAAGAACCAACCTCCACCCGAATTAAAAAGAGAGCGGTTAAAAAAGCTTCAAAGCCCACAACAACTTAGACCCCCATGCTTACAGAAAGCCTTCTAGGCATGCCAACCTCTGAAAGGACAAAGATCATTCGGGTTAAGAAAAAGCGTGCCAAGATCATACCACTATCCGCTGAAGAATTAAAGGTTCCTTCAACCTAAACCTCAGCCCCTCACCCCAAAAATAACCCAACCACTGAAGCCATTCCTACCAGCTCATCCAATCTCAACCAAAAGCGTAAAGAAACTGATAACTCCATTCCCAAACCACCACCTACGAAAGCCAACATTACAAAATCTTCCGAACACTCACCCCCATAAATACCTTCACCACCAAAACAAAACTCCCCCAACCAAACAACAACAGCAACAGCAACAACAAACCATTCCCCTACCTTATGGCCGGAGGGTAATGAAGAATATCTAATCAACCTTTTTGAGCACTTCGTCCTTCTAGCCAATGACCACCGCTTTGCGGACATATCAACCACCAAGCTCATATTCGTCGGCATGATGCATTAGGGCCATGTAAACACTTCTTAACATAATTCTTATCTTCGATCAAAACATTCTCTGCCCGAACTATATTTGACAATAGACTAACACTTACAGGTAACGAAAAATCTCTAGATGCCTTGTCCAAAGATATGAAGATATCGAAGCAGAAAAAAAGGTCACCCGAAAGGAAAATGAGCTACTAAAAGCTGCCCTGGCCAAAGAGAAAAATCTTCATAACAACACAACCTTTTTCTACGAAGGACTCAAATCAGACAACGCCAAACTGAAAGAAGAAGCAGCGGTGTCAGAAGCAGCGGTGTTTGAAGCACATCAAAAAACTACCGTGGATAAATGTGATGAAGTCATGAAAGAGAACGAAGTGCTGAAACAAAACAACCAAACCCTCACTCGTCACGTTCTAGCCTTGATGAAAAAGGAGAAGAAAAACTTCCAAGCCCACGCCGCTTTGGAAAAAGAATTCAATGACTACAAAGCCCTCGACCTGCCTTTAACCGAAGAGCCATGAAATTAGATCTGAAACGATTACCGAAAGTCTCCAGAACTCACCAATGAAATTATCAAAATGTACGTCGAAGGTTACAAAGCAACCCGAAACAAGGGTAAAACCAAACTTTCTGTTGTTGTATTGAACCCTTTACTCCTTGATTCCTCCGAAGACGAGCAAGAAGACGAAGTCCATCCTGAAAATGACCCCCCATAAGAATAATTTCTTATTTTTACCTATTTTTTGAATCTCCAAATGTGACGCCACCCAAAATAGGTCCACATCACCCATTTTGAGTCGCCAGATATCACACTACAGAAATCAAATACAAACTTCATTTATACAACTATTGAATTGTCGTGCAGAGTACGACAACATATAAGCTGTGAGTTTTAATACAAATATATGTAACTCTCATGGTGCCTTGACTATGACACCTTACAATGGTACTTTATATAAAAGTACAGTCAATAACTATTTTAGAAATTAAAATCTTTAGAAAATACTCAAGAAAACCTTCGTACATGGGAGGCCATGCATCTAACTTATGATAGATATCATATGACTCGAGAATTATCCTTAGTTGACCCAATAGACCCCAAAGAAAAATGAGAAGATTACTATCATGTTCTTTCCAATGGTGAGTCTTCTCTTGACATATAATTATCTCCATTGTCTCCAATTGAGAATTATATTTCAACCAAACCCCAAGATTATATAGGTAGTGCTCATGAATATAATCAGCAAGTGGATGTGCACGACCTTGTCTTATGATAACATGAAGTCGTAGGTCATTAGACATCTTGTATGATAGTGGCAAAACACCCTTCTAAAGTTGGATTCACCTCACCGTATTCGGTTCACCAAAATCAAAGGTTAAACGACGTATAAAAATATGACACACTTATCTAAAATTCTCAATAAAATTATTTTCATACTGTTTTAGGGAAACCTCAACAGCTATCGACCACCGTTCTATTCCCCTATTACCCCCGCTCGACCTAGCTAAACTCTTATTACCTGATAGGAATTGTGAAACAAAAGGGTGATCACAACTAGCTTAGTAAAGAATATCACGACTAAAGATAATTAAATTATCAATAGCCTTTATCAGTAATGAATCAGAGATTTAGAACATATGGTATATGATAAAACTTTTCAACCATAGTTATAACAGAATGAGCAATCCATTAGAAGAGTCAAATAGACCATAAAGTCTATTATCTTCTCCATATTAAAAGTCCACCAACAATGTTTTAACCCTGTAATATCAATCGATAGTTCCTGTCCACAATCATGTGAATAATTCATAATCATAATTGTAGTTCTAAATTCCTCTTCTCATCCAGGACGAAGATAATTTTTATCACCTGTCTTTACCTGAAATATCAAAGATCATGGTTATACCAAATCACAGTTCCTGTTCATAATCATATTAATAAATTCATCTTTGCACTACAGGCCAAATATATTCATTAACAGTTCATCTTTGCACTACAAGCCAAGACATACAACAAGTCATCTTTGCACTACGGGCCAAAGATATTCAATAATATGTCATCTTTTCACTATGGACCAAAGATATTCATATCTCAACGAAATATATAATCATTTCAGAATTTATATAAACAATAATTATAACTATGTTAATCAATTCACCTTTGCACTTAAGCTAAAGATATGCAATTATAAATTCAATGGTCATGATCATACCAGTCAACAATTCATCTTTGCACTACTGGCCAAAGAGAACTCATAGTCACGATCATACCAATAATCTACCCATCTTTACACTCAAGTGAAAGAGAAATTTCAACACCAAGGTTATAAAAATATTATATATGATAACAAAAATAATATAGTCAAAACATGAATTTAATTTCAAGAGTAAGATTCATAAATCAACGATAATTTGGTCAAAAAAGAAACCAATTTTTGTCGTGAATAGTACGCTGTGAATAGTAACTCATGAATAGTGACTCGTGAATAGTAACACATGAATAGTAACCTGTGAATAGTAACTCGAAATTAAAAGTACCCCGAATCCTCGGGTGAATAATATTTGAGTGAATAGTAACCGAGTGAATAGTAGCCCATAAATAGTAACTTATGAATAGTACTCATAAAAGGAAAATACAAAAGAAAATGATATTCTGTGACGAGTACAAAAGAAATGATATCTCATACGAGTATAATAGAATATATGAACTGCAAATGGATTTTCACCCGCCATGCAGTAATCCATATAGACAGATCATTTACACAATTTAATAAAGAATGAATACGAAGGGTCATTCATCATGCATATGATAATTGTAACGTCCCGAAATCCGGTCTATCTTCACACTCGGACTTCGTGCGTCACGAGTACAACATTCATCCAACATACATCATTATATATTGAAATATAACAACATACATTCTCAATTCCCAGGTTCTCGAAACCTTATAACCTTTCTCATTGCAAATAATGATATTTACATTATTCCTTTCATCTTACAAGAGTGACTTTTATCCGCCACCAAGGATACATACAGTTTATTAAACTAATCTATAGTTTAATTTTCTTCTTTCTACATTACAAGTCTTCGCTTGATCTTCACGCACATTCACATACTGAATGGCACTTCGTCTGGATACCGCTTAGCTGGATCTTTACGGGATCCTTAAGTTCTTTCTAATATCGTTCGCTGAAAATATTTTTCATTTAAAGCAAGTGTGAGCATTCAATTACCCAGCAAGTCATAACAGTTGAACAAACAACTCCAAGAGTTTAAACATTCTTCAAAACTTTGATAACCGAACAAAGGTTCTGAAGAAGTTTGAATAATAGGAATAGTTTTGATTCCTATCATCTTACAACATTCATCACATGCTCTTTACACTACTTTCATTCTTCTACCTTTTTCATACACATTTTGTCTGGCTAGAATCATTAGCACTGACTTAACAATAACGGTTCATGTATAAACAAAACATACTTGTATTGAATAGTTCAATCACAGAACAGTTCATCTCAAAGAAACACCGAAGTGTTCACATTGTGGCACCATGCCTCATACGTTCTACCACTTTGTACAAATATCACACATTCGCACACATACAGAACTTCTCAAGTCCAGCATCTGAGAAGTTTAAGAAACTAGCATTCATGTAAAATATGAATGAAGTTAGGAAACTTACCTTACGCACAGCTACAGCTTAGGCTGAACTGCTCATTCCCATTCCTATGTAGCACATAAGAAAATAACACGTACACCAATTAGTCATATACTTGACTTACGCATTGGTTTACTTAACTTTACTTCTTAAGGTTCGCGTTCTTGTAATTTAAGCTTACGCGACTAACTTTCATTACCAGTTTATGACTTCGTCATTATACATCTTACCATAGTGGTTTGTTGATCCTCAGATCACATCCCACTAGGTTTAATTGCATTAACAACTCCATCTTTTTACCACCCTTGCATCAAATGCACGGATGATATAAAAATTCTTTTTTATATTTTAAAATCAACTTATGTCTAGCCGTAGCAATTGGC
Source organism: Panax notoginseng (assembly GCA_016801055.1). Lineage (NCBI taxonomy): Eukaryota > Viridiplantae > Streptophyta > Magnoliopsida > Apiales > Araliaceae > Panax > Panax notoginseng. The sequence goes on along the minus strand of CM029019.1, from coordinate 152,822,340 downwards.
ATAGACATACCAAGAATAGTTCTTTTAAAATCCATTGGTTCCAAAAGTCGAACCAATTATTTCATTTTCCAAAACGCGCACATTAGCACGATTTCAAGAAATTTCAAAATCTAGCATAACTAGATGACTTGGAATATCTTATTCTCCATCTTCCTTCATTGTCTTACTGCGACAATACTTAATCTTCTCTAGCACCTGCAATGCTAAGTCTACTGAAAATACTTTGTTTTCAGTCTAAACATCTCTATACCATAGTACAGTCCATCAACTTACCACACATTATGAGTTCAGGAACTTTTCACAATAATATGAGTTTAAGAACATCCAGACAGACCTTAGGCGTCCATTCGCTGAAACAATCAAACACATACCATATTATTATGAGTCATGAACTTACCATAAGTATGAGTTTAAGAACTCGCACCTACCTTAACCTTCTCTACCTATCAGGTATATATATGAGAAAAGATTCACCTTCTCGTCATATACATCTTAATAGCGCGACCAATTCCAATGATTATCATTGTAATAAACTGAGTAGTTGTTATACCAAAGCATAAACCTCTGCCCATAACAAAGGTTCATACAACTCAGCCATCATATGAGTCCTCAATTGAAATTTTACAACTTCTACCTTTTCTTTACTTAATACGAATTTTCTTTAATTCGTATACTATCCTTTACAACTCAATCTGAGTTCTTCTTCCCGTACTAATTCGTAGTACCATTCATTCATAGCATTAGCTATAAATCATTCATCGTTTCACAGCTCATCTGTTACTACGATTTACTATGATCACGTAGTGATCTTCTTATCCTTCTCTCTACGATTATAGTCTTAGGTACTCTTACCTAAGATTTATAACCTATAAGCTCTTATACCAACCTCAAACCTGTAACGCCCCGAAATCCGGTCTATCTTCACACTCGGACTTCGTGTGTCACGAGTACATTATTCATCCAACACACATCATTATATATTGAAATATAACAATATACATTCTCCATTCCTAGGTTCTCGAAACCTTATAACCTTTCTCATTGCAAATAATGATAATTACATTATTTCTTTCATCTTACAAGAGTGACTTTTATCCGCCACCAAGGATACATACAGTTCATTAAACTAATCTATAGTTTAATTTTCTTCTTTCTACATTACAAGTCTTCGCTTGATCTTCAAGCACATTCACATACTGAATGGCACTTCGTCTGGATACCGCTTAGCTTGATCTTTACGGGATCCTTAAGTTCTTTCTAACATCGTTCGCTGAAAATATTTTTCATTTAAAGCAAGTGTGAGCATTCAATTTCCCAGTAAGTCATAACAGTTGAACAAACAACTCCAAGAGTTTAAACATTCTTCAAAACTTCGATAACCGAACAAAGGTTATGAAGCAGTTTGAATAATAGGAATAGTCTCGAATCCTATTATCTTACAACATTCATCACATACTCTTTACACTACTTTCATTCTTCTACCTTTTTCATACACATTTTGTTTGGCTAGAATCATTAGCACAGACTTAACAATAACGGTTCATGTATAAACAGATCATACTTGTATTGAATAGTTCATTCACAGAACAGTTCATCTCAAAGAAACACCGAAGTGTTCACATTGTGGCACCATGCCTCATACGTTCTACCACTTTGTACAAATATCACACATTTGCACACATACAGAACTTCTCAAGTCCAGCATATGAGAAGTTTAAGAAACTAGCATTCATGTAAAATATGAATGAAGTTAGGAAACTTGCCTTACGCACAGCTACAGCTTAGGCTGAACTGCTCATTCCCATTCCTATGTAGCATATAAGAAAATAACACGTACACCAATTAGTCATATACTTGACTTACGCATTGGTTTATTTAACTTTACTTCTTAAGGTTCGCGTTCTTGTAATTTAAGCTTACGCGACTAACTTTCATTACCAGATTACGGCTTTATGACATACTGAGATGTCTTATTCATACATTTATCATCTTTAATGATTTACATTCTTATCTTCTTCTTATACTTCTCTTAGGACTCAGTACACATCGCTTCTCTGCTAGTAGTCCATATGGTACTCTGAGTGGTTTCCCACAAACAACCAACAAACAAGTTTCCGTCTCATCTATACTGCCATCACAGTGAGTTAGATCGGTTGCCAGTTTTGTATATACATTCGCTCTCTGAAGGAATTGTTTAGCCCAGCTCCCATATGTCAACTATCAAAGTTACGTTTGTACCACAACCTAACTTCTCTTAACTTAGACGAACCATTAAACTATAATGTTCGTTAAGTCAAACTTATATTCCTTACAACTTTCTGACAACTAAATGCCATACCTCATGATTCATTCTTTATCGTCTAAGTCATACAGTCTTTTGTACACTCGGAACGATCATTCAATGTCAATACTATGAGGTCATAGCGTTAACCATTTCATATGAATTTATTCATATCTTCAAACGTCCAGTTCCTTCCACTCAGAACGTTTATCCAAGTTATACTTATTAACTCGGCTTCTTAACGTTATACGTTATTATCTTTAACTTAATTTCTTCACCGTTCACGGATAAACTTAGTCTTCATTACATTACGGTTAAACCATACATGGAGAGTAGGTTATGCATGTTTAACACTCACTTACACTTAACCCTTACGCTAGTTAAAGTGATCAGCACTTACTTTTCATTTTATCATTCTCATCCGACTTATATTCGGCTTTCAGTAATCTTATTACCGTTCGTTACGGCTCTCTTGATACCATTCGTATCTTAATTACTACCTTCATCAACGTCTATGTCATACAACCAGGGTATACTTAGAACGTTCGTCCAACGCGAAAACAATTCACAAGGATCATCTACGTATTTAACGTCCACGTTGCTCGTCTCTTAATCTCTCATTCAACCTTTATTCAAGGTTTTAACCACTTTTGATCGTTATCCATCCCATGAACCCCATGTTTATTATTCTGTCTTAATGTCAAAGCCATACTGTTCGTTGTATGCTAAGACCGATTGTAACGACCCCAAAATAGGTCCATTCCATCCACCCTATTCTGAGTCGCCAAATACATGGTACAGAAAATAACTACAACTTTATTACAACAATTGTCGTGCAAAATACAACAACATATATGCTGTGAGTTTGGATACAAATATATACCAACTGTGACTCTTATCCCAACCTTGGATAACACGTCACAATGACACCTTACATAAAGGTATAGTCAAAAACTGTTTTAAAAATTAGAATCTTTGGGAAGTGCTCAAGGAAACCTTCGTACATGGGAGGCCATGCTTCTAGGTTATGATAGATATCATATGGCCACAGAATTATCCTTGGTTGACCCAATAGACCCCAAAGAAAAACGAGAAGTTTACTATCATATTCTTCCCAATGGTGAGTCTTCTCTTGATATATCATTATCTCCACTGTCTCTAATTGAGAATTATACTTCAAACAAACACCAAGATTATATAGGTAGTGCTCATAAATATACTCAGCAAGTGGATTTGCACAATCATGTCTTATGATGACACGAGGTTGTATGTCATTAGACATCTTGTATGATAGTGGCAAAACACCCTTCCAACGTTGGGTTTGCCTCACCCTAGATGATTCACCAAATATAACTACTAAATGATGACCACCGTTCTATTCCCATGTTACCCCCGCTCGACCCAGCTACATTCTTATTACCTGAAAGGAATTGTGAAACAAAAGGATGAGCACAACTAGCCCAGTAAAGAATATCATGACTAAAGATAAATAAATTATCAATAGTCTTCATCAGTAATAAATCAGAGATTTAGAATATATGGTAGATGATAAAAATTTCAACCATAGTTGCAGCGGAACGAGCAATCCATTAAAAGAGTCAAATAGACTATAAAGTCTATTATCTTCTCCATGTTAAAAATGCACCAACAATGTTTTATCCTTGTAACATCACTCAACAGCTCCTTTCCACAATCATATGAATAACTCATAATCATAATTGTGATTCTAAATTTTTCTTCGCACCCAGGACGAAGAATATTTTCATCACCTGTCTTTACCTGAAACATCAAAGATCATGGTTATACCAAATCACAGTTCCTGTTCATAATCATGCTAATAAATCCATCTTCGCACTAAGGCCAAAGATATTCATCAACAAACCATCTTTGCACTGCGGGCTAAAGATATTCAACAACAATTCATCTTCGCACTACAGGCCAAAGATATTCATCAATAATTCATCTTTGCACTACAGGCCAAAGATATTCATCAACAGTTCATCTTTGCACTACAGGCCAAAGATATTCATCAATAATTCATCTTTTCACTACATGCCAAAGATATTCCTCAACAGTTCATATTTGCACTACAGACCAAATATATTCATCAACAGTTCATCTTTGCACTACAGGCCAAAGATATTCCTCAACAGTTCATATTTGCACTACAGGCCAAATATATTCCTCAACAGTTCATATTTGCACTACAGGCCAAATATATTCATATCTCAAAGAATATATAATCATTTCACAATTTATATAAATAATAATTATAACCATGTTGATCATTTCACCTTTGCACTTAAGCTAAAGATATTCAATTATAAATTCAATGGTTATGATCATACCAGTCAACAATTCAACTTTGCACTACTGGCCAAAGGGAACCCATAGTCATGATCATATAAAAAATTTACCCATCTTTACACTCCAGTCAAATAGAAATATCATCATTAGAGTTATAAAAATGTTATATAGAATAGTAAAATTAATATAAACAAAACATCTAAATTTAATCTCATGAGTAATATTCATAAATCAACTATAATTTGGTTAGAAAAAAAAAATCAATTTTGTCATGAATAGTAACTCGTGAATAGTAACTCGTGAATAGTAACTCATGAATAGTTTACCCGACATAAAAAGGTAGAAATTCCACAATAAAATACATACCAATATTTCGGTATAATGATATTGAAGGAATAATATTTCTTAAGCTTATAAACAATTTATTTTTAATTGTTTACACTTTACTAAATAATGCATTTAATCATCCTAAAATGTAAAACTCATAAAATTTCATTACCAATAACCAAAACCTACATAAACAATCTGCATACACCTCATATAGGATTCTCAAGCCATAAAATCCTATTTTCCAATTTTTTTACTTCATATAACATATTTAATTCATTTACTCATAACTGGTCCATTTTTATGAAAAATACCAAATCAGATCCAAAAATATTTCTTTTCTGGAATTTAGCAGAATATAGTCCCATATTCAACATATATTTTTCTCAGAATTTTTAAAACTCATTTACTATTTTTCATATGGACAAAACCACCGAATATTTAGAAATTTATCATAAATTGTACTTTTATCCAAAAATTCCGAAATTCACAGAGTATACTGATATTATATAGATATACTTCCAATAACAATTTCATCAATTTTAGAGTTAACCACAAGGAGTTATAAGCGGTTACTTTTAAAATAGTCTTTTCCCGTAAAATTCATAACTCTTAATCTATACATCCAAAAATCACCATTTTTGGACACAATCAATAAAACTCATCAAAATATCATTTCAAATTTTTCCAGAATTTTCTGAAGGTCAGAAAAAGTACGAACTGAAAAACATAATAACCCTTAAAATCCCTTACTATCTCTTACCTCAAAAGAGCAGCACTTCTGACCGGATATCGGATATAACGCTGAAGGAAACTTGCACTGATGAATAGTAACTCACCAAGTATCTAAATACTCACAAAATACACTCGATAATCTAGAAAGAAAAAGAGAGAAAACTTATGAATTCTGGTGTGATTTTCAATTCTAACTTAGCCCTCTATTTATAGGAAAATGTTAGCACGCCGAAGCAGACTTGACCTGCTACCTGATGGCTTTACCTGCTACTATTCCCACCTACCATATTTGAATAAAAATCTCAGCATATTTCTTCACCAACTAAGAGTGGGGCCCACCAATTCTAGAATTTTTCACCAAAATGATAAATTCTGAAACTTCAACAATTTTTGAACCAGTCATCTCTTAAAATTCATAACAAATCATACGTTCATTTTTAACGGTTCAAAATTTGTGAACATATACTCAACTTATATATGTATAACATATCCAAAAATCACAACGATCCAACGGTCGGATTAAAAATTATAACCCCCGCAAAATATCTCAAAAACCCTGAATTTTAATACCTCCATTCCGACAAAAATACTGATAAAAATCTCAACATTAACTCCTTCATTTTTAACCACAAAAATATATCCCTTATTTATATCCACAATAAATATTTCCTTATCATATGAATCAATAATTAATTATTCACAAATAATATTACAGAATCACATTTATGACAACCAGGCCGTTCCCGGTTGTCCGTTCCCAGGAAAGAGGGGGCTTTCCAATAAGGATTTCTCCTTACTAGCGCGCAATTAGATGACCAAACCTCTCCTTAGACAGAACTTTCTAGACATTACCAATAATGCTATCTAATAATATTATTTAAATAATATAAATTATTGATCTGATAATGGGAAATACTGTGCAGCAACAATTATTGAAATAACAATAATATAAAATATCAACGCAGCAATTATTGAATCAATAAAATAAAATATTGAACAGTAATTACTGTGACAATTATTCAGTAGTGCCTTCTTACGTAAGAATCAATAATTTCAAAAATACTGTGCAATAACGCGTATTACTGTATTTTAACCACCGGGTATTCCAACAGTGTTAACGGTAACAACTACGCCGTTAATTATAAAAACTCAATTTTTATCGTTATCTTCATCCGACCATTTTTCGTTATGGGGCCCACAAATAGCTGCGCCGTCGTACGAATATTCCCCGACAGAAAGAATATTCCACGACCAACGAATATTCCCCGACAAAAATGATTATTTTATAACCACTTGTTTATTTCGCAAAATTTGCACATTTCACTCATAACTTTAACTTTTTATCAATTTAACCATTTACTAAATAGGAAAAATTGAATACTTTTATTTCATAAAATCTGGGGTCTTACACCGATCGTTCTTCGCAACAACGTTGCATTCACAGCGTCTATACGCTTTACGTTCATCTTACAATGTCATGTCATAACATCGAAATATTATTCATTACCATCATCACTCAACGTCTAAGGAATCACAATCATAGCAATCCCTCACGTTCGTTCATTACGACTACGGTTCTTGGATATCGGTTCCGTAATTTATCGCTTACATTCTCTATCTTTTAATCTCATTTAATCTTTTTGTTCAACCTTTATTAAAGGTTTAAAACACTTACTTAAGTGTTTCATTACGTGAACTATATGTTCATACTTCTTTCTTAAAAATCCCCCGAGAAATTGTGCTGTTAAAATCTCATTTCTGGGTATTGCCCGGCACTGGCGCTGCGGCGGCATGCCCTTCCTTTCCTCTCGCGCTGCGACGCCACTCTCCAAAAGTTCATGACCGAGCTCGCGCTGCGGCGCCACTTCTCGAAGCCTATTCGGCGCTGCAGCGCCGAGACAAAACCCTAGAAAATTTTTCTAAGTCTTTCATCAAGTTTGAGACACGTACTTTACGATCTCATAACTTCTTCGTTATAGCTCGGAACGAAGTCTTTCCAAAGCCATTCTCTTCTTTATCTTACGTACTTCAATATGCCTTGGACAGAACTTTGTTCTGAATCCGTTAACATGCCATTCAATTGCCTTAATCTTCACTCTTTGTTCATTTTAATGTTTTTAACGTTCTTCGTTCGTTCGTCCGTAATTCGGTCATCCGAACTCGGAATTCGTTCGTTCTTGAGTCCACGACTCACATTTTATACGTTTTCTTACATTCTTATGAAACCCTACACATTCGGGTTCATTTACTAACTTTTTAATTCTCGTTCGTCTTTTACGAAATTTCGCCATAACTTCGTTATAACTCCGTTTTAATCCGTTCTTCATGAACGTTTCTAACGTTCCTAACCAAGCAATAAGCATCTAACTTATACGCGATGGTTTTAAACTTGTCCATCAACAACATTTGCACTACGATGGTTTTAAATTTGTCCATCAACAACGTTCTTCGTGTTCTTCGCGTGTTCTTCGCGTTCTTCGTTCGTTCTTCATTTTAATCGATATTTTGGATTACGATTCTACTTTTTCTTGGAATTTGATGTTATAGAACACCATTCCTTACTTATTTGACCTACTCACTCATAAAATTCATTCGGATCGCTCAAAATCCTCACGAATCTTATACTTCCTTAAGAAATTTATAAAATAAATTTCTAATTCTTATTTCTTCATTTTCTTACGATTTCAACCATATGAAATCATTCTCAATATCTTTTACTCCTTATTCTCATTAAGTTATGTTTTTAAACATAAAAACTTAAAGAACATAAATAGAAGAACTAGGGTTCGGATTACCGTTCTTCTTTAATCCTCTTCCGTTAGACAAAGCCGACGATTTGCGAGCTTTTCTATTCCTCGATCAATTTTGATCCGAGCATTCATGCTCAATCTCTTCCTTTCCCTCTCCCAACCGAGCTCTCTCTCTCTCAAGTTCTAGGATTTTCAAAATCCTAGAAAATGAAAATTAAGCTTTCTATTTATAGAAAATCAAAGCAAGGGCAAAATAGTCATTTTGCCCCCCACCTCCTTACTATTCCTACCTCCTCCATCCCTTAGCCACCAAGTTTACTTGGCCACCACCCGTACTTGGTGGCCAAGTGGCCGGCCCACATGCCCATGGGTTGCCCCAATGGTTTTTACCCATCCGTTTACCCATCGGTTCAATCCGCGATTTCTTTTCTTAGTTTGGGCCTTAACCCTAATTCTTATTGGGCCTAACTTGGGCTTAACTTCACAAATCATTGGGCTTGACATAATCCAAGTCCAATTCAATTCTACAAAGTCCATGAACTCAATGTCCATTTAGACTAATCGTATTCTACACATTCCATTCTCGTATTCTCGTATTCTCTTCGTATATCGTTCGTACGATATTCGTATTATACGTCGTACTAATCTTCGTACTATACTCGTATAATAACTAGTATTATACTCGTATCTCTCACGCATAATAACCCTAGTTATTATACGCGATCATAACATTCTCGGAACTCACTTTTCTAAACCCTTAGGTTTTGAGTCCGCAGGCGAAAACTTTGTTTTTGCCATAACTGAAATATTATTGAATATTCTATCACGTCTCAAAATTAAACGTAATCTATAACTTCTCGGAATTTCAAAATAAATCTCCGAGCAGAAATTGATGAATAGTGCCTATTTCGTCTTTTTCCCCGAAAAATATTTTGTTCCCGAAAAAATTTCATTTTCGCCTTGAAAATTCTTACTCGTTCAATCTAGCTCGTAGCCAGAATCCTCCCGATTAATAATCATTATAGGTTATAGAACGATTAATAAACACTTAGCACAAAGTAGTATTAATAAAAATTTATTTTATTAATAACTAATTCTTTAAACTTAACTTCTGGACAATCCGGATTCTCCGGGTTGTCACAATAATCCGCGTAGACAGATTACTCCTGCAAATTAATAAAAATGGATACGAAGGGTCATTCACCATGCATGCGGTAGTCCGCATAGACAGGTTATTCCAATACAATAATAATGAATAAAATAACAAAAGGATTTCACCATGCATGCGGTAGTCCGCGTAGACAGGTTATTCCAACATAATAATAAATAATGGAATAACAACCCTTACGAGTATTGAAAGAAAATAACTCTCTTCATGAATACGAAAGAATTAATACCCCTTACGAATACAATAAATAATATCCCTTACGAATACAACAAATAATATCCCTTACCTTTATAAAAATACTGCATTAGTGTTATAGCAGAATACTCTTCTTCTTTCTCTCTATAGTTTCTCTCACTAAAGTTTCAGTGAATTCGTAAGAAATAATGAAGGAATGAGCTTCTATTTATAGGAAAAAGGACTGAATAGTAACTAATTCATGAACGGCCCAGATTAATTTACTTTTAAATTGACGGTCCATATTGATTTACTATTAAAACTTAAAGTAACGGTCCATACTGATTTACTATTAACACTTTAAACCAGCGATCCATATTGATTTATTATTATAACTTTTCACCAGCGGTCCATATTGATTTACTATTATATATTCAACCAACGATTCATATTGATTTACTATTATAACTTCAACCAACGGTATGAAAAATTAACACATCTCCTCATGGAATAATAAGTCAAACTTATAACAAACACCTCATAACAAACCCCTCTATTTATATCAAAAATTGAATAAATAATTACCACAAATCATTTATCTTTAATCAACACATTTTTAATCTATTAACAATTATTCATCATTAATCTTATAACTCACAATATTTAACAACCAGATCATTCCCAAGAAAGAGGGGACTTTCCGATAAGGATTTCTCCCTATTGGCGCGCAATTAGGTGACCAAACCTCTCCTCGACAGAACTTTCTAGACATCGTCAATATTACAAATAATAATATGAATAATATTGTCGTCTCAATTATTGATTTACTAATATAAAATATTATGCAGATGATACTGTGACAATAATTGAATCAAATATTGTGAGATACTATGCAGCAATTACTGTAGCAATAATTGAGTATAACTGAGTGACTTCTCACGTAAGCATTAATAATCAAAGATATTGTACAATATCGTGTACTACTATACAACCATGCGTATTACTGTTCTTTTACCACCGAGTATTTTAACGATTTAATGGCAAAAACTTTTGTCGTTATTTTTTATAAGAAGTCATTTCTGTCGTTTTCTAACTCCGACAGTTATTCCGTTGTGGGGTCCACCAATGATGGTGTCGTTGTACAAATATTCTCTGACAAAAAGAATATTTCCCGACACAACGAATATTTTATAACAACTTGCTTACTTTGTAAAATTTTCAAATATCATCCTTAACTTTAAACTTTTATCAATTTAACTATTTACCAAAATAGAAAATTGAATACTTTTATTTTATAAAATTCGGGGTCTTACACCGAATGTAATTGTTATTATGTACTTATTTATCCCGATAAATGAAAATATCTAACTTCCCCAAAGACTTTTACATAAATTTTTACATAACAAATGGTAAAGAATCCATTCAGAAGACAAACAAGTATGCAAAATAGTTAAATGATTGGTCTGAAGGACCGAACACCTGTATAAAACAGACAAAATTGAACACTTAAACAAAATATGACTAAATATTCACCGTTTCCCATTAAAAGGTTGTCCACCCACAAGAGCTGAACAGGTTCCATCGAACTCCAAAAAAACAAATGTTCACCCCCAAGAGTTGAACATATCACCGAATGCCAAAAACATTATTCGCCCCCAGGGCCTGAACAGATTCCACTAAACACCAAAAATACTGTTCACCCCAAGGGGCTGAACAGATTCCACCGAACACCAAAAATATTATTTTCCACCAGGGGCTAAACAGATTCCACCGAACACCAAAAATATTGTTCGCCCCTAGGGGCTGAACAGATAATCAAACATCAAGAACAACAGTATTCTTTGAAGAACCAAACACTCATTTTATTAATATTTTTTGAAGAATTACAGAATTAAAGCTTCAAACCCTACTGAAAATATTTTTGAAATTTGCCTGTATGCCAGGTATTCTTGATTTCTGACCCATCCATTACCTAAAGCTAGTACGTTCCTGGTTTTGGCACTTCAATTTACCTCATAAGGGCTTTCCCAATTCGGCATCATCTCCCAAAGGTTTTGATGCATAGAGGCCTCTACCTTTTGAAGAACAATGTCGTTAACTTTAAATCTTCTGAGCTTACCTAGTGACTCTTTTTTGATAAGCCGCCAACTTCTGCTGTAATAACCAAGAATTTCTGTGGTACATATTGTAACTAAATATATTAAATAATCTGTAATATCTTATGGATGGTTAAGTGACTGTGTGAATAATATGCTATAATATTTAAAGGAAGTCTCACTAATAAGTTATATAAGTTAGTGAACTAGCCTAAGTATTTTAATAATCTAGGAAATAGATTTAAGGTGCTAAACCCTAACAAAGTACTCAATAAACTTGAGTAAGACAATCTAATTGGGTTATGTAAGTTAATTAACATTATTGATTGTTGTGAATGTGTAAATATCAATAATAATGAATAATAATTCATGTGATAATAGGGTTAATATTACTAAGGATGACAAGTAATTTAAACAAGCCCAATAATTTATTTAAGCATTGGACTTGTAGATAATTTGATTGTTAAGTTAGCCCACTATTAAATTTAATGGGAAAGTATGCTAGTAGCGCAATTATTTAAGGGTGGAGGCCCAAGCTCATATTAATTAGTAAGTCAAACTAGTTAATTAATAGTCCAATAGGTTATTTGTGGAAAGCCCAAAACATCTTTTATAATGGCCCAACTTGTAGCCCAATTGATGATGGTACTTTAGACATTTAGTATGCTAGATATTTCAATAAAAACAAAAGCAAAACTTGGAGATGAGAATGCCACTTGGCCGGCCAAAGATAAGGAGAGAAAAGGAGAATGAATGTCATCATTTCAAGCTCCCAAATTTCCAAAGATAGTGCAAGATGGGCTAGGTGTCAACTTTAGTATGGAGCCACCCATTTTTGCCAAGATTACAAGTTATATGGAGAGAGAAGGGAAGAGATATGTCAGTGGATTAGGTAGAGATATACTAATGTATCTATAGATATTTTTCCAACACCTAAGCCCATTCTCTTTCCACTTTTATTTTACTTTGTCTTACTTTCTCTTAAACTAGCTAAGCAAAAACATAAGAGAAAAATAGAGAGGGAGAGAAGTTCGGTGGAAGCAAGAGGAGAGAGAGGAAAGAGTTACACCATTGATGCATCCTAAGTTTGTTAGTTACTTTGGAAGATTAAGAAGAAGTGCTCAAAGATCTAGGTATAAATCTTAAACTTGTGGATTTCCTTTTTATTTTGTTTGATTTTGGTTATCTAAGGTTTATGATCTAGAGGTCTAAAACCCTCTATCTACATGTTTTATACGATTTCATGTATTGATATAACATATTTGAGTGTTAGAAAGTGAATCAAAAGGATAGAAAAGAAACTAGTTTTGTTTTGTAAGAAAACTTTAGTTTTTTTCACTTCCTTTGACCGACTACCGTTTTTGATCTACACCTTCTTTTTGTGATCTGTCAAAGAGGGGTGCTAGATATATAAGTTAACTACTAAACCCAAGTTGTAGCATTCAAAAATGTTGACTACACAAGTGGTAGCAACTATTTTAGCAAAAATAGTTTGGTCTTTTGAAAGAAAAATAAACTATTTTTGGACAGTCAATGCAAGGGGTATTTTCGTTATTTTTCTGGCATTTAGAAATTCCGGAAAAATTTGAAAGAGTAATATGATGAGTTATCTTTCAAACCCAAGTGGAATCACCTAAAAAGGAGTTGTAGATTTCCGTATGGACTGATTTTAGCAAAGTAGGTAAAAGCTTAAAATCCCAAAAGGGAGTCTGCCCAAAATTTTGAAAGGGAAGTTTCGGTCACTTAAATTACGGAATAAATTTCGGCCTTTTGGGACATAAAAATATATGACATAAAGTAGCTCCTGTCCAAAAATGAGCTCATTCCGACTTAAAATGACCAAGTTATGACCATTTCAATATTTAGGTTTTTCGGACGAAAATCGCTATAAACGGAGGTCTATAACTTCGATGGCCACGAAATTTAAACTGGAGGGTCACGTTAACATGTATGAGATTATGCCAAGAGATGGGAATTTCTGGAGTTGAACATGATGGGGCTAATTTCTTAAGCCACACACTAAAAATGATTTTTGAAAAATAGTAAAAGAAATTGAAAAATTACGAAAAAAATTGATATTTTCGTAAAGGAGATATGGAATCCAGCTTGCTGGATTGGAAAAAATATTAAATCTAGTTTGCTGGATTGAAATATTTAGAATCCAGGCTTACTGGATTGCAGGATTTAGAATCCAGACTTGCTGGATTAGAAGTTTGTTGAATCCAATTTGCTGGATTAGCCAATCCAAGTGGCTGGATTGCATGCTTAAATAATCTAGACTATGATGTTAGTATTCAGCTTACTAGATTATAAGGAAGAGCTAATAAAAGGAAAAGATTAACTGTTAAATCATAAGGAATATGATAAAGTAATATATTATCAAAGAATGATAATAATAAAGATGTTTTCAGGTAATTGATTATGTGGTTAAGTAAATTGCTGATAGAGTAATGGTATTCTGATATAAAGTATGATATGCTGATTGTAAGATCAATCTTAACAATGATAGGTCTTTACAATAAAGAGATTAAATTAAATTGTGTAGCAGTAGATCGCAGTCGAGGCAAGTTCTCTAACTCAAACTTGAGTTATTCTTTTCAAAGCATGTTCGTGAATAATTATTGTTTATTATTCACATCCATATTGATTATTGATACTCGCACTCAGTGAAATTAAATTCATGTTCTATTATTATTGAACTATGAATTGGTTAAAGTTCTTTTATTTATGAACTGTTTAAGATATGAATCTATGCTCATTGTATCAGCTAGATCAAGTATGTTTAAATTTATTAAATCAAATATGTTGTTAAAAGTTGTTCTTCACCAATTGATTTGGTAAGGACTCAAGACTGAGAAAAAGAATAATTTGATTAAAGCATTATTGAAAAACAATTATTGCTCGTACATAAAGTGTTTATGCATAATACACCGGGTATAAAAGGCTGATCCCCTTGATTACCAACACTTATTAAAAGGACCAGTTTAAATACTGACAACCTTAGCATATGTTCATGGTCATTATGACCACTCAGTATCTGTTATTTAATTGTTTGAATATTCAGTTATCAAGACTTAATTCATGTTCTTTCACAACTAATTTCTATTGTTGAACATTGAACGATAAATTTCTTGCTAATCATGATATATCTTCTTTGTACTTAAACTTGTTAAGCAAATTAGTTGCTTACTCTTGCTATATCATGACATTTATTTCAGCTAAGCCAGAGAGTTCAAGTAAGAAGGACTAGGGCAAGGGAAAGGTCCAAGAATAGTTATTATAAATGTTTAAGTATCATGAAATACTATGTTTGATGTTTATGTAAACCTTTTGTGTTACTTTATGTAACTTAAGTAAGGTATGTTTATGTTAAGGTAATAGACGTTGGGGTATTGTATAAGACTTTATTATAATGAACAACGTATGTTTATTATTCCGCAATAGTATATAGAATGCTTATGTTGATGATGGATAGTGAGCACCAAACCCGGGGTTGAGAACTCGGATTTGGGGGCGTCACAGATTGGTATCAGAGCTGTAGGTTATAAACTTTAGGATGCGAAACCTAGGTTATAGCCTTAGAAGAAAACTCTTATAGAGTATGTTAGGAGATGAATGAAGGAAATTCATCGAGTTTTGGTTGTACATAATAAAATATTGTTTCATTTTATCAATGAATATATTTTATTGTGATACTGATGTTGTGTTTGTTTGGTTATAGGATGCTTGAGGAAGGACAAGGTAGCCATACAGTCGAGCAAGAGCCGTTAGATCCATTAGAGGATCATGCTGTTAGTGATGAGCGTGACGAGGATGTGATGGAGGTTTTGTTTGAAAATAACATGGCGCTGGAGAATAGAGTGACAGAGTTAGAGCAGGAGAATGCCACTCATCAGTTTACTGAAAATCAATACAAGGAGCTGGCATATCAAGCTCAGAACGAGCTTACTGAGATGAAGATACAGTTGCAGGAGCAGACGACCTTGGCTACTCATATGGTTGCTAAGAATGCCGAGCTGAGAGAGATATTAGAACAAGAGCAGAATAAGTTTGCGATATTGACTATTGAGCATCAGGCGTTACACCTGAGGTTTGACTTAGAGATCGCTGACAGGATCCGAGTTGAGGATGGTTGGGTCCGAGCAGCGAGAAGAGTGGATCAGTTAGAGGTTGAGGAAGAGGCTGGACGGGTTAGGATGGAGTCCTTTGGACGGGCTTTAAATGCAGCATATACTGGTCCCCAAGTAGGAGTGAGGAGATCCTTTGAGATAGGTGAGTCAAGTTGAGCTGTTAGACGTCGACTTATGGATGGACTCTTTCCACCAGAGTAGGAGCATTCAGGCGCACCCTCTCCAGACGCGCAGTGATAGTTTATTAGCTTTATATTGTATATAGATGCAGTAGGACCCTTTTTGTTTATTAGGATTTTATGTTTGATGTAAACCTCAGTAGGTGCGAGGTAGTATGTAAATATGATGTATCCCCATCTTATGTGAATAAGGGAGTATGTCTTTTGGTAGATCCCATCTTTTGATGTTTAAAAATGGGATAGTTAACGTTTATAAAAATATGCCAAGTATGTAAATGTATGACTCTAAAATTTGGTATATGAATATAAATGCATTATTATAATAACATGTTGGATCAAATAGAAAAGTATTAAGAATTAAAATGAGAAGTTGTTTGTTTGAAAAAAAATCAGTAAATCGAATATGTTAATTCAGCAAGCTGAATGTGTTATTCAGCAAGCTGGATATGTTAATTCAGCAAGCTGAATGTGTAATTCAGTAAGCTGAATATGTGAATTTAGTAAGATGAATACGTTAATTCAGCAAGCTAAATTAGTCAATTTAGCAGGTTGAATTCGATAATACAACATTATGATAATATGATTGTTAGAGTTTAAATTACATGTTATATTTTAAACACTTAGAAGATATATCATATAATTAAACTCGATGTAATAAATTAAGATTTTGTTTAATCAGATAATGCCGCCAAGACGTCAAAATCGTAACCAGAGGGAGGAACGTTATGTGAACAATGAAAGAAATCAAGATGACCCAATGCAGAACTTCGCTGATATGATAGCTCAAGCTATGCGAACTCGTACACCTACAGCAAAGGGGCAAGCGAATAATAGATTGGCAAATTTTAAAGATTTTAAAGCTGTAGGACCACCAGAATTCAGCAGAACTACGGACCCTATAGCGGCTCAAACATGGGTGAAAGAGATGGAAAAGGCCTGGCTGACCCAAAGTGAAGTAGAGTCAATTTCCACAAGCAACAGGGCATCGGTACCATAGGCCAATCTGAATGGTAAGTCCCCTGTTATAGTCCTCGGCGTAATACGATAAGCCCACAACACACTAAGTAACTCTTTGGGCCATCTCCCTTTCGCCTCATTGAGTCTCCTCTTTATCCCGTTTAACAGAGTTCTGTTTATCACTTCAACTTAGCCATTCGACTGAGGACGAGCCACGAAAGTCTTACGATGATGAATTTCCAACTCCTTTAAAAATGCCTTGAATTTTAAGCCCACAAACTGTCGACCGTTATCCAAAACTACCACCATCGGTATTCCAAATCTAAACACCACAAACTCCTTCAGAAATTTTAAACATTCCGCCTCTGTGATTTGCCGAAGTGGCTTCACTTCTACCCACTTGGACATGTAATCAATTGTCACTATCACAAAACTAACTTGCCCTTTCGCCTTGGTCAATGGACCTAGTATGTCAATTCCCCACATAGCAAAAAGAATCGGAGACAGGACCGAATCTAACTCCTCGGGGGGTTGGTGGACGATAAGGCTATTCACCTAGCATTTGAGACACTTTTTTACATACTTCATAGCCTCTTTGAAAATTATAAGCTATTAATAGCCTTGATGAAGCACCTTTAAAGCCAACACCTTTGTAGCCATATAATCTCTGTAAATCCCTCCCGAAGAACATACTCAACTTCAGATCGAACCAAATACTTAAGCAATGGAGAAGAATAGACTCTTCGATACAAATCTCTTTCTATTAGCACAAAACTCAAACTCCTATGCTTAACCATTTTTGCTAACATCCGATCCAAAAGGCAAAATGCCATCAGCCAAATAATCCAGATAGGGGGTCATCTAATAGTTAGATCGTTCTATAAATATGACCTCTGCACGCTGAACACTTGACTGATTCAAGATTTCTAAGTAAATTGATCCACTAAACGTGCTCGCATCAGTTGTAGCCAACCTCGCTAAAGCATTGACTATGGAATTGTCAGATCTATCCACTCCTTAAAAAGTAAACGAGCTGAAGTACTAGAGTCTATCCTTTACCTCTGCTAGATACTTTACCATCCTTGCCCCCCTGAGCCTCATACTCCCTTGAGATTTGCTTGACCACCAGTTGAGAATCATTGAAGATCACCAATTTTTGCACCCCGAGACTTTTCGCCAAATTTAAACATACTAAGATTGCTTCATACTCAGCCTCATTATTGGTTGCCTTAAACCTAAAGCGGGTCACTTGTTGCACCCAGAATCCCTCCAGACTCATCAAAATAACACCAGTCCGACTGACACCCGAAGTATAGGACCCATCTACATATAGCGTCCATGAACTCTACGCTGGCTGAGAAGTCATCAATGTCTAAACGTCCCCTTCGTTCTGATCCAAACTATCATCTGCCTCGGAGAACGAACACTCCACCACAAAGTCGACTAAGGCCTGACCCTTTATTGTTGTTCGAGGATGATACTCTAGTATAAATTGTGATAATTCCATTGTCCACGCCGCGAGCAGACCCAAAATGTCTGGCTTTTCCAAAACATTCTTCAATGGCTAATTCGTGTAAACCACTATTAACCGACCTTGGAAGTACTTTCGAAGCTTTCGACTTACTATTATTAACGCATAGGAAAACTTCTCAAGATTCGGATACCTTGTTTCTACATCCCTAAGGGCATGGTTCATATAGTAAACCAGGTGCTGATTACCCCCAATCTCCCGCACCAAAACTGCTCCTACCGCTAATAAATTTGTCGCCAGATACAAATATAAGGGCTCGGTAGGAACTGGTTTCACCAACAAAGGAGCCGAAGACAAGTACTTCTTAATCCCCTGAAAAGCATCGTCACACTCTAAAGTCCATTGGAAGGTCTTCTCATTCTTTGGCCCTTTTAACGTATTAAAAAATGGCAAACACCTTTCTACCGATTTAAACATGAACCTCCTTAAAGCTGCTATCCGACCCGTCATACGCTAAACATCCTTGTACGACTGAGGGAACTTCATATCCAAAATAACTTTGATCTTCTTTGTATTTGCTTCTATTCCCCTCTTGCTGATTAAATATCCCAGAAACTTCCCTGCTCCTAAACCGAAGGTACACTTCGTCAGATTCAACCTCAGCTTAAAATGCTAAACAGTTTGAAAGCAATCCTTTAAATCATCTAAGTGACCTCGAACCAACATTCTCTTGACGATCATATCATCGACATAAACCTCTATGCTCTGACCCAACTGCTTCAAGAACGCGTAGCTTATCATCCTCTGATATGTGGCCCCGCATTCAGTAACCCAAAAGTCATCTTCTTATATGTATAAATTGACCGATGAGTGATAAATGTTATCTTAGGGATATCATCTTTATGCATCAAAATATAATGATATCCCAAAAAACCATCCATAAAACTGAGCAAAGCATACCATGAAGTGCATTAATCAGCTGATCGATGTGTGGAAGTGGATAAAAGTCCTTCAGACATGCCTTATTCAAATCCGTATAGTCGATGCAGACCTACTACTTCCCGTTCTACTTTTGAACCAATACCACATTCACCATCCACACGGGGTAGTTGATTTCAAAAATAAAATCTGAAGCAAGAAGCTTGGCTATCTCCTCATCTATTATCTTATGTATCTCCGGGGCAAAAATCCTGCTCTTTTGCCAAACTGGTTTCTTTATTGGGTCCACATGCAGCCTATGCACAACTACCTTTTGATTAACACCAGTTATGTCACTAGGGACCCATGCAAAGATATTCGCATAACACTGTAACAACTCTACCAGGCTAGTCAAAAAAGGCTCATGTAACCCTGACCGGATCCTGACAGCTTTATCCTTCTTTCCCGGAATTAACTCCACCTCTTCAGTCTCTTCGGTAAGCATGAATAGAGGTTCTGTAATACCTACGGTAAAGGGCTCAATCTCTATCGCCATTGTCTATTTTTGCTTACTGACCCCACCCCCAAATCAATGTATTCCTGTAGTACCTCCTTGCCAAGTCGAGACCCCCTGCCACCTCCTCAACTCCATTTGATGTGGGAAACTTGATTTTGAAGCGAGGAATCGAAGTCACCACCTGAAGAGCTATCAAGGTCTGTCTCCCCAGTATATCATTATATGCAAAATTCACATGCACCATAAAAACTCTACAAACTATCTCCACTTGCTGAAGAGCCGTCCCGAAGACCACCGATAGCTCGATAGCCCACACAACTTTTATCGGGTCATTGCTAAACCCATACAAAGGAGGCCCCTGTCCAACTTCTAATTTCCTGCCTCCCAAGTCCATCCTCTAGTAGGTGTGAGCATATAGTATGTCCACAGATGAGCCATTATCTATCATTATTCGCTTCATATCCACCAATCCCACCTGTGCAATAATCACCAATGCACCCTCATGCATCTCGATCGACTCTGTTGGAAAATCTTTATAAGTGAAGGATATCACCATACCCAGATAGGGTCTTTCACGTCGTACAGGATGTTCAAATACTGACAACACCGCATCCAGAAACCCTCACTACTTCTTCCCTAAAAACTTCCCAACAGACCCGCCCGTGATCATATCCACTATCCGGCGAGTTTTCCTGGGTCTGATCCTGTTATCGGGCTAGGTCGTTGGGTTTAGTACCTTAGTATTATGCGCCTGTTACTCTCCCATAATATCCCGTCCTAAAATATACTGAATTAGAGCCCCATTTTGCACATTCTTCTCGATCAAGTCCCTCAAACCCCAACAAGCCTCCGTGGAGTGTTCAACCACCTTATGGTAATCACAATATCTGCTCTTATTACCCTGTCCCCCTTGATGTTATCCCTAGGCAGCTCGAAGTAAGGTTTGTCTTTTATTTCTTTAAGGATAGTGGCCCAATTAGTGTTGAGCTTCGTGTAAACTTTGTTAACCTTCTGGTTCGAGAAGGGTGGTCGTCCCCCTCCCTAACCGCCATTGTGGTTATTGTACTTCTTCTAATAACCGTCAAATTTGTCATTGTTACGGTTGTACTTCTTCTAGTACCCGTCAATTTTGTTGTTAGTATTATCTTTTTCCTTATCCTTCGGCTTTTTCGATGTATTCTATTTTAAACTATTCATCGCTTCTTCCATTACTGTGAAACCTTCAGCTTTCTTGAACGCCTCGGGTAGGATCTTTGGATGGTTGAACATCAGCTCTTTTACCAGCTTCTTGGACTTTACAAGGTCCAGACTGTTCTGAAAGAGTACCATTGCCTGAAGGTCATTCAAATTTGAGACCTGACCTACTGCTTCTCGGAACCACTTCAAGTACTGACCCAACATTTCACTCAAATACTGCCTGATCTAAGAGAGAGAATTGGTCAGCTTTACTCTCCTCTTGTTGCTACCAAACCGGGCATGGAACTTATCGCAAAGTTTTATCCAGGAAGAAATTGAGTTCAGAGCCAACATCATCATCCATTGTCGAGCATCACTCCTCAAAGTGGTGATGAACATCTGGCATTTGGCAGCTTTCAAATAATTATAGTAAACCATCAGTAGATCATACGCCTAGCTGTGCTCGTAAGGATCCCCCGAACCATCATAACTCTCCATGTGAGGGGGTTTCTTGCTTGGATCTGCCTTTTCCCGCATAATCTCCGGGGAGAATGGTGATGCGGACTTGACCGGGGTCGTAACATTCTAATTCCCCTAAGCCAACCATTTCTCCAGCTCGACTACCTTCTTCACCAACTCCTCAGTTAGACT
The DNA here is from genome assembly GCA_016801055.1 of Panax notoginseng. Taxonomy (NCBI): domain Eukaryota; kingdom Viridiplantae; phylum Streptophyta; class Magnoliopsida; order Apiales; family Araliaceae; genus Panax; species Panax notoginseng. Next base: position 152,800,503 of record CM029019.1, on the reverse strand, counting down.
TCTTTGGGGGGAAGAATATCTTCTGCCCCGCCTCTGGACCTCGGGAGATGAATCCCTTCTCCTGTGAGTAGCCCGACCCTCTAAACTTACAGCCTTAGAGCGACTTCGGTGCCTACTCCCTATATGTCGAGAACCATCCGGACAACGCGTCCTGGCCTGACTCCTCGGTGATCGATACCCTGATCTGCTCATGTGCTTTCTTCTGTCCCGAGAACGACTTCGAAGCCTGATCTCAGTTCGATGAGACTCGTCCGGACAATGTGTCCTCGAACTAGCCCTTGGCGATCACCCTCGCCTTCGACTATGGCTGGAGGCGCTATCCTCATTATCGCCGATCAGGAGTACCATTTGTTTATCGATCTTCTGCCTATGTAAGAGCACGACTTTTAGTGCATCGTCCATTTCTTGAGCCTTCCTGGCTAAGGTGGATCTCAGTTCATCATTATCTGCATCCTGGACACGTGTTTGGGATGGTGTGTCCCCTACACAGTCCCTAGCTCTTCCATCCTTACTTACAGTAGAGAATAACCTCCGTCATGGACCATCTGCCCAGTCGTGACCTTGTTGTCCCACCGAATGCCTGTGGGGCCCGAGCCTGTCCTGGAAGCTTTTAGACGAGCCCAATTTATCCTTGACCAGCCCTCGCTGCCCGATAAATCCATCCGCAGTCGACTTTCCCATGCCGAAAACTATTTTACTGTTCACCATTCTTACCACCAGATAACTCCTTGTTGTGATTGAAAATTCAGCAACACTAGAACGCCCTCCTTTTAGTGCCAATATTAACACCAAGATCCGTCCACGCACTCCAATACCAAAGTGTGTCCAATCCTGCACAGAAACGGGTAAACACCGAAAGCTTGATGGCTTGAGCCGTCGGGGGATAGTTCCGGTGTGAGAATATGTACAGGCTGAATAAGGTTAACAATGGAAGCTTAATGCTCTAGTGCTAGAAATAATAATTGTGTGTACCTTAAAATCAAAGTAAAGTCTTGTATTTATAGTGATCTCACCACCTCCATAAAATCCTATCCCGAATAAAATAGGAACTCCTCATTAGGTATAATTCCTTAATGGGATTGTATAAGATCTCCTAAAAATAAGGAAGTTGGTTCAAATCCTAACACCTCATTCTATATTTAGAAACCAAATATAATTAGAAATCATTGATTCCTTAAAATACTCCTACTACCAAAACAGAATCCTACATGTAGACCTGGCAAAAGTGGCCCAGGCCCGCGGGCCGGGCCAGCCCGCCCATTAAAAATTGGGCCATGGGCTTTATTTTTTTAGCCCACTAAAAATTGGGCCTTTTTGGCCCGGCCCAATTTTAGCCCGGCCCAATGAAAGCCCGCCCGTGGGCGCCCGGCCCGCCCGGTCATTTTTTTAAAAAAAAACTATCTATATCTTATCTGGCTAATTGGCTATTTGGCTTACTGGCAGACAGACGGCAGTGGCTTTGTTAGTATGTTACTCACTTACTCGGCTAAACTTTTCCTAGATCTAGATCTGAAAATTGAGACTTTGAGTCTTGAGAGCAGAGAGTCTAAGAGAGTTTGATAGTTCGATTGTGAAGAAGACGACGACAACGACTGTGAAGCTTCTTCTCTTCGTCCCGAATCCACGCCGAGTCGCCGACTGTGAAGCTTCTTCTTCTCTTCGATAGTTCGATCGATCGACCTTGAAGATACTGTATTTAGGAAGCTGCACATTTTGTGAAATTACACTGCTTTCTTATCAATAATCATTGTTCTTTGTATATATAATACGAACTTTGCCAAAAAAAATCATTGTTCATTGTTCTTTCTTATCTTCGCAGGTCATATCCTCTGGTGAGTACAAGTTTTTTGGGTGTTTCTTTTTCTTGCATGTGTAATTCTGATTGGTATAAGAAGTATTTTTGGGTTTTTCTGTTTAGATATGCTGATTGATTTGAAGATCTGAAAAAGGGTTTTTCTGTTTGGTATAAGATCTTGAACTGTTTCTCCTTTTATCTTTTGTTTAGTTAGCTTTCTTCTTCTAATTTCTGGGTTTTGTTCATTTGATTGATTTCTGGGTTTTGTTCCTTTGATTGATTTCTAGGTAAAAGACTAAAAGATGTTCGAGGGGTGGCACTCAATTGACTGTCGATTATATTGATTTTCTAGTATTTATTGTATTTGAGCATGCCTTTCTGTTGTAAAGTTCAGTAGTAGTATTTTTTATTGGTTGGTGATTTTGGTTTCCCCCTCAACTAAGCTTTAAATCGTTGTCAAGATTGAATCTTTACAAGAGAAAAATCTCTGAAAGTTTCAACATTTACCTACTGCATGTTTAAAGGATTATCTTTTGATCTATTATAAGATAGGTTATATAATATAACTTATATTGTTGACAGGACCAGGCTAATAGTCCCAAGAAAGCTTGGTTTCTTGTACACTGCACATAATTTAAAATATTATTGTGAATTTGTGATGTACAGTACAGGGTTTTAAAAAAAAGAAATGAAAAAAGCCCGCGGGTCGGGCCGGCCCAACCCGGGCCACGGGCCGCTTAATTTCAGCCCACTAAAATCCGGGCCATTTTGGCCCGGCCCGGCGACGGCCCGGCCCGTTTGGGCCAGCCCGGCCCGTTTGCCAGGTCTACCTACATGGGTTTAAACGACCTCATATGGACTGCAGCCCACCATACAAACCGGACCCAAATAATCATGGCCCAACAATATTGAATCAATATATCTTTTTATTAATGTTATTTTTAATATTTTTTACATTTTATTTTAATTTATAAGTCATTAACATCCGAACACATTCATAACTTGTTTTAACTTAATTTCTGACTTATAAGTCAATCTGGTGTCGAACGCTTTTACTTATAAGTTAGCTTAAAATGCCTTATAATTTAACTTAAAATTTAAATTTTAAATCATTTTAAAATAAGTCGTTAGATTCATAAGATTCAATAATATAACTGATTATAAAACTAGGAGTGTGAAAATATGAAATCTGAACAGTTTAGTAGCACAATACAATGGTTCAAACATTCAATTTGTGTGAATCTAAGTTTTTAACTCTTAATTAGTACCAAAGAAGTCGACTCAGTTCTAATTTGAGAGAAATTTGAAGTCAAATTAGTTCTAATTTAAGAGAAAATTAGGCTCTAATTATTAAAATGATTGCAACTAGGGTTGTCTAATTAATCCGATAAATCTAGGTTTTTTTTCGATATCGAACAAATCATACCGATCGATTCGGTATATTTTGTAAACAGTACCGGTTGTTTTTTTTGTTGATAAAAATTGGTTAAACAGGACCGGTAACAGTATGAAGATTTTGAAGTTTGGTAAAACCAAAATCGTACCGATAATATCGCTTTTATGCTAAGTTGTTGATATATATGTATAATAGAATAAGTATATATATATATATATATATATATATATATATATATATATATATATATATATATATATATACAGTCTGAATCTTAAGCTCACCCCTTATTTAACTCACCCGAGCTCACCTCTCCTTTAGCGACGAACCCGGCGACGGTTCGGTCATACAACCGTCGTCTATACTTTTAGCGATGCTATATGTTGTCCGTCGCTAAAAGTATAGACGACGGTTGTATGACCTAACCGTCGTCGGGTCCGTCGCTAAAGGAAGGTGAGCTCGGGTGAGTTGGATAAGAGGTGAGCTTAAGATCCGGACTATATATATATATATATATATATATAATCTTCACTTTATCCACTACATTAACCAAAGTACCAAACTTCACTAACTTTCCTCATCTTTATCATTTGTGCTTCTTTTATCCATTCATCCCTCTCGTATAGACTCACACACACATTATATCACACACCAACATTTTCTCTCTTATTTTTTCTCTCTCTTAACTTTAACAGTCTCACTTATGCATAATGAATGATTAATTAAATGCATGTCATGACTTATTTACACAAAATGAAAAACAAAAATGATGAGTAGGTTTTATACCTATGAATCCGATGTTATTAAACTTAATTATTGTTATCTTTAAGTGTTTTTAGTATCTTTTTATTTGTTTTTGTGCTTATTTCTTGTAGGATGGAGCTAGATGGTCAAATTGGTCATTTGGGAGAAGAAAAGAAATAAAAATTGTTAAAATTCAAGTTGGATGGCATTTTTGTAATTCCAGTGTCCCAGTTAAGCTCCTAGGCGCTTGGAAATAAACTAGGTTGAGCACCTAGGCACTCATGCTCGCCCACATTTGATTTTTTTGTTGCTGAGTTGGATTTTGAAACTAATTAGGAATCTTGATAAGGGTTTAGACCAATACAAATAGGAGAAGACTTCAAAAAAGACGTATCGATCAATTTATCAAGTCAATTGCAGAGAGAACAACGAAGGAAAACACGAAGGAGGATTGCAAAGGTTGAAGATCAAAGAGAGAGTCTAAGAGCAAATTCAGAGTTTCTTCTTCTCTTCTCTTCTTTAGTTTTTATTCTTTGTAATTATCTAGGATGTTTGAATTATTAATTTGGATGATGTTTTCCTTATTTATCATGAACTAAATTCTAATTAAGATTGCAACAGAACTTGGTATGTAGTTTAAATTAAATCCTCCCATTGATTGAAAGTTGGTTATTATTAAATTATTTGTTATATCTTGCATTTATTGATTAATTGTTTGGCCAACAATTACTGTGATAATCTATATAATATTAGAAGATGGAGTATAGATTGAGATCTAGATATAATAATATCTGTTCATATAATCTGAATAGGGTTAATATGATTAGCATGTAGGATAGGAATATACATATGTGTCTTTTATGTTCATCGAAAGAATTTATGCTTAAAACCCTAATTAACTTGATTCACACAGGAATATAGTAAGTTGATTAACTAGGGTGTTCCTTGTAATTCTGCATCTTAAAAATCGAATTTAGAAGGATTTATTCACGGGTCTTTGAAAGAAGTGTGTGAGTACTATAACACATTCTTGGATAATGATTCATATTAATTAATTAATTTAAATGGGAAGTAAATTGATTTAATGAAATACCAAGGGAAGTTGTAATCTTAAACTGTTAAATCTACAGTTAATCTTGTGAACATTGATCTTAGTTATTAATTTTGTTAATTTAGATTTTCATATCACAACCAATATTTCGTAGTTTAAAATAAGATTAATTGAATTAAAATTGGTAATTGACAACGATTAATCTATTTCCTCATGGGAACGATATCCTTGCTTGCTGAATATTATAATTGAACTCGTATACTTGCGTGTTAAAGTGTTAGTAAGAAAATAGGCAACAAAAAATCATACTTCTTGAGGCATGTTAACCTTTGGTGTAGAAAAAGTCTCATGTGATCCCACGTACTACACAACCCAACGACGTCTCTGAACTACAATCCTTGTGGGATGAGAACGAAACTCAAATCCACAGTCCGTAACAAATAGGAAATCACTCAGTATTTGGGAGCTCTCTGTATTAGCAGTTTGTTATTACTCTGTTGGAATTATAAAAAACTTGTCAAACCCTTAATTAAAGAGACGTGGGTTTATATGGGTGAAGTGGTTAAAATTATTTCTTAAAAACTCTCCAACATATAAGTCAAAACACTATTTAAGAAATCAAACAGGAATTGACCAAATCTATTGAGTAATCTGACCAACTACCGAAATGAGTCGAACCCTCCATGGGCGCCCTTTTTGGATACCCAAAATCCAACATCTCCCACTCGCCCAAGGCGGAGAATACGTAATCATCACATCTGCCAAAACCAGCTCAAACCAAAACTTGTAAATCTTAAGTTGTCGGACTGTGTGACCGCTGAGTTCACCTGCAATGCGAGAGCTCTATATCAAACCTGTTAGGGCCAGTATAGAGACATCTACCCTTTCTAAATTAAGTAATGCGGGAACTCTCATGCCAAACTCAATTAGTTCACGTAGAGACTACTACCCATATACTCAAAGTACCCCAGACACATTTGAATTTCCATTTGGTTAAGTATCTCTAATCCCTTAAAGAGCCATACTTAACCACCTTTAGGCCCAAGTTCATTTCGTATCTCACTTATTACTATATCGCTATCGAAGCGCTATAGTTGTCGACAATAAGTGTAGAACGAGGTGAAATCTGTTAGAGTTTATACCCTAGAGGCCAATTATTTGATATAATTGCTTAACATTTTTGATATTATATTTGATTGAATAAATGAATTATTTTATTATGGTTTAATTTACTGCGTTATATAAATGTTAGCATAATAAAAGTCCTTAGAATAGTGATACAAATTATATAGCTTCAAGTATGTGACTTGAACATGAGATTATATCATTACAATTAGTATCATTGCTCTTAAATGTCCCTAGTCGAGTATCATTGTTAATGGGACAACAATGATACATTGAGACTAGTATGTGGATTGACTGATGACCAAATCTCATTGGTCATAAATATATGAGATATTGAGTCAATGCATAGGTTCATGTTAGAGAACGATGTACTGGACAAACCCATCATGAGAATTCTACGTGGAGCATTATGCAAAGTGTCATTAGCGATTCTCATAGTGGCAATGATGTAATGATCTTCCTACCTGAAATCACTATATTACTACACGAGTATTTATGTACTTTGATATCATCAAAGGTCACCTTTAATAGGGTGGACATTAAAGGTGATTATTGAGTACATCATGAATCGTGTGAGGAATATGAGTGATCTAGATGGAATTTAACCCTCCTATATATTAGGGGTGATATCCATAGGCCTCTTGATTGAGTAGGACTATGAAATGCATGGTTATGCTCAAATAGTGATTTATTTCATACAGTCTACTCATTGATCAAGAAAACTCAAATTAAATTATGAAGAGTATGACACATTCCATGACTCGAGTTTAATCTAGGATGTCAAGGTTAAAAGGATTAAATTACATTGAAACATTAATCACGAAAAGGTTGCATCGAATCATCGATCTTATTATTACTTAGGTAGCAGTGTTGCATTACTAGATGTCGCTCACTATTTATAATTTTATAATATGATTTTAAAATTATTGCCAACGTAATAATAACCTATATGGTCACACACATAGAATGTAATTAAAAGGAAATTAATTTAAATTATAAGGATTTAAATATGTCAATATGATTGATAGTATTTAAATTTTAAATTTAAATTAATAGGATAATTTGTATATATGTATATTAAGTAAGACTTAATTAAGATATAATATATATAAATTCGAATTTTTTTTTAATTAGATTAGGTTTTGATTAATTTCTTTTGACCGCTATATATATGATATATCAGCCATTTTGGGAATCAGATCATTAACCTAAAAACCCTAGCCGTTCTTAGAGAGAGACTGAGAGAAAAGCTTAACAAAATCCATATCCTTGGTGGCTAGTACCGCGACTCTCTTTACTGCATATCGTGTGACGATTCACGGGACGTTCGTGTGGATACCGTAGAGACGCAATTCCGTTGGATTGCGTTGGAGATTCAAAGCCGTTTCAGAATTTTTTATAATCGGTATAAAATCTAAACCACTGAATTAATATGTTTTCGCATGGATCCTTTTTAGGGTTTCGGAATTGTTTTGAAAATTTTATTATTTCGCTGTGTCCTTTTTGTGCTGAAATCCATACAAAATCAAATTATCTTCCCTTCGCCCTAATACTACTCTGATATGAAATAAATGTTTTCCCGGAATTGGTCCATAGAGTCTCATCAATCTTGGCCTTCGAAATCAAAACCAAAGTAGCAACACTAATCTATGTCTTTGCAGTATAGTAAAAGGTCACAAAGAGCACTTGATATAGGAACAAAATCTTGTCCTACAAGACTCACACATTGAGGAAACATAGATTCATTCTCTCACCTCCTTTATATAGTCGCTAAGCATATGTAACCCTCTCACAACATACTACTACCTCCATCCCATAATAACTGTCGTTTTAGAAGGAAATTTTTTTCCCAAATTATTTGTCGTTTACAACTTTCTAGGAGAATAAATTATTTACTTTCCTATATCACCCCTACCTTCTCTCATTGTCCCAAGAAATTTTTTTCTTGTATTAATAGTTTTCAATTTCCCATAAAGGGGTAGTGATGAAATTTCACACCAATTTTAATTAATAAATGATAGCACTAAATGACTTTCTTAATCCATGTGCATCAAGCTAAAGCGACAGTTATTATGGGATGGAGGGAGTATTATATAGCCTTGTTGTGCATACCTCAATCAAGTCACTCCTAGAGTGCTTAACTTGAATATTTTAAATTGCTTACTTATCAAAGTGCCACATTTATAATTTCACATCCGGTTACCATTTTATGGCAGACAATCTCATCAACATGAGTATATGTCCTACAGTCATGCCGTACAGATCTTAGTTTAGTCGCTTCATTAGCGCGCCCAACTCGAATTTCTAGATTGCTTGTTTTCCCAAGCTCCAAACTTGAAACTTCGTATCCAGCTATCAATACATGTTAATATAGATGGTGGGGCATATTATATTGGATTAATTCAAACTAACCTCATCTTGACGCATGCCAAGGCGATATAATATTTCATTTTACTCGCTACTAAGCGTCAATTAATTGTTATCTAAAGCATCAATAGCTCGATACACAAAGCATCAATGAATGAATTGTCTCAACCTTTCTCGCTTTTTAAAATGCCAAGGGTGATTGCCCTTATGAGTGAGCCAATCAACCAGTTGATATATATTTAGTGTGTGCATATCCAATATACATAATAAATGTGTGAACTACTACTATTTATCATATGCGCTAAAAGAACACAATTATAAGTGGGAACAAATTAATTTCGCAAAAATGTCTAATATCTCGAAGCAATAATGAATATATCTAATACAAGCCAAATAATAAGTGATATCCAAGAAAATAAGAAAGTACATCAAACCCTATGAAGCCCTAACAAATTAACATGCTTACAAAAAGCATATTTAGGAATCGGTTTTGTCAAGAGATCAGCTACCGTAAGTCCAGTGGGCATGTAATCTAATATCACCTCGTTATTTGAAATGATCTCTCAAATTAAGTTCATCCTCAAGTCAATGTGCTTTGTCCTGACATGATACTTGGGGTCCTTAGTTTAATCCAGGGTCGCCGTGTTATCACAGTAAACAATCACAGGATTCGAAGCATAAGGGACGACTCCAAGATCCTCAAAGAATCTCCTCAACCACATGACTTCCTAAACAACTGACGTATATGCTAAAAACTCTGAATTCATCGTCGAAAGAGCAACATAATTCTGTTTCATGCTACACTAAGTGATATCACCACCATGTAAAAGGAATGTATATCCTAAGGTCGACTTGTGCATCCCTTGGTCACCTCCCCAACTAGCACCAGAGTAACGAATCAATCGCAAATCTGATCCTCCATAGCACCACATGTAGTCCAAATTTCCCTTCAAATATCACAAGATCCTCTTAATTTCCCTCCATCGAGTAATCCCAGGGTTTGATTGATAACGACCGAGATAATCGACTGCATATGATATATCAAATTGAGTGCACACAACTATATACATTAGCTTTCCTATAGCATTGACATATGGGTAATGAGACATTTTCTTAATTTCCTCGAGAAAAGTATGACATTGCTCGGGTCCAATGGCGTCACCTTTAATAATAGGAGTGTCTATGAGTTTGTAGTTGCTCATCTGAAATTGCTCAAGAACCTTCTTAAGACAAGTCTCTTGAGATAAACCAATAAGCTTCCTTGAACGATCTCTATAGATATTAACTCCTAGAACATAAGTTGCTTCCCCCATATCCTTCGTCTCAAAATTAGAGGACAACCATCATTTGGTGTCGAAAATCATCTTCTTATCATTCCCAGCTAGCAAAATGTCATTGACATACATCGATAAGATAAGGAATTTATCTTTGGACCATTTGATATACACACAATGGTCTTCCTCGATCATCGCAAACCCATTACTAATGACAGCTCGATGGAATCTCAGATACCATTGTCTAGATGCCTGTTTTAAACCATAAATAGAACTTTTGAGCTTGCATTTTTTGCGCTCTTATCCTTCTACTATGAAACCATCTGATTGATCCATGTATATTTCCTTTACTAAATCTCCATTGAGAAAAGTTATCTTAGCGTCCATTTGATATAACTTCATATCCAAATGTGTGACAATCGCTAGAATGAGGTGAATTGAGGCAAACCTCACAACTAGTGAAAAGGTTTCCTCATAATCAATTCCCTCTTACTGGGTGTAGCCCTTAGCTACAAGATGAGCTTTGTACCATTCAATGGAACCATCTGCCTTGAGTTTGACTTTAAGAACCTACTTGTTCCCAATAACCTTTAGCCTTTTGGTGGAAGGTCAACCAAGTCCTAGACTTGATTAGTCCTCATGGACTTCATTTCTTATTCCATTGCAATCATCTAATTATCTCTTATAACAGATGATAGAGCATCTCGATAAGATCGAGATTCCTCATCATCTTGTGCATCAGCCACAAAGGCATTCTCTTCAACCTCAAAGATAAGACGTGGAATGTTACTCTTTTGACTTCTACGCATTTGAAGAACATGAGACTCCACATTCGATGGAAGAGAACTGCTTGAAGGCATTTCACTCCCACTATCTAGAGAAGCCTGAAGAATAGCCTCTTCAGTCCCTACTATACGATTTGAGGTGCCCAAATTTTCCTACATCTTATAAAGGTTCATCTCCCTTCTAACATCACCTCTGTTAGGGAAATCCATCTCAAGGAAATCTATATCTTGTGACTCTATTGCGACTATAGTCCCATCAAGATGCTCTCCAACGAACACATAGCCTTTGGAGTGTTCAGAATATCTTACAAAGATACATTTCTTCCCCCTCGGGCCCAACTTCCCATATTTATGAGAAGTGTTGTGGACGTAAGTTGTCGATCCTCAAGGACACATATTTCCCAATTCGGACTTTCTACCAGTCCACATTTCATATGTGGTGGATTGAACTGATTTTGAAGGCAAACAATTAAGTATATACGTCGCAATCAAAAATGCATCACCCCAATCGGAGATGGGCAAATTAGCATATGCCATCAAAGACCTAACCATGTTTAATAATGTCCGGTTCTTTTTCTCCGCCACACCATTATGTTGCAAAGTTCTAGGGATTATCAGTTGCCTGATTATCCCTTTTTTTCACACAATTCTTTAAACTGATCAGACATATACTCATAGCCTCAGTTAGTTTGAAGTGTCTTGACACTTTTATCTAACTGTTTCTCGACCTCAATTAAATAATGTCTAAAGCATTATAATGCCTCAGACTTTTGAGAGATCAAAAAAGTGTACCCGAAGTGCCTTTCTTTAACATTATAGGGCCATATATGTATGAGTGAATGAGTTGCAAGGGTGTTTTTTTCCCTAGTGGCTTTATCAACTAGTTTTTTAGTTGATTTCCCTGCTAAACAATGTTTACAAATGGGTAGATTGACCTTAGCGAGTGGACTTAAAAGACCCACCCGAGCTAACCTAGCCATTCTATCCTGTTCAATATGACCTAATCTAGCATGCCCTTTAATTGAACTATCATGATCATTTTCAAAAGGCAAGGAATAAGAATCATTACTATTAACGCTAGAATTAATAGTATCTAAAACTATAAACCATTAGAAATAAAATCATATCCAAAAGTTTCAGTCCCACGAGAAATTACAACACCCTTATTCTCAAAACGAATAGAGCAACCTAAACTAAGTACTACAAGAACAGAGAATAAATTATGTCGGACATCTGGTGCATAGAGTACATCTTGAAGAATTAATGCAGAGCATCCTCACTTCTTCAATTTGTAAGTGTCAATTACTAGCACGCCAAACTGAAGTTATTCCCCATTAGTACTTTTTTGCTAATGGGAACTCGACAATACTCCACGAACCCGGTCCGATCACGTGCTATGTGGTCCGTTACTCTGAAATCTACAATCCACACATAGAGAGAATGAGCAACGAATATAGTGGAAAATACTAAACATATAGCTTTATCAAGATAAATGAGTACCTTTTTCGGCTCAGTGCAATCACGAGTGAAGTGTTCTGCTGTGCCACAGTTGCAATAAATCAACTTGGCCTTGCCCTTCTTACTAGAACCACATTTAATTCTCTTCCTCTTGGAAGTACCAACCTTTGCAACCTTCGGAGGTGCATTAGAATTTGAGATCTCTATTTGTTAAGCCTTTAGATGTTTATCCTCTAGTCGTTTAGCCCTTGAACGCTCAACCTCCAACTGCTTAGCTTCTAAGCACTCAAGGTGATGAAAAATATCTTCCAAAGACTTAATATTTTCATTTTGAGCTATGTTAACCTTGAGATCATTCCAATTTTCTGGAAATGAATGTATCACTGGCCGAATTTATTATTCATTTGACAAAGGGTTGTCAGCAGCTGCTAACATTTCAATCATATTCGATATAACCTGAAGATGTTCTCTAAAAGTGTGTTTAGCTATCTTTTATAACCGTCGAATTTGGTAGTTAAGAGATACAACCTAGCTGGGAGCTGTCGTTTACACTCTTAAATTAACCTCACTTTCACTTTACAAATTCAAATAATTGGCATAGTAGAAAGCAATGATTGATCCCATAGAGAGTGATTTGTTTTATATTTATCCTAAGATTTCTAATGAAAATGGGGTTTTGAATTGATTAACTAAATTAACAAGAATAAACTAATAAGAATTAACGATGAATAAAGAGTTTAAGTTCTTTAGTTCAGTATCACCTTTTTACAACAATGGATTAATCAAGTGTAAACCCTTCAATAAAACTAATATCCCTACATAATAACAAGCTCTGCTACTCGAAAATCCTCTTATCACTTAATGAAACAAGCTCATCACAAGATTCTAACCATTATACAACCTAGAACAAGCTCTCTAGATTTAATATAACAACAACATTAAGAACTGGGGAATTAGATTATTCCAAGAAACAAACATATAAACTCAAATTGTTTAACTTGTCTTCTGATAATCATAGCAATACTCAAAAGCTTGTCCATAATCAGGTATTACTAATTACTACTTGTGATTTGGAACAATATCAATTACACGTAATACTATTCCTTAATCTAGCATATGATATTCGTTAACCAATTTAATCCTGTAGAAATCAAATCAGTTAAGCCAAATAGAATTCAAAAATAAAATTAGATTATCAAGAATGAATTTCATGTAAGAAGGAATAAATAATGAATACTCAATTAACCATTAATTATAAATAAGATTCAACATCCCTTAGAACTAAATAAAGAACTTAGCTCATGTCTTCAACCTTCAATCTCCCAAGACTAAGGTTACAATGGTGTAGCCAAGCTCTCCTCAACTATTGACTATTACCATGTATTTATAGTGCTAGATCAAGCCATAAATCTTATGAGAACTACAAAGTTAAATCCTAAAAAGAATTACAATTCATAACTAGTTTCCATAAAGAAATAGAATCTACTAAAGAAAGTAAATCTCCATCAAACAAAATCCTAAATTTAATTTAAGTATCAATCCAAATCTGTGTAGAAGTATGCCGAACATTACCTTCAGAAAGTTTCCAAAATTCCAAAGATTCCAACTTTTCTCGCTGACTCCGTCGGGGCAGAGTTTTTGTGCCTGCCAAATCCGTCGGGGCGGATGTCCCTTTTTTTTGAGATTCTGGATGAACTCCGTCGGGGCGGATCCAGCCCATTAGTTTAGTGGGGTCAATTTTTTTAAAACAAAAATTTATAAAAATAAAATAAAATCCAATAAAATAAAGGCGCCAGGATGCGAGGAATATTACAAATAATTATGTGAGCTATCATATAAAATTGATATTGTTTTATGTAATTGAATGCACTTCGAATCCTCGATCTTATGTTATATATAAAATGATATTTTATAATTTTTTAAAACACTGTTATTTATAAGAGACACTTCTTGTGTCGTCTAAAATAAATTACAAAACTAAATAATATTGTTAAAATATTATTTATAATAACGTTTTTCGAGATTTTATTGTTTGAAACTATCGTAATGATAGTCTCATTTCAATAGATGCAAAAATATCATGTTCAATGTAAGTTACTAAACAATATAAAAGAGTGGAGTGTTTGTGTTGGTAGAAATTTGAGACATTTAATAGTCTTTTAGTCTGAATTTTTTTTTCACTAAACACTGTATAAAATCAAAATCAAATTAAAAATTAACTCCCAGAAATTCAGTGCGGTCAATTGACCCTACTGCCCTAAGGTAGATCCGCCCATGCCGTCGGGGCGGTGTGAGACAGAGAGGTTTGGGGCAGCTTTGGACATAAAGATCCCCGCGCGGGGCAAATTTTCTCAAGCTAAAATGTTCGTCGGGGCGAATATGCTAGATTCTGAATTTTCCTCTTTTTGCTTCTACTCAGCTCTGAATCGTCTCATTTAATCTCATAAGCTCCATTTCAACCTGAAATCAATAAAGGCCCTAATAAGCCCATTTACATCACAAAACACGCAATAAAACCAAACGTAAAGGAATCAAAATCAATGAGTTTTATGTTCCTATCAAATTCCCCCACACTTAGCCTTTTACACGTCCTCGTGTATACCCACAAGTTTGATTTCCAGAGAAACTCTACTCAACCATACTGTCAAAAGATTTCAAGATGCAAATCATGAATATAAACACTAAACTCATAGAAACCTAATCAATGCCTTATCAGTTAACTCATAATTCACAACCTTACCATGTCACCAATGAAATTTATTAAACCAACCAGTAGCCACATAAGAAACTTTCACATAATCCTTATACTTACTCAACTTAGCTATCATGGAACAAAAACCATACACATTGATTTATAACTGAAAACATATTTTCCTTGATTTTTTTTTATTTTTTTCATAGAACCCTTTCTTTTACACAGATGAATGTGTTTTCATGTTTTTCTTATATTTTTCCTTTCTTAACATGTGTCATGTCTCCTTTTCTTAGGCTTTTCAGTGTTACCCATGTAGCGAACTTTCCACCAACGACTCCCAATTCAGACGGTCTTAGGGCGCTAGGTGTAGAGACACCCCTAGGGCTTACCTATTCAAGTAACAAAGACCACAAAAATCAACTAGTCAAGCTGCTTTTATCCACTACACTTTTCAGCGTGAATACCGATGCTTCCCGAGGCTTGGATACCCAGTTAATTCGTATAATGGACGTTGAAGCATATCATATTATCCTTTTCTCCTCCTTTTTCTTCTTTTTTTTCTTTTTTTTTCATTCATCATTTTTTTACTTTTTCTCCACATGGTTCTGCATAACATAACCAGGTTAAATAGTTCCAACTCTTGAAATTAGTGCACATAGACAACTCCACAAATAACATAGCCAAATAAACATGTTTCTCCTATTCAAGTACTCATGTATCACAATTTCAATTCAAATCAATTACTATTAATCATAACTTAGTTCTCATCATGCATTAGCCCATTAAGCATAAAATAGATTATGAAATTTAGTATTAATTTTCAAACTTTGACTTTAACCTCTGAACACATAGGCAAATAGAATCATGGAACCCAAAATTTTAAAAATATTTCAAAAGGCATCAATTTTTCAACTTCCCATCAAAATTGGATCAACTTCCCTAAATAAAATCTAAATCTCTCCCCATACTCAAACCTTTCATTGTCCCCAATGTAAGAAAATCATGCAAAGAAAAAAATAACTACTAACTAACATGCAACTAAAAAAAACTAAAAAGTAAAGGGATAGAAAGATCAAATCTGAGTTCTTGGGTTGCCTCCCAAGTAGCTGCCCTTGTTTATTATCATTGGCTTGACGTTATCCTTCTCATTCTATGTAATCGGACTTGTGAACTTTAAGTGGACTGGTAACAGTTTTAATTCATTGGGAGCATCCTTTATATCATAATTTTGCTCCATTCCAACCCTCAAATCCTCCTTGTATATTTGCACAAGAGATTCCTGCATTATAAAGTCAACAACATCAGTAGCAAAAACAAAATTAATATTACCAAGATACCTTTTTGTCTCATATATGTCAAACTGGATCTTTGCATCATCTAATTCCATAGTTAAAGCCCCATGGTATTTATCATTCACTGTTTTTTTGTTCGCAAAGATGTATCATCTATATCCTCTTTGTAAGGATATGTAGAACTTATCAAATTATTCTCCTCTTTCTCTTGTTCCTCCTCCTCATCAAATTCCATGTTCACTTCATTGTCACATATAGCACTTTTGTCTCCTCTTGTTCCTCATCTTCACATCCCAGGGTAATTGCACTTACGTTTAGGGGTGTTCAACCGGTAAAAATCGGTTCGAACTAGACCGAACCGGTACCGAAACTAGCTAAATTTTAATATTAATACCGGTACCGGTTGGACCGGTATACCGAACCGGCGGTACCAATTCGGTACCGGTTTGGTACCGGTTTTTACCAAAAATTAATATAATTATTGTTTTTATTATTATTTTATTATTATTATTTTATTATTTTATTAGTATTATTTTTATTATTATTAATATTATTTTTATTATTATTAATATTTTTATTATTAATATTATTATTATTATTATAATCATTATTTTATTATTATTATTATTATTATTAATTATTTATTAATAATAATAAAAAATTAGAAAATCGGTATATACCGGTTCGGTTCGGTTACCGATCCATGAAAGGTACCATTTAACAGGTATATACCGGTTTTCTGTACCGGTACCGAACCGGTTTACATTTATACTGAACCGATCGGTTCGGACCAGTCCGGCTCATCAAAAAATTGAAAAAAATCGGTTTATTTGTACACCCCTACTTACGTTTTCAATAGTTTGAGAGGGTAACCTCCCTAAGCCTTAAGATTTCAATCTCCCTACCATGGCTAAAAGCTGACCCACTTGGTTCCTCAATTCTTGAACAGAAGTCATTGTATCCTACTGGAACTGATGTGTCTGACTGATGAACTATTGTGTCTGACTTATGAATGTTTTGAACATATCCTCCATAGATGTTTCAGAATTGGTAGGTACTTTATAGCTCAAGTCGGGATACCCTCTCCATCCGGGATTGTGAGTTTCTGCCCAAGGATCGTATTGATGTTGATGATGTCCTAAGAATGTCCCCACAATATTGACTTGCTGCACAGTTTCATCCTCTTGCAATATTGGACAAGCATTACGAGTATGCCCTAACATTGATCAAATTCCACATTCTTTTGCAACTTGCATATTCCCTGTAGTAATTTGTCGAACCAAAGCAGTTAATTCAGAAATCTGTAGCTCACAATTATTAGTGCTTACCCCATTTACTCTTTGAGGTGTATGATCCATTCTAACTCCATAATGTTGTGAGTTGGCTATCATGGTTGAAATTAAGTTCTTCACGACTTCTGGAGTTTAGTCTATCAGTGCTCCTCCACTTGCTGCATCAATTATGCTTCTATCCATTGGTAGCAACCCCTTATAGATGTATTGGATCAAGTGATGATCATCAATTTCATGAGGTGGATAGGTGGAACACAACTTCTTAAACCTTTCCTTTAGTTCCCAAAGGCACAATAGTTATCTAGAAGGAGGGGTAGAATAGATATTTTTAAAATTTCTTTTTCAAAATATTTTGTCAGGTTTGTTAATCAATTACAGCGGAATATATGATTTGTTTATTCCCCTTTAAGATAGACTGAGTTAATAGTTATTAGGCAATTATAACAAATATAGCAGTTAAAGCAAGAATATAAATGACACAGAGAATTTAAGTGGTTCAGAGCACTCAAGGCTCCTAGTCCACTCTTCTACTCCTCGAGTAGGAAATCTACTAAGGATGTCTTTACAATCTTTAAATCTCACAGATTCCTTCAAGATCAGCAGTCTTGGAGCTTCTTAGTTCACTTAGAACTCTTCAAGTCCAGCAGACTTGGAATACACTTGATGAAAGTTGAGTTCTTTGGGTTGTGCTACTCAGTTGTTGTTAAGCATGTGTTCTAAAGAACTGAGTAGCTAAGAAAGCTTTCCTTCTAGATCGTAGAGTTGAGCGTTGAGTGTTCTTCAGCTTTTCGTTATGTGCTTGCTTATCCTCTTGCATCTGCATCTGATTTGTATATAAGGTGCCTTTGAAATATGTTCGTTTGAAGGTATCCATTGAAGCATTAATTGTATTTGACATTTCTAAGCACTGATGGTGACTTCCTAAAAATCTTCTGTCCAGCCGTCTAGTCCATTAACATAGCAGACTGCTATCTCACCTAACACCTGAAAAGGTATTTTCAGCTGACATCGATACGTTTCTTTGTTATATACTAAGGATGAGTGTTGTGTCATTGGGATTCCTGAGAGTTTCAACGTCTACAATCCATTCCACATTTGTTGTAATTTATTCTTAAATAAATGGACAAAGCTCAATGCTTCTGATACAGACAGATGTTGCACTACGATCATGATCGTGGTGTCTTGCCACATTTGTGCTTGATCCGGACTGATAGAGGAGAACACTAAGATTTCTCTTAAGCACTGGTAGACTACAATCTTTGCTTGTTTGATTTGCAGACTCTACGCTTCCGAGAACAGACTACGATTCTTAATTTTGCTCGGTAGGCGTTTGGACCACTTTACTATACTGGTAGACGCCCTCCAAAGCAGACAGACTATGATTCTCGATACTCTACGATTCTGCCTTGGCTTCTGTAATCTCTTAGTTGGCTCGACAGACTACGATTCCGTTGATGCCTATCTATTACATCTCAAAATAGATCATCCTAACAGCCTTGATCTTTTCTTCCATACATTCATTTAAAGAATGATAAACATAAAGCACAGATCAACCTAACAATTTTGATCTATTATATAAGTCCTTGTACATATGTTCTTCGAAGGACTTTACATATAAGAATGATTATTTACTTTCAACATCAAATTTAAATTTATAATACCCAGCAATCTCCCCCTATTTGATGTTGACATAACCAAGGAGATTTGTATCATAATCATCAATTTCTAAATGCAGTTGTTGGAAAGTAAATATGACTTAGTGTTTTAGTGACCAGCTAAAATCTCTAGAAAATAAGTATGAATTTATTGATGTTTGAAAAGACATATATTACAATAAAGCATGGTTACATTAATAAGAAATAAATTTCAACTTATCTCTATTTTCTCTGCCTTTTTCTTCTTGGAAGATTGGCATGCTCAGCAGCTCTTCTTCTTCTGCTAGCTTCATCTCTCCATGCAATGTCTTCCATCTCGCTTTGACTTAGCCATTCTCCATGATCATGTATGTTCATAAATGTAGGATCTCCAACTGGCATGTTTAGGCCAGTAGTGGTTACTCCTTGTGAGCTAGGAGATGGCCCTCAACTCCTTAGCGGTTGCGCCATTAGAATTGGATAGCGCTGCTGCTGTTCGGATCGTGGAGTTTGATAGCGAGGCTGTCTTGTGGGAGGACTCCTTGAGGATTGAGCAATTTGTCTTCAGATAGATGATTCATGCCTTGGACAAGTTCGTGGAGTTGATTCCAAGATTGTGCAATGTCTTCACGATTTTCTTTAACCAAAAAGTCGGTTTTGGCGTTGTGCTTTTGTAGAATGGCCAAGACAGTGTCTGTTTGTTGTATCTGATTCATAGAGTAATCTTTGAATTCCTTGATGGAAGATTGTAGGCTTGAGAGGCATTCCATAACAAGTTTGTTTTGAGTTTCCTGAATCTTCTACATAAGGATAATTGCTTCCTTGTGCTTTCGGGCAGACTAAAAGTGAATTTGGTCCCTTTCATTAATGTTGTGGATCATTTCCTTGATGATTTACCTGAGCTTATTTGTAAGCTCAGAGCTCAAATTGCTGGGAAGGGTGTTGGCAGCATCTATTAGATGGTTCAGCCTTGTATGAACAAGCTCAGAGTGAGTTTCGAGATCTTCTTGAATATCTGTAGTCACTTTCTGTGATGCATTAGACAACTCAGATTTGGTAAGAAGATCTGAGAGAAGCTCAAGAATTTGCTGAGTGTCTGGAGGGGAGGCTCTTGTGTTTTGATGTTACAGATTAGAGAGAACAAGAGCAAGGTCAAAATAATTATTGGTTGATGAGGAAGGAATATCTGAAGGAGGTACAGGTATGTAAGTTTGAGCTATAAGAGGAGGTGATATTGGTGTTGGTTGAGTGGGTGACTCTACGATTTGAGTATGATCGATATTCTTAGAGTGAGAGATGGTGGGAGACTGTATCAATATAAATTAGGCATATTTGGTTCATCAGTTACAGAATATTGGGATTCTGTAGCTAGAAATTGGTTTAGTAGATGAAATATCACTTCCAACCATCTTGTCAATTCGTAGAATTGGTTGAAATTTGATGGAGGACAGTGACTAACTCTAAAAGAGATGGGAATTGATTGTACCTCTCGCCCAGTTTCTGAAGAAGTATGGTTAGTGATCAGCTTTTGAGCAAATGTGAGGTTGCCTGGGAATCTATGAGCTAGCACTGAGATTGTTGGATAGGCCTTGAAAGTCTAGAACATGTGATCCCAGGAGTTGAGAATTTGGGCGCTGTGATAGGGTATCATTGGTAAGTAGAAGAATAGCTAATTGTAGTTGGCTCTCCTATATCCATCCCAGCTCACTGCTATAATCTCAACTTCATCATCCTCTTCTTCTTCTCGATCTTCATTTTCTTCATTTGAAATTTCCACCACTTCAAACATCTCCTCATTCCTTATCTGATCTTCACCCTTTTCTACCTCCATAGCTTTTACACCTTCGATTTCCATATCCTCTTGTATCTCCCCCTCAGCTGTAGCTTTTTTTGGCACATGAACTTCAAGAGTCTCCCTCTCAATCTGATCATTCATTTGAACTTCAGGCAGCTCCCCCTCAGCTGGAGCATTTTCTAGTGCAGGAACTTCAGGAAGCTCCTTTTCTTTAGCTATTTTCCTTTCTTCTTCCTTCAAGACTTTCTCATTTTCAAGAACATATTTCTTGACAAGCTTTCTTCTTATTTTTCTGGGGCTGAGCTTTAGCCTCGGTGCTTTCTTTAGCTTCAGCTCTGACGGTTAGCTCAGGCTTAGACTCTGCTGCAGTATCCACTTCTGAAGTGATGGTAGGTTTGGACTCTACGATAGGTAGTGACTCTACGATCAAATGGAATGAAGACTTCTTTATTTTATGGCTGCGTTTTCCCTTCTTAAGCAGCTGAGAGATGGCGGCTCTATCTTCTTCCTCTTCAGACTGCTTCTCCTTCCTCTTCATTTCCTTTAGAATTTTAGTGCCCGAACTCTCTTGGGGCGCATAAGTGGTTGAGCCTTGAGGCTCTTCTGTTGTTTGAACTTTCATTTTCTTCTTCCCCTTGCTCTTTCTGATCAAAGCAATGGGTTCTTCTTGGTTAATTTCTTCTTCTTCATCAGCTTCCTTCACAACCGACATGTTTTCTGGCAGTTCAGACACCTTTGTTTCACAAGTTCTTCCACTGGATTTAGACATCATTCTGACATTTTCTGCAGGGTTTCTTTTCCAGCTTTGAAATAACTGTTGGTTCATTCTTCTGTTGGGGTTGATGGGTTCCCCTTCTTTGTCCCCAATTTTGTCACCCAAAGCAGATTGCAGAATTATGCATATGAACCTCCCATAGAGCATTTTTCAAGAGCTCGTTGTCCTCTTGGAGATGAGCATCCACTTCCCGATCCAATCTATGAGCAGAGCCCCATAGTTGAGTTGAATTCTGAAGCAGGTTGCTGTCATGAGCTTTAGTTGAACTTCATTTACAGAATTGTGGCCAGAGCTTTTACAGCATATGTGACGCCCCCAAAATAGGTCCACACAACTCATTCTGAGTCGCCAAATACATGGTACAGAAAACAACTACAACTTCATTAGTACAATTGTCTTGCAAAATACGACAACACATATACTATTAGTTTAAATACAAATATTATCTTCTAGACAATATCCAAACTCAAATAAGTCATCATTACAATTATTGATACACTATTTTACAAAATAGTGAGTACTGCTAAAACAACTGCCCTGAAACATCACTCCACACCACGACTAGTTCCCGCAATATTCTCGCCTCCTGAGAAGAAAAATAGAACAAAAATGAAAAGGGTGAGCTCAACTAGCCCAGTAAAAAATATTATGACTAAGATAATGTAGAACAAATTATCGTTAGCCTTCAATAAATCAGATAAAATATAATGGACAACGAGTTTTAGATCAATATTCGCAGCGGAAATAACAATTCATTAGAAGAGTTAAGTACAGAATGAAGTCTACTATCTTCTATGATTTAAAAGTCCATCATTAATATTTTATCCCTGTAACATCAATCAATATACATCCTGAATCAAACATTCATCTTTGCACTACGGGCCAAAGATATTCATCAAGTAATCATTCATCTTTGCACTACAGGCCAAAGATATTCAGTTATATCACCATTTAGGACTGATGATGATGAAAAATATTTTAAAGAAAATGAATCAAGTGAGATAAAAGGACAAAGGTTAGGGATTCGTACTTCAGTTTATCCAAGTTCAAAAATACTCTATAGTAATCAATTGTGAAGCAAAATTCAAGAATGAAGATCAAAACATGGATACAATCAAAGTTAGTAAACAAAATAGACAACTTGGACACAGAAAAGAAAACTTAATTTTTCTGTAAATAGTGTCGTATTTGTGAATAGTATTGTATACATGAATAGTGTCGTATACGTAAATAGTAACCCCGACACAAGAAGGTAAAAATTTCATAAGAAAAATTATACTTCGTGAATAGTACTCATGAATAGTACCGTATTTGTGAATAGTGTCGTATACATGAATAGTAACCTCGACATGAAAAGATAAAATTTTCATAATAAAATTCATACCAATATTTCGGTATAATGATATTAAAAGAACTAACATCATTTACGAAGAAAATAACATCTCTTACCTCAAAAGAACAGTACTTCTGACTGGAATATTAGATATAATGCTGAAGAAAACTTGCACTACTTATCAACTCTCAAAGTATCTAAATACTCGCAAAAATACGATCGATATTATAGGGAGAGAAAATTTCTAATTCTGGTGTGATTTTTAATTCTAACCTAAACACCCTATTTTATAAAAAAATGCCAGAACGTCAAAGCAGACTAACCTGCTACCGGTTGCTCTTCCCTCTGCCATTCACGCACACCACAATTGAAACTTTAGCATTTTTCCACCAAAAAAACAAAAGTGGGGCCCACCCATGTTTTTAATAAAAAAATATTTATTTCTGAAACTTCAATAATTCATAATAAATAGCCCTTTTATTAGAAAAATACTGAATTTTGTGTCTATTCCATTGGAAATTTAATTCTCTACAACTTTGTAGAAGAAAGTTTTTCCAAATTCCAAACAGAAAATGACCGAAATCCACATACGGATGATTTTTAATACCTCCATTTCGACAAAATACTGATAAAATACCTCCACATTAATTCCTTCATTAATATCCACATAAAATAAATATTTTATTATCATATAAATCAATAATTAATTATTCACAAATAATATTACAGAATTACAATAATGACAACCAGGTCGTTCCCAGGAAAGAGGGGGCTTTCCGATAAGAATTTCTCCTTACTGGCGCGCAATTAGGTGACCAAACCCCTTTCCTAGATAGAACTTCTTTAGACATTGTCAATAATGTTATCTGATAATATTATTCAAATAATATGAATTATTGATTTGATAATAGAAAATACTGTGCAGTGACAATTATTGAAATAACAATAATATAAAATATCAACGTAGCAATTATTGAATCAATAAAATAAAATATTGAACAGTAATTACTGTAACAATTATTGAGTAGTGTCTTCTTACGTAAGAATCAATAATCCACAAATACTGTGCAAAAACATGTGCTACTGTGCAGCCACGCGTATTACTATACTTTAACCACCAGGTATTTTAATAGTGTTAACGGTAACAACTACGCTGTTATTTAAAAAAAACTCATACTTGTCATTTTCTTCATCCGATAATTTTTCGTTATAGGACCCACAAATAGCTGTGTCGTCGTACGAATATTCCCCGACAGCAAGAATATTCCATGACCAAACAAATATTCCCTGACAAAAATGAATATTTTATACCCACTTCCTTACTTAAAATATTTGCGTATTTTACCCATAACTAACCACATTAATCAAATCAACCCCTTACTATATCAAAATAATAAATAGAGAAAATTCAATTTTATTTATAAAAAGTTGGGGTTTTACAGCATATGCACTTCCCAATAATGTCAGCCAGAAATTCATACTTCTGGGGAAACTCTTTCTTCTTGTACCGCTTGACGTTCTGAAACTTCGTGGGGTGCATCTTCTTCAGACCTTCATGGAAGTCGATGACAGCCATAGATACGAGTCCCTTTGATTTGAAACCTAGGGCTAGGTTTATATCAAGTGTCATTCTCAAAAACTCCATTGTTGTAGAACTCTTTCACCAGCTTCGGGTAGATCCTTGTGCTAGTGCTTAGAGCTTCTTCAACACTAGCTTTCTTTAGAAGAGATAGAATCTTGTGGAACTGAGGGTCGACTGTCTTGAATTCGTCGAACTAGAGTTGGTAACCAGATATAACATTGGAAGCAACTGTTGATTTTATTGAACTGAGGTTGGTTGATCGTTCTGAAAGCTAGGGTTTCTGTTGATAGAGAGAGAGGAATGAGTTTTTTGAAATTCTGAGGCGAATTTTCAAAAAGCCTTTACAAACTATATTTATAACTTCCCTCCTCACGATCTGTACAGTGGGGCATGTGTCGAGTTCTGTCGGGCTCCATGATTTTAAATAATGTAGAAAATACAGATCTGCCCTTAGCTCCCCCTAAACTAGTGTATCCTTTGGAAAGACTACGATCTTCGAGGCTGCTCTACGATTGTTGAGTTCTCTGCTGATTCTACTCTACGATTATTGTCTGTCCTGATCCTTGTGATGAACTCTGACTTATCATTCCTTTTGGGTTAAGGTAGCTCAAGAAGGGCCAACCTCTTAGACTAAACTAAGGATCAGGTTTGTCCCTGAGGCGCTTATCAGAAGGGTTTCTTGAATTTGATAGGAATGTTGTCATCACAGGATACTTCTATGTCACGTCAAGACTGCTCTACGATCGTGTTTCCCTTTAGTCATCTCTACAATTTTAACATAGCCCTTTTATTTGCATAGTTAGCACAAACTAGAGCATAGAGTTTTTGGTTGCAGATTTAGCATACCTAACTCACTTACCAATTTATTAAATCTGGATTCATCTAAAGGCTTTTTAAAGACATCAGCAAGTTGATTTTCAGTAGGGATGTATTGTAAAGATATAATTCCATTTTGGACATGATCTCTAATCTATATAATAAATCAGGACCAAATTTGAATCTAAAGCACAATAGCGGTCTAGATTTAATCTCATTTTTTACAATTTAATCAAAGGCTGACCTTTCATTTCACAAAAAAAGAACCGCCCAAAACAAACCTCCCTTACACGCTACTCAAATCCTGCCTTATACATCTGCTCCTCTCATTTCGTCTTCTCCTTCCTCTGCACCGCCATTCTTGCACGCTACTCAAACCACGATTCCGTTTCTTTAAAATTCCTCTGTCCAAATTTCGGATAGCAACGAGGTAAGTTCTAATTCTTGACTTTGTAGATATCTATTTTCGTTTTTTCAAGGGTTGGGTTTATCAATAACTGATGAATGCTCCGTTGAAATTGGGGATTTTCAGATTTGAAGAAGATTGTGTCGCTAATTGAGGCTGGTGCTTATGCCGGGAGGTCCGTCGGATTCTTCAAGCTGTTCGCTTAACTATAGCGTTGAGGAAGAAGCTGAAGACGTCTGTGATTTCTCACTTCTTGAGTTTTGTCCTACTTCCTGGATCAAAGCTTCACTCTCGGTTATCTTCATATCTACCAAAGGTTAGTAATTTCTGAGCTCATTGAGTTTTAAATACGTTGATTGTTGATCTTAAATATCTGCCTGAATTTGTATGATTTTTTTCTGTGCTTTATGTTTAAAAATGTGGGATTTTGTATAGCTCATAAGATACTTGAATGACTTGGTTTTTCCTGTGGTTTAGAATTTTAATCGGTTTTGAGTGTGTTGCTATGCACACTGAGCTTCTTTAGGCTTAAAAAAAGTCTTCCTTCTTTGTACACTGCACTCTGAGCTATTTTAATGTTAGTATCAATTATTAATTGCTTGCACATAGAAAAATAGACATTATTACCATTCAAGTTACGAATTGCTCAAGCAGCTTAAGCTCGCATCATGCAATTGGTTCCCCCGTTAGTTTTTTAGTGAAATTACACAGCGTTTGGTTATTGAGATGCAACTCGGTTTGTCTCTCCATGTGAGGAGCGTTAAAGCATGATTATGTTGTTGTGCCCTTTTTCTAGCTAATTAAACTTTTAGAGCAGTCGGTAATTTAATAACTACAATGATACATATAAGTTTTAAGTTAATTCGTTTAACAAGTAACTCACTTTGGGACAAACCACGAGGACATTTCCAATTAAGAAAGGATTGTTATTTCGCTGTTTTATTCCTAACATATTTATCTGTTAAAAAATATTACTGTGATCAGGCGTCGCTAAAATTCTGTATCTAGCATGGAATCTAAATACATAGTCAAAGGACCCTCGGTGCAATGGTGCATCTTTTTTTTTAAAGTACTGGGGATGAGGATATTTTTCTTTTCATATTATTGTTATTACTATTATGATGATTGTATAAATATCAGTCCAGCATACGTATCAAAATAAATAAACTTAGCCCAGCATATTGGAATTCTTCTCTTTTATGTTTATGTTCTAAAATGTACGTTTTCTACTTCCTTCTTTGTACACTGCACTATTTTTGACATTTGTTTATGCAGCAAAAAATATTGTGCTCTTTCAGTCTTTCGTATATTCAAATCTACTAATTTATTGACAATCTTTTAAGGCTTAATTCTTTTAAGGCTCTTTCAGTCTTTCACACCTAATTGTGGCAGCCGATGCCTAAATAGAATGTGCTTGCAATTAGTAGATTTTGAACTACTATGTCATGGAAAAATGAATATAGGTATGATGTTAGTGAAACCCTATAATCACACCACTTGGATGGTATTCAACAAAAATGTCGGCACAAATGAAGCTAAAATATTATACATGAGGTAAAATTTTGGAATAGTTTTATGACAACATAATTTAGTTCTCTCATAACAGTAATCATTACCGAAAAAATAAAACCGCAAAAAAATAAGAATTTTTCAAACATAAGATTGGCACATAATTAAAGTCTGCTTAATGCAATAGATAGAAATACTTTACTGAAAATTTATCATCTTAACAACTAACAGTCTGGACTCTGTGTAAGTAAAAGCTAAAGAGCGACTTCATAAGGGTCAAATATAACTGAATAAAAGGAGGTTATAGCAATTTGTAGTTTATGATGTGTATAATAATACCAAAGAATAAATTAATCAGAATAATCATAACCTCATAATCATAAGAGCCTGCATGATAATATAAATTGAATAATAATAAGCATTTCGAAGAAATTAGTAATCCTTTATGTTGTAATTTAAGCTTTGTTTGCTGTTGTGATTTGGCATTTTATCGAGGGCCAAACTAAATTGAATGGTACAGGGCCTAGCATAAGAATGACTACAGTAAACATGGTCAAATGTAAGGTTCTTTTCTTTGGTAAGGGTGTACATAGTGTAGGCTCACCAAGAATCTCGCATTTTTGTGAGATTCTTGAAGGAATTCCTTCACTGCTGAACTATTGATTAAAATGGTAGGTTTTTAAATGTTGAGTGACTCCGGGTTTTGTGTATTTCGGTTGATCGAGGTTCCAATTTGGATGAGTTTGATTTTTTTTTCTACTTTTATTGGGTTTAATGCGTGATTATGGATTTGATTTTTCTTCTCGGTTGTTCTTTTTGAAGAAATCGCAAATATGTTACTTTCGCAACTTTTATGGAAACTTTTTGGATGTATTTTTTAAATCTTTCATTAGGAGTTCGGACAAATTGGTACTCATATTTTTTTTTATCTTGATGTTTTTAATTTCAGTATATTGTTTAGGCTATGATAATATCTTTGTTATTTTTTCATTTATTTAAGCTCAAAATTGATTGTTATTTGTATTTATTTGGTATAGAAAAATGAAGGTTTATAAGTTAGTGGCATTCTTGAAGGAATACATGATGTTTAGAATTTTGTGGTATTCATGAAGGTATTTACTGCTCTGCTTCTATAAGCCTTGCTCATTGTTTTGATTGAATGATTATTATGTGTATACACGGTGTTAATGACTCCAGTAATAATGACTGCTTTAAGTATCAAGATTATTATTGCTTTTGCTCATATACTACTGTTGTGTCTCACTACTGGACTATTCGCATTATGGACATTATATTGACTTGATTTTGGTGCTGACATTATATCCCTCATTTGTTATTAGTACTATTAGTATTTTTCTCTATGATCATTTATGTTTCAAGAAAACTTTTGGAAGGAACACCTGTTTTATGTTTCCTATCGATTAACTTATGCTATGACAATCAATAAAGCCCAAGGACAATCTGTCAAGTTCGTTGGGATTGATTTGCGAACACCTGTTTTTAGTCATGGACACCTTTATGTGGCACTATCTAGATGCACATCTGCGGATCGTATTACTATCATCCTTCCGGAAGATGGGTCGAATTGCACTACAAATATTGTTTACCCAGAAGTTTTATTATGATATTATTACTATCCTCAACTTTTAATTTTACAATGAGGTTCATTCTTTGTAGGATTGGAGTGAATTTGTCAACGAGAACAATAAAATATATACAATGAACCTTTGTGGATGGGGCCGACGTAATCAGGTAAATCTACTTTTATGTCTGTGCATCAAAATAACTTTACTATTCCTATAATATAAATAGTTTTAATTTTATTGTTTATGTAAATAATATAGGTGGTTGTGCATTCTCCTCATTGGGCAAAGTGCGTTCGTATTGATACGAGGACATTAAAGATATTGATGAAGAGGAGATTTAAAGGGATGAAAAAGACATTTAAGAGAGTTAAATGATATGCAATCCAATACTGACATGTCCACCTTTGACGATTACTAACCTACCACTGACCAAACAATTGCCTAGGTGTGAAAGTCTATCTTACTAAGACTATATTTCTTTACTTCTCATGCAGACACACAACACACATAATACATGCACAAACGCGCACACATAATTGTAACCAATCAAACACTCGCAAATCAAACTCACACACCATTATACTGCCACCAATACAAATTTATGATTTAAATCATTAAGCAAATGAACTGTTCGTTGAGATAGTACTAAGAAAACTTTATTTGATTGTAAGTCCATATTTTTCCTTAAAAAATTGATTATTTGTTACAATCTCTCTAAAGACATACTGCAATCAATCTAAATCATTCCCCTTACATGTAAATATGTGTGCTCATTTGTTTTTTAGATAATTCAGGGTAAAGTAAAGGGTCTTATGTTTCGGATTTATAATTATTTTATTTTAACTCACATATTTCGATAATTTTTAAATTTCAAATATTTTCATGTATATATTAAAGGATACATGATGTAAGCTGTAAAGAATATACTTGGTGTAAGCTGTAAAGTAAAGGGTCTTAGTTTCTCTATTTTCTGCATGTATGTATTTTTTGTGTTCTGTCTTTTGTAAAGTTAGCTAATTATACTTGGTTATGATGATTTTGGGTATGGAATAATAGTTTTTTTTGGTGGTTTGGGTATGTATGGATGATTGTAACTTTTGTAAACAGGTTTAGATTTTTCTGGATATCTATTTTTAAAGGAAACTCTGCCGAAATTTCTTGAACTTAGTAGCGACTAGCTTGATGTTTTGCTGGTTGGATGTGTTGATTATTGAGTATGTATTAATTTCTTCATGTATGATTTTGGATATGAAATGATTGTTTTTTTGGTGGTTTGGATATGTATGGATGATTATAAGTTTTATACACAGGTTTATATTTGTCTGGATGTCTATTTTTAAAGGAAATTCTGTTGAAATTTTTTGAAATTAGTAGCGACTAGCTTAATATTTTGGTGGTTAGATGTGTTGATGATTGTGTATTTTGTGTGTTACGTCTTTTGTAAAGTTAACTAATTATACATGGTTATGATGATTTTTGGATATGGAATGATAGTTTTTTTGGTGGTTTGAATATATATTGATGATTGTAAGTTTTGTAAACAGGTTTAGAATTTTTTAGATATCTATTTTTATAGGAAATTTTACCGAATTTTTTAAAAATTAGTTCCAATTAGCTTGATGTTTTGGTAGTTGGACATGTGTTGATGATTGAGTATGTATTAATTGGTGTGGTGGTATGGTGAATTGTGGTGGTATGTGTCTTTAGGTAATATAATATTTTTCGAATTTTAATTTAATTTTTTTTACATCGTGCCTTCAGGCACGGGCATATACTAGTAAAATGATATCTTATCTCTATATTCTTAGTCCTAGAATGAATGACAGGATTATGTGTTATTGCTATGGCACTTGTGTTATCACAATGAACATGTATAGATTTGAAATCAAACCCATAGTTTGCTAGCTAATTTTTCATCTATAAGATTTGAGTATAGCAGCTGCCAACAGCAATGTATTTAGCTTCTGCTGATGAGGTAGATACTGAGTTTTGCTTCTTGCTGAACCAGGACACAAGTCTATTTCCTAGCAACTGACAAGTGTCACTTGTACTTTTCCTATCGATCTTGCAGCCTGTAAAATCAGTATCTATATATCCTGTCAGTTCAAAGGAGGACTCCTTGGGATACCAAAGTTTCAAGTGAGGTGTACCTTTGAGATGCCTGAAATTCTCTTTACAACAGTTAAGTGTGATTCCTTAGGATTAGCTTGAAATCTAGCACATATGTATGTTGCAAATATTATGTCTGGTCTACTGGCAGTTAGATATAAAAGAGAGCCTATCATACATCTGTATTGAGTAATGTCAATACTTTTACCCTTTCCATCTTTGTCAAGCTTAGTTACTAGAGCAATTGGTGTTTTCATGGGAAAGGCTGATTTCATGCCATACCTTTTAAGTAAGTCTTTAATGTACTTGGCTTGGTTAATGAAGATACCTTCATCAGTCTGTTTTACTTGTAATCTAAGGAAGAAATTTAGCTCACTCATCATACTCATTTTGAACTTACTCTGCATAAGCTTAGCAGATCTCTTACACAGCTTTTCATCAGTAGAGCCAAAGATAATGTCATCTACATATATTTGAACTAATAAGACTTTGTTTTTGTTCTTTTTAAGAAATAATGTGGTATCTACTCTACCTCTAGTAAAGCTATTTTCAATAAAAAAGTTAGTTAGTGTTTCATACCATGCTCTAGGTGCTTGTTTATGTCCATATAAGGCTTTGTCTAATCTATAGACATAATTAGAGAGAGTTGGATTAATGAAACCTGGAGGTTGCTCCACATATACTTCTTCTTGAAATTCACCATTCAGAAATGCACTTTTGACATCCATTTGAAAGACTTTGAACTGCATGTGGGCAGCAAAAGTAAGAAATATTCTGATGGCTTCTAATCTGGCAACAGGTGCGAAGGTCTCGTCGTAGTCTATGCCTTCTTCTTGGGAATAACCTTTGGCTACTAGTCTTGCCTTGTTTCTTGCTATCACTCCATCTTCATCCATCTTATTTTTGAAGACCCACTTGGTGCCAATAACTGGGTGGCTTCTTGGTCTTTGAACCAATCTCCATACTCTACTTCTTTTAAACTGATTTAGTTCCTCTTGCATGGCTTCTATCTAGCTTGAGTCTTCCATAGTATCTTCTATCTTTTTGGTTTCCATTTGTGACAGAAAGCTTAAATAGAAACACTCATTCTGGGTGGCGGATCTTGTCTTGACTCTTGCATTTGGATTTCCAATGATTAGGTCTTGAGTGTGATCTCTTGCCCATCTATTTCCTGTTGGAACATCTGTCCTTATGTCTTCTTGTCTGAATTCTTCAAGATCAACCTCTGCTTCTTGATGTGGAGATTCGTTGTCTGGCGTAGCTCTTTCTACGATCTCTTCTTCAGGCTGGACGATTTCATCTTCTGGGACTATGATCGTGGTGTTGAGCTCGACCACATCATTCGTAGGTTCTGAGTTGTCGATCGTAGTGTCTTGAGGCACAGTTTTGTCTAAGTCTATTTCATCGAAGATGATGTGAATCGAGACTTCAACACTTAGCGTCTTCTTGTTGAATACTCTATAAGCCTTATTGTCTATGGCATATCCGAGAAAGATTCCTTCATCTGACTTGGGTTAAAACTTAGTTAGATTCTATTTTCCATTATTGAGAATATAGCATGCACAACCGAACACATGGAAGTAGCTGACATTTGGCTTTCTTTCTCTCCACAGCTTGTACAGAGTTTTCTTTAACGTAGAGTGCACAAAAAACCTGTTTTGAGTGTAGCACGCAATGTTGACAACTTCTGTCCAAAATTATTTAGCTAGATGAACTACTGCTACTAGGGTTCTTCTGGCTTCAATCAATGTTCTGTTCTTTCTTTCAGCTACTCCGTTTTGATGTGGAGTTCGTGGAGCTGAGAAGTTATGACTAATGTCGTTGTCTGAGCAAAACTGATCCGTCTCAGAAAAGTCGAATTCTCTACCATGATCACTCCTTATAGCCTTGATTTTCTCTCCTTTTTCGTCCATATAAATCTGGTGTAGTCATCTACTACGACCAATGAGTATCTCTTCCCTCCAAGGTTTGTTGTTGGAATTGACCCAAATAAATCCATGTGTAGTAACTGCAGGGGCTTATCAATTGAGTTGACCGTTTTGCTTTTGAATGAGCTTCTAGTTTATTTTCCAAGTTGACAGGCGTTGCATGGCCTTTCCTTGACAAAGCTGAGCTTGGGTAAGCCTGCTATTAGATCCTTAAAGGCCAGTTTTGACATGATTTTGAAGTTAAGATGAGACATCCTTCTATGCCATAACCAGCTCTTTTCTTTAGAGGCTTTAGCCAAAAAGTATATTGTCTCTTCAGAACTCAGTTGACCAAGATTAATAGTATAGACGTTTCCTTCTCTTGTTCTGGTCAACTTTATAGAAGAGGTCTTTAGATCTCTGACTTGACATTGATTGTTGAGAAAGGTAACTTGATGACCCTTGTCGTAGAGCTAGCTTATGCTCAGAAGATTGTGCTTTAGTCCTTCCACATAGGCTACTTTGTTAAAGGACACTGGACTATTCCCAGCTGAGCCATAACCTCTTGTCTTGCCAGAGCCATTGTCTTCAAAGTTGACTATTGGACCCTCTTTCTCTATGTAGTCGGACAGGAGGGATTTGTTCCCAGTCATGTGTCGTGAGAATCCACTGTCTAGGTACCAAGTTGTGATCGTGGAGCTCTGTTCCTGCATTGAGATTTAAGCTCTCATTTTGGTACCCATACTTGCATGGGTCCTATCTTGTTAGTACCCTTGGGGACCCAAATCTGCTTGACTTTGGGTTTAGAGTGCATAGGATTATTGTAACATATTGCAGCCTTATGATCTTATCTATCACATATAAAACATCTACCATGATGCATGCATGAGTGTGTGCGTGGATTTTTTCTCCATTAGGACTTATGTGGATTTTTGGTAGTCATTCCTTTATATTGATTCTTCCTTTTCAATGTGTCCTTGTGATTCATGATTTTTGAAGAATGTAATTTAACTCTACTATTCCCACCTGGTTGGTTCGTGGAGTTGATTTTGCTCGACTCTACGATCCTTCGAGGTTGGAGAGTAGTGTCTAAGTTACTCTTCTCTTTTTTAACCTTAGGCCAGCATGGGATCTGTTATGCCTTGTAGCATTGATTGGATCAGAAGAGTAGGGATAGACCAATTCTTCCTTCTGTGAGGATTTCACAAATGTAATGCTTCTGTTGAGGTTTAAAGCACTGTTGATGTTAGTTTCCTTTTACTTTTCCACATGTGGTTCTGAGGTAGACTCCCCAAAACCTAAACTTGTTCTGTCAGATGTACTTCTCTGACTGGAGATCAGGGAGTCCATGGATGAAGAGGATCTATTCCACGTTAAGATTGTTTTTTCTAGTTTCTTAATCTTAGAGGTTAGGTTTGACTCTCTTTGTGCATTAAGGTCATTGGTCTATCTTAAGAGTTTATTCTCAGCTTCAAGTTTAGAGAGGGAGTTATCACTTAGAAGGGATGTTTCCAGTTCTTCCTAAACTTTCTCTTTCTCTTTTTGAAGAAGAGAATAATCTTTAGAAAGAACTCTGAACCATTTCATGTATTGATGCAGATCAGATGTTATGTCATGTAGTGCAGTTCTTAAATCATTAATATATACATCAGGAGAGTTAAAGTCAAATACCTCATCGATACTTACTTCATGATTGTCGGTGCTTTTCTTATCCTTTGCATTTTTGGCCATTAGACATAGATTTGCTACTTGAGGATCTTCATCATCTCTAGACTCAGGAGTTATGTCGTTGTCTGAGTCACTCCATGATCCTCCGGCCACAAGACCTTTGTCTTTCTTCTGGAGCCTCTTGTTTCCTTTGAACTCTTTCTTTGGATTTGGTTTCCTCTTTAGTTCTTCTCTAAGAGGTTTGTTGTAGTTTGCAAAAAATTGGCCAGGCTTCTTACAGTTGTAACATAAATCATTTATATGCTCATGGCTGTTGTTGTTGTTGAATCTCTTAGGTTTGCTGCTTCTGCCGTTACGCATGAACCTCTTGAGTCTTCTTACTAGCATTGCAATATCCTCGTCATCATCTTCCTCTGAGTCAGAGTCATTTTCAGTATGAGCTTTGGAGATGGTATCTGTTGCTTTGAGAGCAACTCCTTTGTCCTTCTTTCTTCCGTCAGATAGAGTTTCTGCTCGTTGAGTCAACTCCAGTTCATAAGTGAGAAGGTTGCCATAGAGTTGTTGAACAGTCATTTCATGGAGATTCTTTGATTCTCTGATGGCAGTGGTTTTGGCATCCCACTTGCTTGTTAAGGCTCTCATGAACTTTATGATCAGATCTTTGTTTGGATAGATCTTTCCAAAAGCTCAAAGAGAGTTGAGCAGAACATTGAATCTTTCATAAGTGGAAGTGACATTTTCCCCTGGAACATGGGCAACCATTTCATATTATTGAGACAGAAGAGATTATTTATTTTCTCTAACTTCTTCAATTCCTTCGTGCATAATGAGTAATGCTTCCCATACTTTCTTGGCAGTTTTGTTGTTGACCACATTCTCGAACAGATCATCATCTAAAGGCTGGAACAAAATTTTCTTGGCCTTTTTGTCTAGTTGGACAGCTTTCTTTTCGTTGTCAGTCCATTCAGCTTTAACCTTGATTTGGACTCTGTTTGGATCTTCTTGAGTTGGTGCAAGCTTTGTTGGAATGTAGGGCCCATTCATGACAGTTTCAAATAGCTCTTCATCTATTGAGTCCGTGTATGCTTGCATGCGAACTTTCCAGTTGGCAAATTTATCTTTATTGCACATTTATGGCTTGCTTCCTCCTCCGGCCTTTGATTCACTTATCAAATGTGTCATTGGATCTACTCAAGCTTTGTAGGCTGATTAAGAGAACCTGCTCAGATACCAATTGTTAGTTCTCAGAGGCACAATAGTTATCTAGAAGGGGGGTTGAATAGATATTTTTAAAATTTCTTTTTCAAAATGTTTTGTCAGGTTTGTTAATCAATTACAGCGGAATATATGATTTGTTTATTCTTCTTTAAGAAAGACTGAGTTAATAGTTAACAGACAGATATAAAAAATATAGCAGTTAAAGCAAGAATATAAAAGACACAGAGAATTTAAGTGGTTCAGAGCACTTAAGGCTCCTAATCCACTCTTCTACTCCTCGAGTAGGAAATCAACTAAGGATGTCTTTACAATCTTTGAATCTCACAGATTCCTTCAAGACCAGTAGTCTTGGAGCTTCTTAGTTCACTTAGAACTCTTCAAGTCCAGCAGACTTGGAATACACTTGATGAAAGTTGAGTTCTTTGGGTTGTGCTACTCAGTTGTTGTTAAGCATATGTTCTAAAGAACTGAGTAGTTGAGCAAGCTTTCTTTCTAGATCGTAGAGTTGAGCGTTGAGTGTTCTTTAGCTTTTCATTATGTGCTTGCTTATCCTCTTGCATCTGCATCTGATTTGTATATAAGGTGCCTTTGAAATATGTCTGTTTGAAGGCATCCGTTGAAGCATTACTTGTATTTGACATTTTTGAGCACTGATGGTGACTTCTTGAAAATCTTCTGTCCAGCCGTCTGGCCCATTGACATAGCAGACTGTTATCTCACCTAATACCTGAAAAGGTGTTTTCAGCTGACATGTAGTACTTTCCTTAGCTTCTTCGATACGTTTCTTTGTTATATACTAAGGATGAGTGTTGTGTCATTGGGATTCCTGAGAGTTTCAACGTCTACAATCCATTCCACATTTGTTGTAATTTATTCTTAAACAAATGGACAAAGCTCGATGCTTCTAATGCAGACAGATGTTGCACTACGATCGTGATCGTGGTGTCTTGCCATATTTGTGCTTAATACGGACTGATAGAGGAGAACACTACGATTTCTCTTAAGCACTGGTAGACTACGATCTTTGCTTGCTAGATTTGCAGACTCTACGCTTTCGAGAACATACTACGATTCTTGATTTTGCTTGGCAGGCGTTTGGACCACTCTACCATACTGGTAGAGGCGCTCCAAAGCAGACAGACTATAATTCTCGATACTCTACGATTTTACCTTGGCTTCTGCAATCTCTTGGCTGGCTCGACAGACTACGATTCTGTTGATGCCTATCTATTACATCCCAAAATAGATCATCCTAACAGCCTTGATCTTTTCTTCTATACATTTATTTACGGAATGATAAACATAAAGCACATATCAACCTAACAATTTTGATCTATCATCTAAGTCCTTGTACATATGTTCTTCGAAGAACTTTATATATAAGCATGATTATTTACTTTCAACATCAAATTTAAATATACAATACCCAACAATCTCCCCCTATTTGATGTTGACATAACCAAGGAGATTTGTATCATAATCATCAATTTCTAAATGCAGTTGCTGGAAAGTAAATATGACTTAATGTTTCAGTGACCAACTGAAATCTCTAGAGAATAAGTATGAATTTATTGATGTTTGAAAAGACATATATTACAATAAAGCATGGTTACATCAATAAGAAAAAAATTTCAACTTGTCTCTATTTCTTCTGCCTTTTGCTTCTTGGAAGACTAGCATGCTCTGCAGCTCTCCTTCTTCTGCTAGCTTCATCTCTCCATGCAATGTCTTCCATCTCACTTTGACTTAGCTATTCTCCATGATCATGTATGTTCATAAATGCAGTATCTCCAACTGGCATGTTTAGGCCAGTAGTGGTTACTCCTTGTGAGCTAAGAGATGGCCCTCGACTCCTTAGCGGTTGCGCCATTAGAATTGGTTGGCGTTGTTATTGTTCTGATCGTGGAGTTTGTTAGTGAGGTTATCTTGTGGGAAAACTCCTTGAGGATTGAGCAATTTATTTTCCTCTTCTTTTGCCTTTCTCTCATTTCCCTTTATTCTCCCCCTTTATGTCAGCCTCAAGGGTTCGAATGTCTTCAAACAGACGATTTATGCCTT
Source organism: Panax notoginseng (assembly GCA_016801055.1). NCBI lineage: Eukaryota > Viridiplantae > Streptophyta > Magnoliopsida > Apiales > Araliaceae > Panax > Panax notoginseng. The sequence continues at coordinate 152,762,833 of CM029019.1, read as the reverse complement.
GGGCAAGTTCGTGGAGTTGATTCATGGATTGAGCAATGTCTTCATGATTTTTTTTAACCAGAGAGTCCATTTGGGCGTTGTGCTTTTGTAGAATGTCCAAGATAGTGTCTGCTTGTTATATCTGATTCATAAAGTAATCTTTGAATTCCTTGCTCTGATACCAATTGTTAGTTTCCAGAGGTACAATAGTTATCTAGAAGGGGGTTTTGAATATATATTTTTAAATTTTCTTTTTCAAAATGTTTTGTCAGGTTTGTTAATCAATTACAACGGAATATATGATTTGTTTGTTCCCCTTTAAGATAAACTGAGTTAATAGTTAACAGGCAGTTATAACAAATATAGCAGTTAAAGCAAGAATATAAAAGACACAGAGAATTTAAGTGATTCAGAGCATTCAAGGCTGCTAGTGTAACACCCCCAAATCCAAGTACTTCGATTCCACGGGATTTGGTGTTCACTGTACAAATATCATCTATCTATCTACCCATAATAATTGCAACCATTCAATAAATAGAATTAAAATCCTCCCTTTATAGGGTTACAACATCTGAATAATAATACAATCCCAGGTTAAACTAACCTTAAACATCTGTGTGGAATTATAAATAAATAAGTCTTAAACAAATACATCATATAAAATAACAAGTTATATCAAATAACAAGTCTCCATCATTTGCTAACTTTGCCCTTGCCCTTACTAGTGGAAGGTTCGTCAGCTCTTTCGTTCTTAACTGCAATGTTATTATTAAGTAAGAGTGAGCAAAAATGCCCACAAGTATAAAAATGAAATAACAGTATAATAACATGCAAATAAATCAAAGACATCTTAATAAAAGCTCAACTTTTGAATCAAGAGTGAATAACAAGAATCAAAAGAATTCTGAGGCTCATAGGACTTTGAACTATGTCCTAGGTTAACAAGGGTTATACTTGAAACCTTTAACAGTCATAAGACTATGGACCTTCTTCTCGTACTTAGGGGGATCAGCCCTTAGTACCATACTGTGCACAATATCTTAACGCTAAAGCGTAAATAATCCCCTATACAGGGTTGTTCATCTCAGTTTGACATTCGAGTCCGCACCAAAGGAAGTTTGGTTTGGATAATTCATCAAGGGTTCTGAAATTTAGAACGCTCATCAACTATGAACTAGTTGAATCATTAAGGTTTCACTAGTCTAATAAGGTTCAACAATAATGATATTCAATTTGAATAATAATCTCAAGAAGTATACAATAGAACAATTATTGTATAACTAAATCATACTTTGAAAAGATAATCAATCTTTAATATAACATTTGAACTTGAATAATAGTAACGATAATTTATTCAAGGTAAATAATAAACTTGAACAATAATGACAAGTAGGGTTAGGGAACTTTCCTCGTGCGTAGATTATACTTTAACTAATCACGTTCTTTGAATTAAATCCTATATACCATTCACATTCACAATACCAGTTAATTATAACTTAACTAATCATCATAAACTCATTCTCTTTGTCTACTTTGATTATTGACTATACTTAATCAATTTACCACTTTGTCACATAATTTGCACTTCATGAATTATCAAGCTAATTATGTGCTCAATAATTCAATTCACATATAATTATGTTATTTACACGTTAAACAACTATTTTATCATCACATTATACTTCTAACATGTTTACATTTTCATTACATTAATTCACTAACACATTGTTAGGCTTAAACATTTTAAAAATCTCATTCTTGAACTTTCTGGAGAGTGGCGCTGCGGCGCCACTGTTATACATGACCTTCGCGCTGCGGCGCCATGGCGCTGCGGCTTGAAACTTGGCGCGGTGGCGCTGCGGCGCGGGACTTCAGTTCTGGAGTTGGCGCCGCGGCGCGAGACTCCAGACTTCGATTCCCAGTTCGCGAAGAACACAGAGTTCAGCAAAAAGGACACTAAATAATCCTTAATTTCACTAATTTTACATAGCCACATGTTAGTATTCACATATAATCATTACCCAATATCTGTAGAGTAATTTTAACCCATTAAAATATATAATCACATAATTAAAACATAAAATTTTCCTCTGTTCTTGATGTTCTTGAAGTTTTTAATATAAATTCCTAAAATTCAACGTCGCGGATTCGTTATAAAGCCAAATCCGTTCATTTAAAGTTTGGTCTCTTCGTATTAACATGCATAATAATATACGAGTGTAAAATCTAAGAAAACATTTATGTTTGACATACTAAAATCACGTATAAGGTCATAAGGCCAAAAACCCAAACTCTGTATATTTTTAAAATAGCAAGTCATCAGATTACGAAACTTAGGATATGGAATCATGCATATATATATATATATATATATATATATATATATATATATATATATATATATATATATATAAAACATGTTATGCTACTCGTATTATCACATATATCCTTATAACAACACCAATTCCCAATTCACAGAGATTAACAGAAGTTTTGAAAGCCATTTTTATAAAACTTGAATACGTGAAATAGAAATTTAGGAAGGAGAGATTACCCTGAGAATAAAGTATATATATTTGTAGACTTAGATTCTTTCTTCAATCACTGAGTTCTCACAAATCCTCTGAACTCTCTCTTGAATTCTCTCTGACTCTCAACTTAGCAAAATAATGAAGAAAAGAGAAGACATATTGTTAAAAAGGAGAAAACTGACGAGCGTTATGGAGGTCAGTTGCCTAACATGGGTAACTGGTCTAACTCCCATTAGGGCTCCGTTTGGCTAGTTAGAATAGATTTCAAAAGCCATTTAATTTAATAAAGCTTTATCATATAGTTTAATAAATGTCACACCCAATTGCACAATAATTCATATATCTTATTTAATATAAATAAAATATAATAATTTCTCATAAATTCACATAGTCATATATTTAATATTCTCATAAATAAATAATGTCAAATTATTAATTCTCTAATTAATAATTAAATTAATTAAAATATCAATATACTTATTAAATATTTCTTTTAATACACTAAGCTCACACAGTCACATACTTTGATAATAAAAATTCTCTACATTAATTTAATAAATGTAACACATATAATTAAATTAATCTACCACAATTGCATAAAATAATTATTTAATCCAATAATTAAATCATCAAAAAAATATTTATTTAATTCAATAAATATTAGAATTTAATTACAAAATCTCGTTCGTCGCATCTTTTCCCCCTTAAAAGGATTATGTCCCCAGAATCACGACTCAATAATTTCGACCCGTTACATTCTCCCCCCTACAAAGATTCTGTCCCCAGAATCGCTTACAAATAATTAAGTAAATAAATGAGGGTAATTCTTCATCATATTCTCTTCCGGTTTCCACGTAGCTTCTTCAGCGTTGTGGTTTATCCAAATTACCTTAACTGAAGGTATAACTTTATTTCTCAGAACTTGTTCTTTTCGGTCGACAATTTGGACAGGAATTTCTTCGTAAGATAAGTCTTTCTCAAAATGTAGGGGTTCATATTCAATTACATGCTTGTAATCAGGCTTGTAGGGTCGCAACACAGAAACATGGAAGACGTTATGGATATTCTCGAGTGCTGGAGGTAAGGCTACCTCATACGCAATTTCTCTGATTCTTCTCAATACTTCAAAGGGTCCAATGAATCTTGGGCTAAATTTTCCTTTCTTTCCGAACCTGATCTTCCCTTTCCAGGGAGAGACCTTCAAGAAAACATAACTACCTGACTCAAACTCGATAGTTTTACGATGTGGATTGTAAGACCCCGAATTTTATGAAATAAAAGTATTCAATTTTTCTTATAATTACAATTCAGTAAATGGTTAAATTGATAAAAAGTTAAAGTTATGGGTGAAATGTGAAAATTTTTCAAAATAAACAAGTGGTTATAAAATATTCATTGTTGTCGGGGAATATTCGTTTGATCGTGAAATATTCTTTCTGTCGGGGAATATTCGTACGACGGTGCAGCCATTTGTGGACCCTATAACAGAATAACTGTCGGATGAAGAAAACGACAAAATTGAGTTTTTATAAATAACGGCGTAGTTGTTACTGTTAACACTGTTGGAATACTCGGTGATTAAAATACAGTAATACGCGTAGTTGCACAGTAGCACACGGTATTAAACAGTATTTTTTTTAATTATTGATTCTTACGTGAGAAGGCACTACTCAATAATTGTTACAGTAATTTCTGTTCAATATTTTATTTTATTGAATCAATAATTGCTACGTTAATATTTTATATTATTGTTGTTTCAATAATTGTTGCTGCACAGTATTTTCCATTATCAGATCAATAATTCATATTATTTGAATAATATTATTAGATAGCATTATTGGCAATGTCTAGAAAGTTCTGTCTAAGGAGAGGTTTGGTCATCTAATTGTGCGCCAGTAAGGAAAAATCCTTATCGAAAAGCCCCCTCTTTCTTGGGAACTGCCTGGTTGTCATTATTGTGATTCTGTAATATTATTTGTGAATAATTAATTATTTATTTATATGATAATGAAATATTTATTTGATTTGAATATAAATGATGGATTTATTTATGTTGTTACAAATGAAAGAATTAATGTTTAGGTGTTTTATCAGTATTTTTGTCGGAATGGAGGTATTAAAAATCAAATTAGGGTTTTTAAGATATTTTACGGGGGTTATAATTTTTAATCCGACCGTTGGATCGTGGTAATTTTTGGATATGTTATACATATATAAGTTGAGTATATGTCCACAAATTTTGAACCGTTAAAAATGAACGTATGATTTGTTATGAATTTTACGAGATGACTGGTTCAGAAATTGTTGAATTTTCGGAGTTAATCATTTTGGTGGAAAATTCTAGAATTGGTGGGCCCCACTCTTAGTTGGTGAAGAAATGTGTTGAGATTTTTATTCAAATGTGGTGGGTGAGAATAGTAGCAGGTAAAGCCATCAGGTTGCAGGTTAAGTCTGCTTCGGCGTGCTAACATTTTCCTATAAATAGAGGGCTAAGTTAGAATTGAAAATCACACCAGAATTCATAAGTTTTCTCTCTTTCTCTCTCTAGATTATTGAGTATATTTTGTGAGTATTTAGATACTTTGTGAGTTTCTATTCATCAGTGCATGTTTCCTTCAGCCTTATACCGATCAGAAGTACTGCTCTTTTAAGGTAAGGGATAGTAAGGGATTTTAAGGGTTGTTATATTTTCCAATTTTGTAATTTTTCTGACCTTCAAAAATTCTGAAAAAATTTGAAATGATATTTTGATGAGTTTTCTTGATTTTGTCAAAAGATGGTAATTTTTGGATGTATAGATTGAGAGTTATGAATTTTATGAGAAAAGACTATTTTAAAAGTAACCACTTATAATTCCTTGTGGTTAACTCCAAAATTGATAAAATTTTTATTAAAAGTATATCTATATAATATCAGTGTACTCTGTGAATTTCAAAATTTTTGGATAAAAGTACAATTTATGATAAATGTCTAAATATTCGGCAGTTTTGGCCATATGAAAAATAGTAAATGAATTTTAAAAATTCTGAGAAAAATATATGTTCAATATGAGACTATATTCTGCTAAATCCCAGAAAAAAAATATTTTTAGAACTGATTTGGTATTTTTCATAAAAATAGACTAGTTATGAGAAAATGAATTAAATATGTTAAGTGAAGTAAGAAAATTGAAAAATAGGATTTTATGGCTTGAGAATCCTATATGAGGTATATGCAGATTTTTTATGAGGGTTTTGGTTATTGATGATGAAATCTTAAGAGTTGGCATTTTATGATGATTAAATGCATTAATTAGTAAAGTGTAAATAATTTAAATTAATTGTTTATAAGCTTAAGAAATATTATTCTTTCAATATCATTATACCGAAATATTGGTATGTATATTATTGTGGAATTTTTACCTTTTTCATGTCGGGGTTACTATTCATGAGTTACTATTCATGAGTTACTATTCACGAGTTACTATTCATGAATTACTATTCATGAGTTACTATTCATGAGTTACTATTCACGACAAAATTAGTTTCTTTTTCTAACCAAATTATAGTTGATTTATGAATATTGCTCTTGAAATTAAATCCATGTTTTGATCATATTGTTTTTATTATCATATATAACATTTTTATAACCTTGATGTTGAAATTCTCTTTCGCTTGAGTGTAAAGATGGGTAAATTATTGGTATGATCATGACTATGGGTTCTCTTTGGCCAGTAGTACAAAATTGAATTGTTGACTGGTATGATCATGACCATTGAATTTATAATTGAATATCTTTAGCTTAAGTGCAAAGGTGAATTTATCAACATGGTTATAATTATTGTTTATATAAATTCTGAAATGATTATATATTTCTTTGAGATATGAATATATTTGGCCTGTAGTGCAAATATGAACTGTTGAGGAATATCTTTGGCCTGTATTGCAAAGATGAATTGTTGATGAATATCTTTGGCCCATAGTGCAAAGATGACCTGTTGTTGAATATCTTTTGCCTGTAGTTCAAAGATGAACTGTTGATGAATATCTTTGGCCATAGTGCAAAGATGAAATTGTTAGTATGATTATAAACAGGAACTGTGATTTGGTATAACCATGATCTTTGATGTTTCAGGTAAAGACAGATGATGAAAATATTCTTCGTCCTGCGTGCGAAGAAAAATTTAGAGTCACAATTATGATTATGAGTTATTCATATGATTGTGGAAAGGAACTGTTGAGTGATGTTACATGGATAAAACATTGTTGGTGGATTTTTAACATGGAGGAGATAATAGACTTTATGGTCTATTTGACTCTTCTAATAGATTGCTCGTTCCGCTGCAACTATGGTTGAAATTTTTATCATTTACCATATGTTCTAAATCTCTGATTTATTATTGATAAAGGCTATTGATAATTTAATTATCTTTAGTCATGATATTCTTTACTGAGCTAGTTGTGCTCACCCTTTTGTTTCACAATTCCTTTCAGGTAATAAGAGTGTAGCTGGGTCGAGCGAGGGTAACGGAGAAATAGAACGGTGGTCTCTAGCTGTGGAGGTTCTCCCGAAGCAGTATACAAAAGTTCATTTAGTAGTTTTATTTGGTGAATCAAATAGGGTAAGGTGAATCCAACGTTGGAAGGGTGTTTTTGCCACTATCATACAAGATGTCTAACGACATACAATCTCGTGTCATCATAAGATAGGATTGTGCACATCCGTTTGCCGAGTATATTTACGAGCACTACCTATATAATCTTGGTGTTTGTTTGAAGTATAATTTTCAATTAGAGACAGTGGAGATAATGATATGTCAAGAAAAGACTCACCATTGGGAAGAATATGATAGTAAACTTCTCATTTTTCTTTAGGGTATATTGCGTCAACCAAGGATAATTCTGTGGCCATATGATATCTATCACAACCTAGAAGCATGGCCTCCCATGTACGAAGGTTTCCTTGAGCACTTCCCAAAGATTCTAATTTCTAAAACAATTTTTGACTATACCTTTATGTAAGGTGTCAATGTGAGGTGCTGTCCACGGTTGGGACATGAGTCACATTTGGTATATATTTGTATCCAAACTCACAGCATATGTGTTGTTGTATTTTGCACGACAATTGTTGTAATAAAGTTGTAGTTATTTTCTGTACCATGTATTTGGCGACTCAAAATAGGTTGGATGGAATGGACCTATTTTGGGGTCGTTACATGTATCAGTGTATTTCTTCTGTCGATCTTGAGCCGCTACCAGTCGTGCTCGGATTACTTTGACTATTTCTGCTGTCTGTTGTACCAATTCTGGCCCTAGCAATTGTCTTTCACCAACTTCATCCCAGTAAAGCGGAGTTCTGCACTTTCTGTCGTATAAAGCTTCATAAGGCGGAAAGTACAGAACTCCGCTTTACTGGGATGAAGTTGGTGAAAGACAATTGCTAGGGCCAGAATTGGTACAGCAGACAGCAGAAATAGTCAAAATAATCCGAGCACGACTAGTAGCGGCTCAAGATCGACAGAAGAAATACGCTGATCCACATCGTAAAACTATCGAGTTTGAATCAGGTAGTTATATTTTCTTAAAGGTCTCTCCCTGGAAAGGGAAGATCAAGTTCGGAAAGAAAGGGAAATTTAGCCCAAGATTTATTGGACCCTTTGAAGTATTGAGAAGAATCAGAGAAATTGCGTATGAGGTAGCCTTACCTCCAGCACTCGAGAATATTCATAACGTCTTCCATGTTTCTGTGTTGCGACCCTACAAGCCTGATTACAAGCATGTAATTGAATATGAACCCCTACATTTTGAGAAAAACTTATCTTACGAAGAAATTCCTGTCCAAATTGTCGACCGAAAAGAACAAGTTCTGAGAAATAAAGTTATACCTTCAGTTAAGGTAATTTGGAGAAACCACAACGCTGAAGAAGCTACGTGGAAACTGAAAGAGAATATGATGAAGAATTACCCTCATTTATTTACTTAATTATTGGTAAGCGATTCTGGGGACAGAATCTTTGTAGGGGGGAGAATGTAACGGGTCGAAATTATTGAGTCGTGATTCTGGGGACAGAATCCTTTTAAGGGGGAAAAGATGTGACGAACGAGATTTTGTAATTAAATTCTAATATTTATTGAATTAAATAAATATTTTTTCGATGATTTAATTATTGGATTAAATAATTATTTTATGCAATTGTGGTAGATTAATTTAATTATATGTGTTACATTTATTAAATTAATGTAGAGAATTTTTATTATCAAAGTATGTGATTGTGTGAGCTTAGTGTATTAAAAGAAATATTTAATAAGCATATTGATATTTTAATTAATTTAATTATTAATTAGAGAATTAATAATTTGACATTATTTATTTATAAGAATATTAAATATATGACTACGTGAATTTATGAGAAATTATTATATTTTATTTATATTAAATAAGATATATGAATTATTGTGCAATTGGGTGTGACATTTATTAAACTATATGATAAAGCTTTATTAAATTAAATGGTTTTTGAAATCTATTCTAACTAACCAAATGGAGCCCTAATGGGAGTTGGACCAGTTACCCATGTTAGGCAACTGACCTCCATAACGCGCGTCAGTTTTCTCCTTTTTAACAATACGTCTTCTCTTTTCTTCATTATTTTGCTAAGTTGAGAGTCAGAGAAAATTCAAGAGAGAGTTCAGAGGATTTGTGAGAACTCAGTGATTGAAAAAAGAATCTAAGTCTATAAATATATATACTTTATTCTCAGGGTAATCTCTCATTCCTAAATTTCTATTTCACGTATTCAAGTTTTATAAAAATGGCTTTCAAAACTTCTGTTAATCTCTGTGAATTGGGAATTGGTGTTGTTATAAGGATATATGTGATAATACGAGTAGCATAACATGCTATATATATATATATATATATATATATATATATATATATATATATATATATATATATATATATTGCATGATTCCATATCCTAAGTTTTGTAATCTGATGACTTGCTATTTCAAAAATATACAGAGTTTGGGTTTTACACTCGTATATTATTATGCATATTAATACGAAGAGACCAAACTTTAAATGAACGGATTTGGCTTTATAAAGAATCCGTGGCGTTGAATTTTAGGAATTTGTGTTAAAAACTTCAAGAACATCAAGAACAGAGGAAAATTTTATGTTTTAATTCTGTGATTATATATTTTAATGGGTTAAAATTACTCTACAGATATTGGGTAATGATTATATGTGAATACTAACATGTGGGTATGTTAAATTAGTGAAATTAAGGATTATTTAGTGTCTTTTTCGCTGAACTCTGTGTTCTTCGCGAACTGGGAATCGAAGTCTGGAGTCTCGCTCCACGGCGCCAACTCCAGAACTGAAGTCCCGCGCCGCAGCGCCACCGCACCACAGCGCCAAGGTCATGTATAATAGTGGCGCCACAGCGCCATGGCGCCGTAGCGTGAAGGTCATGTATAATAGTGGCGCCACAGCGCCACTCTCCAGAAAGTTCAAGAATGAGATTTTTAAAATGTTTAAGCCTAACAATGTGTTAGTGAATTAATGTAATGAACATGTAAACATGTTAGAAGTATAATGTGATGATAAAATAGTTGTTTAACGTGTAAATAACATAATTACATGTGAATTAAATTATTGAACACATAATTAGCTTGACAATTCATGAAGTGCAAATTATGTGACAAAGTGGTAAATTGATTAAGTATAGTCAATAATCAAAGTAGATAAAGAGAATGAGTTTATGATGATTAGTTAAGTTATAATTAACTGGTATTGTGAATGTGAATGGTATGTAGGATTTAATTCAAAGAACGTGATTAGTTAAAGTATAATCTACGCACGAGGCAAGTTCCCTAACCCTACTTGTCATTATTGTTCAAGTTTATTATTTACCTTGAATAAATTATCGTTACTATTATTCAAGTTCAAATGTTATATTAAAGATTGATTATCTTTTCAAAGTATGATTTAGTTATACAATAATTGTTCTATTGTATACTTCTTGAGATTATTATTCAAATTGAATATCATTATTGTTGAACCTTATTAGACTAGTGAAACCTTAATGATTCAACTAGTCCATAGTTGATGAGCGTTCTAAATTTCAGAACCCTTGATGAATTATCCAAACCAAACTTCCTTTGGTGCAGACTCGAATGTCAAACTGAGATGAACAACCATGTATAGGGGATTATTTACGCTTTAGCGTTAAGATATTGTGCACAGTATGGTACTAAGGGCTGATCCCCCTAAGTACGAGAAGAAGGTCCATAGTCTTATGACTGTTAAAGGTTTCAAGTATAACCCTTGTTAACCTAGGACATAGTTCAAAGTCCTATGAGCCTCAGAATTCTTTTGATTCTTGTTATTCACTCTTGATTCAAAAGTTGAGCTTTTATTAAGATGTCTTTGATTTATTCGCATGTTATTATACTGTTATTTCATTTTTATACTTGTGGGCATTTGTGCTCACTCTTGCTTAATAATAACATTGCAGTTAAGAACAAAAGAGCTGACGAACCTTCCACTAGTAAGGGCAAGGGCAAAGTTAGCAAATGATGGAGACTTGTTATTTGATATAACTTGTTATTTTATATGATGTATTTGTTTAAGACTTATTTATTTATAATTCCACACAGATGTTTAAGGTTAGTTTAACCTGGGATTGTATTATTATTCAGATGTTGTAACCCTATAAAGGGAGGATTTTAATTCTATTTATTGAATGGTTGCAATTATTATGGGTAGATAGATAGATGATATTTGTACAGTGAACACCAAATCCCGTGGAATCGAAGTACCTGGATTTGGGGGTGTCACAAGTTGGTATCAAAGCTATAAGCGCAATGCGTTAAGAACCCGAGCCTCTCGCTGGTGACGTCCCTAAATGGGAATGCACCGCAGCCAGACTCTCCGTAGGGGGCGCCGAGCGAGTCGGTGGCAAGCTGATAGGTGTCATTGTAAGGTGCTATGGTTGAAAGTACCATTAGCGTTACAAGTTGGTATCAGAGCCATAGGTTATGAACCTTAGGTGGGGGAACAACCTTAGGTAGTAGCCTTATAGAAAGAAGATAGTAAAGGAAAACTCTTATCGAGTTTTAAGAAATGAATTTTTGGTAATTCATTGAAGATAATAAAATACATTATGTGTTTATGTGTTTATGTGTTTATTTATGTGCTTGTTAGTACAACTTAGTAACTAAAATTTAAAATTTTGTTGTCAGGATGACGAATGTTGGAGAAGCTAGTCAAGCTGGGGAGGAAGAACCCCGATTACCTATAGTACCTACAGAGGAGGAGCCCCGAGACATACATGTTGTTAGGGAACAGTTAGTTCAGAGGGAGTCATCTCCATTGATCACCGTTGTTGGTCAGGAGCATGAGCCCGAGACTGATCCTGAGGAGGAGTTTGATGAGGAAGAGGAAGAAGAGGAGTTACCACGGTACACCATTGATGCGGAGATGTATGACACGTTATACGACCGTAACGTGGAATTACAAGACGAGGTTCAGGAATTGACTGAGCGAGCGACTGTTCAGCAGTCTACTATAATAACCAAGAATTTCTGTGATACATTGTAAATAAGTATTACCTAATCAATAATATTTTATGGATGATGACATGATTATGTGGTTAGTATGATATAATATTTAAAGAAAGTCTCACTAATAAGTTATATAAGTTAGTGAACTAACTTAAGTATTTTAATAATCTAGGAAATAGATTTAAGAGGTTAAACCCTAAGTAAGTATTTAATAAACTTGAATAAGACAAGTTTAATTGGGTTATGTAAGTTAATTAACATTATTGATTGATGTGAGTGTGTAAATATCAATAATAATGAGTAATAGTTCATGAGATAATAGGGTTAATATTACTAAGGATGGCTAGTAGTTTAAACAAGCCCAATAATTATTTAAGTATTGAACTTGTATATAATTTGATTGTTGAGCTAGCCCACTATTGAATTTAATGGGCAAGTATGCTAGTAGCATAGTTATTTAAGGGTGGAGGCCCAAGTTCATATTAATTAGTAAGTCAAGCTAGTTAATTAAAAGTCCAATAGGTTAGTTGTGGAAAGCCCAAAACATCTTTTATAATGGCCCAACTTGTAGCCCAATTGATGAGGGTACTTTAGACATTTAGTATGCTAGATATTTCAATGAAAACAAAAGCAAAACTTGGAGATAAGAAGGCCACTTGGCCGGCCAAAGATAAGGAGAAAAAGGGGGAATGAATGTCATCATTACAAGCTCCCAAATTCCAAAAGATATTTACTTAATGGGCTAAGTGTCATTTTGTTTATGGGGCCAACATATTAGTAAGTAATCTTGTAATAATTAAGAGAGAGAGAGAGAGGAGATATGTTAGTAGATTAGATATAGATATACTAATGTATCTATATATTTTTGTCCAACCCATTAAACTTTCTTCTCATTCATCTTTTATTTTATCTCATCTTACTTTTTCTTTAGTTAACAAAGCAAAGCATAAGAGAAAGAGAGAGAGAGAAGTTCGGTGGGGAAGAGGAGAGAAAGAGGAAGGAAATTCACCATTTATGCACCCAAAGTTTATCTCTTACTTTGGAAGAAAAAGAAAGTGTGCCCAAAAATCAAGGTGAAAACTAATCTAGCTTATTCTTTTTATTTTGTTTGATTTTGGTTATCTAAGATTTATGATCTAGAGGTCTAAAACCCTCTATCTACATGTTTTATATGGTTTCATGTATGGATCTAACATATTTGAGTGTTAGAAAGTGAATCAAAAGGATAGAAAAGAAACTAGTTTTGTTTTGTAAGAAAACTCTAATTTTTTTCACATCCTTTGATCGACTACCGTTTTTGATCTACACCTTCTTTTTGTGATCCGTCAAAGAGGGGTGCTAGATATGTAAGTTAACTACTAAACCCAAGTGGTAGCATTCAAAAATATTGAAAACACAAGTGGTAGCAACTGTTTTAGCAAAAACAGTTTGGTCTTTTGAAAGAAAAATAAACTATTTTTGGTCAGTCAAAGCAAGGGGTATTTTCATCATTTTTCTGGCATTTAAAAATTCTGGAAAAATTTGGGAGAATAATATGATGAGTTATCTTTCAAACCCAAGTGGAATCACCTAAAAAGGAGTTGTAGATTTCCGTATGGACTGAATTTAGCAAAGTAGGTAAAAGCTAAAAATCCCAAAACGGGGTCTGCCCAAAATTTTGAAAGGGCAATTTCGGCCACTTAAAATATGAAATAAATTCCGGCCTTTTGGGACATGAAAATATATGTCATAAAGTAGCTCCTGTCCAAAAATGAGCTCATTCCGACTTAAAATGACCAAGTTATGATCATTTCAATATTTAGGTTTTTCAAACGAAAATCGCTATAACCGGAGTTCTATAACTCCGATGGCCACAAAATTTAAACTGGATGGTCACGTTAACATGTATGAGATTATTCCAAGAGATGGGAATTTCTGGAGTTGAGCATGATGGGGCTAATTTCTTAAGCCACGCACTAAAAATGATTTTTTGAAAAATAGTAAAAGAAATTGAAAAATTACGGAAAAATATTTTTTGTGTATGAAATTCATGTATATAAGTATGGCCAAAGGATAGAAAAATAATAAGTTGATTTGGTATTTTCATAAAAGAGATATGGAAACCAGCTTGCTGGATTGGAAAAAAATGTTGAATCCAGTTTGCTGGATTGAAAGATTTAGAATCCAGTTTGATGGATTGAAGGATTTAGAATCCAGTCTTGCTGGATTGGAAGTTTGTTGAATTAGTCAATCCAGGTGGCTGGATTGCATGTTTGTATAATCTAGACTATGATGTTAGTATTCATCTTACTAGATTATAAAGAAGAGCTAATAAAAGGAAAGATTAAGTGTTAAATCATAAGAAATATGACAAAGTAAATAATATATTATCAAAGAATGATATTAATAAGAATGTTTTCAGGTAATTGATTATGTGGATAAGTAAATTGCTGATAGAGTAATTGTATTATAATATAAAGTATGATATGCTGATTGTAAGATCAATCTTAACAATGATAGGTCTTTACAATAAAGAGATTAAATTAAATTGTGTAGCAGTAGATCGCAGTCAAGGCAAGTTCTCTAACTCAAACTTGAGTTATTCTTTTCAAAGCATGTTAGTGAATAATTATTGTTTATTATTCACATCCATATTGATTATCGATGCTCGCACTCAGTGCAATTAAATTCTTGTTTTATTATTATTGAACTGTGAATTAGTTAAAGTTCTTTTATTCATGCACTGTTTAAGATATGGATCTATGCTCATTGTATCAGCTAGATCAAATATGTTTAAATTTGTTAAATCAAATATGTTGTTAAAAGCTTTTCTTCACCAATTGATTTGGTAAGGACTCAAGACTGAGAAAAAGAACAATTTGATTAAAGCATTATTAAAAAACAATTATTGCTCGTAAATTAAGTGTTTATGCATAATACACCGGGTATGAAAGGTTGATCCCCTTGATTACCAAAACTTATTAAAAGGACCAGTTTAAATACTGACAACCTTAGCATATGTTCATGGTCATTATGACCACTCAGTATCTGTTATCCGAATATTCAGTTATCAAGACTTAATTCTTGTTCTTTCGCAATTAATTTCTATTGTTGAACATTGAACGATAAATTTCTTACTAATCATGATATATCTTCTTTGTACTTAAACTTGCTAAGCAAATTAGTTGCTTACCCTTGCTATATCATGACATTTATTTCAGCCAAGCCAGAGAGTTCAAGTAAGAAGGACAAAGGCAAGGGAAAGGTCCAAGAATAGTTATTATAAATGTTTAAGTATCATGAAATACTATGTTTGATGTTTATGTAAACCTTTTGTGTTACTTTATGTAACTTAAGTAAGGTATGTTTATGTTAAGGTAATAGACCTTGGGGTATTGTATAAAACTTTATTATAATGAACAACGTATGTTTATTATTTCGCAATAGTATATAGAATGCTTATGTTGATGATGGATAGTGAGCACCAAACCCGGGGTTGAGAACTCGGATTTGGGCGCGTCACATCTACTTTAGAGGAGAAGGAGAGGGAGATTTTGACTCTTCACTCACGATTGGGAAATGTAGAATGGGATTTGGTCCATGAGAAGGGTCAAACCGAAGATAAGACCGAGGAGATAGAGAAGCTGAAGAAGGAACTAAAAGAAACCTCCGGAAGACTGAAAATAGCAGAGAAAGGTTGGGTAAGAGAATCACGTCGAGCTGATCGTGCAAAAGATGATAGTCGTGCAAAGAAAGAAAAGCTTGAAGAGACATACTCCACACTTAATCATGCAATGGATGAGACCCAGAAACGAGTTTTGAGATACCCCATCCAGTTCGAAGGACTTCCGTCGTATATGCTGGATCGTAGGACGATGTCTTGTATCATGGATGAGGAGCGTGGCAAGGCTATTCAGTACCTTGATAGACAGGATTAGAATCCGTTTAATTATGTGAAAGACTTAATTAGTTTTTATATGTAAATTCCGATGTGTCTATGAACGAAGGAATATGTTAATATTTTAAATCCTGTGGATTCTTTATTCCAGGATAGTTGATGTAAATAGCAGTTATGCTATAGTTTGATGTTAAAACTTTGAGTTGAATTAAATATATTAAGTTATTTGAGATGATGTGTTTTATTGTTAAGTAATGCATTAACTATTTAGAGAAATAAATAAAGTTCTAATAAGCGTTTATTTTATCAGAAATATACCGCCAAGGAGAAGACAACAACGTCAACTGGCTCAGGAAGAGTCAACCAATAATAATAATAACGTCAACGCTAATCCTGTTCAGCAGTTGGTGAACTTACTGACGGGAGCAATGAACAATCAACCTCAAGCTCCACCAAACACAACGTTTAAAGACTTCAAGGCGGTGGAATCGCCAGAGTTCAAAGGTTCCAGGAATCCAATCGAGGCTCAAACGTGGGTCATGAAAATGGAGAAAGTATTCGACGTTGCTAGGGTTAGAGAAGACCAGAAGACCGCTTTCGCAACGTTTATGCTGAAGTCTGAGGCTGGCTACTGGTGGCAAGCAAACAAAGTGCGGGAGGTGAAGGTGTAATTACGTGGGAAAGATTTAAAGAAATATTTTTCGAAATGTACTTCCCAACTAGTTCGCAGAATCAGATGGAAATTCAATTTCTGGAACTGAAGCAAGGAAATATGAGCGTACCTGATTACGCGGCTAAATTCGATGAGTTGGCAAGGTTTGCCCCGTACCAAGTGCACACTGACGAAAGAAAGGCCAGAAGATTTGAACAAGGACTAAAGCCTTGGGTTTATAGTAAGGTGTCAATATTTCAGATAAACACATTTGTCGGAGTACTGGAAAAGGCCATCCTCGCTGAAGGTGGAAGCGATGTGGTGACCAAGTACAATCAAGAGCAGAAGAAGAAGAAGAGTGAAGGTGAAAGAAATAACAAGACTGGTGGGAGTAACAATGGGGGTAGTCATAATCAGAAGAGGAAGTGGACGGATAACTCGTCAGCTGGAAGTCAACAAGGAGGGCAGAAGAAGAAAATTGAAGCGTGCTCAAACTGCAGAAAAGCTCATCTGGGAGTTTGCATGAAAGGGAAGCGAGTGTGCTACAATTGTGGTCAGGAAGGCCACATAGCACCAAACTGTCCAAACCCAAAGCAAGGTGCTTGTTTCAGCTGTAGTTCTAAGGATCATCTAGCAAGAGACTGCCCCAAGAAGGGATCAGGAGGAGCAATGCAAGGAGGTAACCGTGGAAATAGCAGTGGAAATACCTTAACCATTACCAGACCACCTGCAACAAACCGACCGACTGCCAGAACTTTCAATATGACAGTGCAGGACGCAATCCAGTCTCGTGATATGATGTCAGGTATCATTCCGTTCAATGAAATTAATGTTTATGTTTTATTTGATTCGGGTGCTACTTATTCCTTTATATCCGAAGACTTTGCTAATAGTTTAGATTTGCTTATGGATGAGTTGGAATATCCCATGAATATAGAAATTGCGAATAGAAAGATAATTTCTATTAAGTACGTGTTTAAGAACTGTAGGGTGGATATTAAGGGTAATATCATGAACGTAGATCTTATCCCTATTCGGCTTGGGGAATTTGACGTTATTTTGGGTATGGATTGGTTATCCAATTGTGGGGCGGTAATTGACTGCCAGAAGAAACGTATTAACCTTATGACTCCGTCAAAGGTTGTATTTTATGGTAGTAAGTCGCCTAGACAAGCGACTTGTCTAACGATGATGCAGGCCAGGAAGTTATTAAGACAAGGCTGTGTAGGATACTTAGCTTACATAGTCGACAGTCGAAAAGAGAATCCGAAGATAGATGAAATACCGATTGTGAGGGACTTCGTCGACGTATTTCCAGACGATTTGCCAAGACTTCCACCAGATAGAAAGGTAGATTTCGTGATCGATTTGGCGCCCGGAACCGCTCCAATATCGAAGGCACCATACTGAATGGCACCAGTAGAGATAAAAGAACTGATGGTCCAACTACAAGAATTGCTGGACAAAAAGTACATTCAACCGAGCGTATCGCCGTGGGGAGCGCCAGTGTTGTTTGTGAAAAAGGACGGATCGATGCGGCTCTGCATTGACTACAGAGAACTGAACAAGGTCACGATTAAGAATAGATATTCATTACCAAGAATCGACGATCTGTTTGATCAATTAAAGGGAGGATTTTAATTCTATTTATTGAATGGTTGCAATTATTATGGGTAGATAGATAGAAGATATTTGTACAGTGAACACCAAATCCCGTGGAATCGAAGTACCTAGATTTGGGGGTGTCATAGCTAGTCCACTCTTCTACTCCTCGAGTAGGAAATCCACTAAGGATGTTTTTACAATCTTTGAATCTCACAGATTCCTTTAAGACCAGCAGTCTTTGAGCTTCTTAGCTCACTTAGAACTCTTTAAGTCCAACAGACTTGGAATACACTTGATAAAAGTTGAGTTCTTTGGGTTGTGCTACTCAGTTGCTGTTAAGCATGTGTTCTAAAGAACTGAGTAGCTGAGCAAGCTTTCTTTCTAGATCGTAGAGTTGAGTGTTGAGTGTTCTTCAGCTTTTCATTATGTGCTTGCTTATCCTCTTGTATCTGCATCTAATTTGTATATAAGGTGCCTTTGAAATATGTCCGTTTGAAGGCATCCATTGAAGCATTAATTGTATTTGACATTTCTGAGCACTGATGGTGACTTCCTAAAAATCTTATGTCCAGCCATCTGGCCCACTGACGTAGCAGACTGCTATCTCACCTAACACCTGAAAAGGTGTTTTCAGCTGACATGTAGTACTTTCCGTAGCTTCTTCGATACGTTTCTTTGTTATATACTAAGGATGAGTGTTGTGTCATTGGGATTCCTGAGAGTTTCAACGTCTATAATCTATTCCATATTTGTTGTAATTTATTCTTAAACAAATGGACAAAGCTCGATACTTCTGATGCAGACAGATGTTGCACTACGATCATGATCGTGGTGTCTTGCCACATTTGTGCTTGATCCGGACTGATAGAGGAGAACACTACGATTTCTCTTAAGCACTGGTAGACTACAATCTTTGCTTGCTTGATTTGTAGACTCTACGCTTCCGAGAACAGACTACGATTCTTGATTTTGCTCAGCAGGCGTTTGGACCACTCTATGATACTGGTAAAGGCCCTCCAAAGCAGACAGACTACGAATCTCGATACTCTACGATTCTACCTTGGCTTCTATAATCTCTTTGCTGGCTCGACAGACTACGATTCTGTTAATGCATATCTATTACATCTCAAAATAGATCATCCTAACAGCCTTGATCTTTTCTTCTATACATTCATTTATAGAATGATAAACATGAAGCACAGATCAACCTAACAATATTGATCTATCATCTAAGTCCTTGTACATATGTTCTTTGATGGAATTTACATATAAGCATGATTATATACTTTTAACATCAAATTTAAATATGCAATACCCAACATTTCCCAATACTCATGTCGTTTACACTCCTAAATTTACCTCACTTTCACTTTACAAATTCAAATAATTGGCATAGTAGTAAGCAATGATCGATCCCACAGAGAGTGATTTGTTTTATATTTATCCTATGATTTCTAATAAAAATGGAATTTTGAATTGATTAACTAAATTAACAAGAATAAACTAATAAGAATTAACGATGAATAAAGAGTTTCAGTTCTTCAGTTCGGTATCACATTTTTACAATAATGGATTAATCAAGTGTAACATTATTTACCCTTTAATGAAACTAATAGCCCTAGGTAACAACAACCCTTGCTACCCAAAGCTTCCCTTAGATTATCACTCAATGAAATAAGCTCTTCACAAGATTCTAACCATTATATAATCTAGAACAAGCTCTCTAGATTTAATAAAACAACAACATTAAGAATTAGGGAATAAGACTATTCCAAGCAACAAACACATAAGCTCGGATTGTTTAACTTATCTTCTGATAATCATAGCAATACTCAAAAGCTTGTCCACAATCAGGTATTACTAATTACTACTTGTGATTAGGAACAATATCAATTACACGTACTATTATTCTTTAATCTAGCATATGATATTCATTAACCAATTCAATCATGTAGAAATTAAATCAATTAAGCCAAATAGCATTCAGAAATAAAATCATATTATCAAGAATGAATTTCATGTGAGAAAGAATAAATAATGAATACTCAATTAACCATTAATAATAAATAAGGTTCAATATCCTTTAGAACTAAATAGAGAACTTAACTCATGTCTTCAGTATTCAATCTCCCAAGACTAGGGTTACAATGGTGTGGCCAAGCTCTCCTCAGCTACTGACTATTACCATGTATTTGTAGTGCTAGATCAAGCCCTAAATCCTATGAGAACTAGAAAGTCAAATCCTAAAAGGAATTACAATTCATAATTAGTTTCCATAAAGAAATAGAATCTACTATAGAAATTAAATCTCCATCTAACAAAATCCTAAATCTGATTTAAATATCAATCTAAATATGTTTAGAAGTCTGCCAAACATTGCCTTTAGAAACTTTCCAAAATTCCAAAGATTCCAACTTTTCTCGTTGACTTCGTCGGGGTGGAGTTTTTGTGCCTGCCAAATCCGCCGGGGCAGATGTCCCTTTTTTTTGAGATTCTGGATGAACTCCGTCGGGGCAGAATTTATATGCCTGCAGAGCCCGCCGAGGCGGTGTGAGATGGAGAGGTTTGGGCTGTGGCAGCTTTAGAGGGTGCTGGGGTAGCTTTGGATAGAGAGATCCCCGTTGGGGCGAATTTTCTCAAGCCAAAATGTCCGCCAAGGCGGATATGCCAGATTCTAAATTTTCCTCTTTTTGCTTCTACTCAGCTCTGAATCGTCGCTTTTCATCTCTCAAGCTCCATTTCAACATGAAATCAGTAAACACCCTAATAAGTCCATTTACATCACAAAACATGCAATAAAACCAAACGTAAAGGAATTAAAATCAATGAGTTTTATGTTCCAATCACTAGTCATGTCCATTTTCTTTTGGGAAAAAGTAAGATGGGGAACTTTATTAGAGATATTCGATCAGTTCACCACAATTTAAAAGAATCTATATATCATGAATCAAATTAACATAAAAATAATGTAACATAAATACAAAAGGAAGACTTCGCCAAGCTTAGGAATCACAATCCGTATAAATTATGCTAATTATCACAATTAATTAACTGTTGCATAATTAAATTAGAAATTACCTAATATTATCGAAATATATTAATTTTCCAAAATTTCAATGGAAACATTAATTATATGCCAATAATTAATTTATGTAAATTTCTAGAATTTAATAATAAGTATTACTATTTATTAATTAATTTTCATGCATAACAAAATTAATAAATCAATTTCTGGAATTAAAAATTAAAAATAATATAGTGGTTGCAGAAACTGGGTCAATTCGTGGTTCAATGTGTCGGATATGGATCTGGGTTAGACTGGCGAATCAGGTGGGCGCAGGTTAGGTCTAATACGTGTACCGCACGCACACGCTGCAAAGGGTACTCGCGCATGGCTCGGTTGATGAGTGGGTAATATACCCATGAATTGATTACTTTTGGGCTTAATATATTGTTAGTTTTTAAGTTATTTAGGTCATTTTACTAGTTTTTGTTTTATTTTGCAGGTTAAGGCAGTATAGGGCCATAACGATAATTTCTGACAAAAGGTGGGGCATAAATGTAATTTTGGCAAAAACACCAGCGCTGGGGCACTACTTCAAGAGTAAATCCCAGTGCCGAGGCGCCGAGGGTCAGGGCTCGATGGTCGAATTTTTGGTTAGTTGGGATTCTGGACGCGAATTTCTATAAAGACTTAGATTCTAAATGGAGCTGGACTTCGTGGAGAATTTTTATATATAAGAGGAGGGCTATTCATCTAATATACACAGAGAGTTTGAAGCAGATAGCTGAACTTGGAGATTGAAGACTGGAGAAACTTTGCAAGGAATTCAGACAAGAGACTTGAAGGCGGAAGAAGATTTCATTGAGTTTTTCTTACTTCTTTATTCAGTTTTGTAATTTTATTGTGATGACTTATTTAGGATTTTTGGTTTTAAATTTCAGCATGAACTAAACTTCTAATTAAGACAGCAATTAAACCTTTTATGTTTATGGATTAACTATCTATTTAATTCCAATTATTTATTCATATTGAGTTGTCTATCATATTTTGTCCATATTGATTAATTATCTGACCAACAATTAGCGGGATACCCTAGATGAATTTGGGAGATAAAATCTAAGGTTATATTTGAATACGTTAGCATGTATTCTTAGTTATTTAAATGAGTTGAATAATTAGGGTTGTGAATTGAATATTAATATCTCTTTTCACTGCATGTAACTTTTGGGAATTGATACTTTTGGGATATATTAGACATGGATTTCCTGTGAGTTCGACACTCGTTATTTACTTTATATTACTTGTTGATCGTGTATACTTGCGCGTATTTTGAAAGTAGTATGCACACAAGTCAATCATGTTTGATGATAAAGCTTATACTTTGTAACAATCTTATTCATTTATTATTAAAAGTATTAATTTATTAAAGGCTTTTAATTATCTACATGATGCTACTTTATAATATGTGATAAACCATAGTTTTTAAGCAATACTTTTATAATAATGATGATGATCATTCTAATGAGATCTAAATTCTTAGAAAGCTTAAAAACTAAAATAGTTCCCAATAGTTGGATTATTAAATTGGGAATTAGTGAATTCGGATAGATTGGTACATACGTTGCTTGCTCATTGGATGAGAATGATTGATCTCATGATCATTTGTATGATGACACTAAAGCAAGTATGTAGGTGCTTATTGGAGAATAAGTACACTGAACGTGGCTCGCTAAGGAATACCTAATGGAGTTTTACTTGCCTGTCAATAGAAATTCCTATAGTGATAGTAGTACAAGTGATCCTTGGACTTGAAATGATGTCTCGTGTATGATGAATTATACTTTGACCTATTCCTTAAGACCCTTAGGGTATATCAAAGGGTATGCTTGGGTATAAGTTGTAAATAGAGATAAGGTATGATTAATAAAGAATCTACCGCTTCTAGTAAAAGAAGAGAAATGTCATATGTGATTCGATAAATGATAACTCAGTAGTCCTTGGCCAAAACAAAATGAAATTAGAAAGGAGTTTCTAATTTGCATTATTTGGAGTTGTGCATTTAAGAATTGAAATACATATAATTAAATAAAATAAGACTTGACAGTAATTCCATGTCTTATTTTTAATTGGGACATTGTATAGTGGAAGGATTGAATTGTACGGTAACTATTTACTCAAATGTTCTTTTATGATTAATGTTGAAATCTATATTATCTGGAAAGTCATTAATTGCTAGGGAAACTTATTCCTATTGTAGAATAAATATTATTTATTTAAATAAATTAATATTTTAATTTATTTATTTAAATAATATTAGAATTATTCTAATTGATTTATTCACAACCAATTCAATATGGAGAACCTAAAGGGTCACACCATAAAAGAAAGAATAATTATTTAAGAAGTTAATGGCATAATCATAATAATAAGTTAAGTATATTTAATTTAATCTATGGTGATAGAATAAATTAAATAACTTAGCATTTATTATTTAATATTTTGAAAATATTAAATATAAATTAATAAGAGAAGTCTTATTATTATTACTAATATTATTATTTAATTCCTAAAGGAGTTTGGGAATTAATTAATAAAAGTACTCTCATATATTCCTAATAAGATTAGGAGATTAAATTAATTAAAAGAGTTTAATTAATTATCCCTAAAAAGATTAGGAAGTTTAATTAATTAAAGAAATCTAATTAATTAAATAATACCCTATTTTCTAATTAGATTAGAAGGGTTAACTGATATTGTTATAAAAGGAGTCTAATATCAGAAATCAAGTAGATGTGATTCCAATTGTTGGAGAGTACGCTCTTTTTCTACAGAGATAGAAAACTAGGGTTTTGTCAAACACCCATCTTCTTGAATCTTTCTTCTTCTTTGGTGGATCACATCTAGAGGCCAAACACTTGAGTGGCTAACATTAATCATGTAAAGCCTCCGAATCCTGGTACTTGAAACCCGAATTCAGTGCTTCACGATACCATTTCTATGAGCAGAATAATACTAATAATAATAACAATAATATAAATATTAAACTTAATTTACATAATTATCAGAGTCTAGCTCCCAAGTACGTAACCTTTAATCATTCCTTACAATACATGATAATAAATATATAACATTGTCTTCGTAATATTAAACTATTACATAAGATAACATTGAAATCATTCAGCAACCTTTCCTTTTCCCTTGTTCTAAACAGAGCCTTCAGGTTGTTTACACTTAGCTGAAAACATTTAAATTAAGCAAGAAAAAGCATTTGAGTGCCCAGCAAGTTATAACAATTATATATATATAAGCTAAAAGAATTTAAATATTTTCTTTATACTACCCTTCTACAACAAATCAATAGTTGTGAAGTAATCTGAACTAATAATAATAACATAACAACCCTCTTTCAAATTTTTGAAACTACGCACTGACTATAAATAGGGTTAAGGGGACATACTATGAACATTGTTTTTATTTTCGAAAAGGTTAAACAGAACTTCATCTGTAAATCTTCATAACTTACGAGCACGGGGGTGATCAGCCCGTTGTACCCTGTTTTGATCAATACTACATGCAAGAATGATGTTATCGTTCACTCTGTCCACCTTGGGTGCACAAAAATTTTCCCGTGTAAGGGATGTTCATACTTGTCGAGGTTCCAAACCAAAGCAATTCGGTTGGATAATAATAAGATTTTATCTTGTTCAACAATAATCTATAATTCAACATATATATACTGGTAATTGACCAAGGTGTATCAACATGTGGTTAAATGCAATGATTATCCAAGTGGGGACACTTGTATAACCATTTATATAAATTATCGAACAGAATATATATCTGAATTACCATATACTAACATGTTGATAATCAATGAGCGTATATAATATAGGGTTAATAATATGTACAGTAATAATATAATTCTGAAACATTCTTACTCATGTCCATTACATAAAGAAAATACAAAGGTAGGATACTTGCCTGATGCGCTGCTTACAATACGCAACTTAGTTTTATCTTTTATATCACGACCTATCATTAATCAGATCATTCGTTCGATCAGAACAATATACTATGTCATATAGTACTGCATTTCACAGTCAGCACATAACCTAATCACATTATCACACATGTTCAACAGTCATTGCATCACAAACAAACATTAATACAGTCAAAATATCTAAGTCTATAATAATTTCTGAAACATGTCGGTGTACCGATAGCTTTATCGGGTAATTATCGAGTCTAAGACTCTTTCCCAATGTTTAATATCCGCAAGTATCATTCATACTATTTTAAATGACTTAATAAACATTTATTAATTTATCATAAATTTTCAAACACCGAAATCATTTTTAATTGATTCAAATATCAAATAATTCTATTATCATTTAATTATTATTAAACTATTAATAATACTTTTATTCATTTACCAATAGTATTAATATTTTATTCATTTACTAATATTATTAATCATTTAATAATATTTTGTTGCCTTACTAATGTTATTATACTTTAATAATATTTTAATCATCCATTACTACTTTAATTTAATATTATTAATCTTTTAATAATATTTTAATCCATTATTAATCATTTAATAATATTTTAATGAAGCTTTAATCTTAATATTTTTATTTACTCAACAATATCATATTCTAATATTATTAATATCATAATAACATTTTAATAATTTGTTTGATCAATAAACAATTTATTCTAATTGTTCACACTTTACAAAACCACTTATTTAATATCCATAAAAGGTCATAAATAATATTTCTTATTTTAAATTACCAAAATGCCCTAAAATAGTCATAATATTATATATTAGGAGTATTCAAGCATTAAAATCATATTTTTCTTATTTAAGACATCATTTAACTATTTATTTCTTTTTATTCATAACTTCATCATTTTTAGGAAAAATACCAAATTGATTCCAAAAATTCTTCTTTTCTGGATTTAGATAGTAAATGACCCAACAATGATCCCCAAATTTTTTTGAAATTTTAGAAAGTGATTTACTAATTTTAAAGTGCCCAAAACACTCGGATCTTGTTTCATTTTTCATAAATCGAGTGTAGCTCAAAAAAATCTGAAATTTTCAGGGTATACTCTCATAACATATATGAACCTACTGTAAAAATTTCGGAATTTTCCAGTGTATACACAGTGAGAAATTCGAGTGTTAATATTTAGGAGTCCTTTATAGAAAAAGCCATTACGCACAACCCATAAATCGAAACGCGTCCGTTCTTTTTCTTACACGTAGATAACTTCTTAAGGTACCTCTGTGATTTTTCCCAGATTTTTAAAAGACTTGAAACTTACCGAAATAGCCTCAAGAAAAACGGGGATAGTAATACTCTATGTGCACTGTTTTGGGGAAAACAGCCCCCATGACTTCGATACTTGCTAGATTTGTGTTCTACCACTTGGGTTTACTAGATAACTCATGTATCTAGCACCCCCCCCCTTCGACGGATCACAAATCCAAGTTGTAAAACTTGAGTTACACAAGATTTAGTGGAGGAAAAACAAGAGTCTCACCCCTTGGAGAACATATACTCATTTCCATCCTCTAAATCTATAGTCTAATACACAAGATACTTAGTCCTACACATGAGACATGTAGAACTAGGGTACTTTGAGTATTAGACCATAACCCCATGCATGTTAAGGTAAAAACCGAAAATGGAAGGAAAATAAGAAAAAGAAAAAGATGAGAATCTCACCTAGTTTTGGTTGTTATCCTTCTTGTTCTTCCAAAGTAAGTAATGAACTTAGGATGCATGAACAACAACTCATCTCCCTCTCTTAGAAAAACTGAACCCTCTCTATCTTTTCTCTCTTGTATGCTACTAGCTTGGGAGAAAAAGATAGAAAAAGAAGAATGAGAGAAAATGAAATGTTCTAGCAAATGAAATAGGTGATTAACTATTAGCCCCCATACTTTTATTGTCACATGGATAAAAGGCTTCACCTTATCTCTTTCAATTAAGCCTAATCATGTGATTAAGGGTGCTAAGTAGATTTTCCATCAATGGGAGATGGACACACTTGTACTTGATGTAAGAGTTACTAATTAAGGAACTTGATTAGCTTAACTTTGTTGCCTTAAAAGGCCTAATGGGGCCGGTCACTATGCTCCATTATCTCCTCCATTTTGCTTTTATTTTAATGCACAAATTTAATTAATCAAAAGTCTAAAATACCCTTAATCAAGTGGGCTAAGTATTGGTTTACATTTTATTTCTTTTGGGCTTCTCCTTTAATTGTTTTGGGTCATGTACTAAACATAGTCTAACAATTTTAATATATGTTACCCAAATTATTTATTTAGGATTTCTATTCCTAATATTATGAAATTTAATTACTTATACATGTGACTTTAGCTCATAACCTAATTAGGTTTACTAGAAATAGGTTTAAAATTATTAATCACTTGAAATAACAAGATTATCCACTTAAGTTAGTATACCTATTAAATACTAACTCTTCCTTGTTACCATAACCCTAGGGTTATTTAATTGTCTCACCTAATGTATAATTAGGTTACGAAGCTTTCATTTAGGGTTTAAAATAAAATAAAATTAGTTCCTAAAATTTGTAACTAGGGTTTCACATAGTAATACAAGGGTTTGTCACATAATACTATAATTGACCAATCCTTATTGGTACACATATACAGTACATATTTATAGCACTGAAAAATCAAAATATAATTAATATTATATTATTATTCTCATGCCTTGATCAAAATCCAACAATTAGGGTTTGGATTTCATATCTGATTTATTTGTCATACTTATCATTCTTAATTAAGTTAAAAATAATTAACTTAATAATCTGAACAAAATTCATATAATAAAATAATTATTATAATAATTCTAAAAATCATTTCATATATTATATAAATAATATATGATTATATTTTCATGGAAAATAATTAATAAAACATTTCTACTATAAAATTAATTTTGATAAAAATATAATTTACAATGATCAATAATTCTAAAATAAAATTATTTATAAATATTCATATTTTTATTTATCACATAAGTACATATACACATTATCTTGGCACATATTCCCCATATTTAAAATAAAAAAAAATTATACGCAAAATTTCTAATTTATTTGTATAAAAAATATCGGGTTGTTACATTCACCCTCCCTTATAAAGATTCCGTCCCCGGAATCACCGTTTTAAAACCTACACATACAAGTGTACGTAGCATATACAATCATTGCAAATAGATCTTGATCATAAATGATCGTACTGATCTTTAACCTATTCACGTAGAGCTTGTCTATCGGATTAAATTTGATTCTAAAAGAACTCAAATTCCTTCTTCAAAATTTCTTTATAAAATAATTTACTATATATATGAAAATCATGCATAAGAAAATAAAGTTATACGAATAATATCTGGAATTGCACCACCAGCTGCTATGGTATCCTGGACCGTCATGTTGTATACCCTTGTTGTTGATTTTGTTGGCTTGCTCGATGTCGTAGGTCCCGTGATTGCCAAAGTCCCGTTGCCCATTCCAGTATTCACACTCCCTGCCTCCGTCCTCCTCTTCGGACAATCCTTCACCTTATGTTCGATCGACCCGCATAGAAAACACCCATTGTTCATCCTAGGATTGGGGCAGTTGGGAGAGATATGGCCCTCCTGCCCGCACTTATAGCATACAAACTTCCCTTTCAATCATTCCCCAGAGTGGTTCTTTCCACAGTTTTCACACTGCACAGCTTGCTTCTTAACTCCTTCCTGTTTTACCTGCACACTTCCAAAATTGTTTCCCTTTCTTTTGCTACTACCACCGCTACTCCCACTATTAACTTCCACCTTCCCAGTTCCTTCGACCTTACTCTTGTTCTTTCTCTCCTTGTTGTAGAGGCTCATGGCCTCACTCCCCTCCTCAGCAATAATAGCCTTCTCCATGAGTGCTGCAAATGTAGGGATCTGCAACACCGCCACTTTGTTGTAGAGCCAGGGTTTTAATCTCAGCTCAAACCTTCTAGCTTTCCTAACCTTCGTATCAACTTGATGCGGAGCAAACCTAGCCAACTCATTAAATTTTGCGGCGTATTCAGACACCGTCATATTCTCCTACTTCAACTCTAAAAATTTTACCTCCATCCTAGCTTGCATACTAAAGGAAAATAGTTTTCTAAGAACAGTGTGTTAAACCTATCCCAAGTAACAACACCCTCTCCTGCCCTCGCCTGATTTGCTTCCCACCAAAAATTTACCTCACCCTTCATCATGTAGGTGACAAAAGCGGTCTTTTGCCCCTCAGCTACCCTAGCTACCACGAATGCTTTTTCAATCTCTTTAACCCAAGTCTGGGCTTCAACAGGGTCAATTGTCTCTCTAAACTCCGGCGGCCCTACTGCCTTGAAATCCTTAAAGTTTGTCGAGTGGTTGTTCGGCTGGTTCCCTGCGACTGGCATTCCTTGCTGCATAACTTGTGCTACCATGTTTGCAAAGTGCTGCATCGGGTTTGCTTGTTGTTGTCCCTCAACGTTATTGACAGACTCTTTTGCCCTTTGGTTTCGAGTTTGACGTCTTGGCGGCATTATCTGGTTAAGTAAAACCATGTATTATCGTGATGCCCCCAAACAGGTATACATCACCCATTCTGAGTCGCTAAAACATGGTACAAAAACAACTACCAATTTATTAATACAATTGTCGTGCAAAATACGACAACACTTAAACTATAAGTTTAAATACAAATATTGTCTTCTAGACAATATCCATACTCAAATAAGTCCTCATTATAATTATTGATACATTATTTTACAAAAATGGTGAGGACTACTAAACAACTTTCTAGAACTATCATTCCATACCCCGACTAGTACTTACTACATTCTCGCCTCCTGAGAAGAAAAATGGAACAAAAAGGAAAAGGGTGAGCTCAACTAGCCCAGTAAAGAACATTATGACCAAGATAATATAGAACAAATTATCGTTAGTCCTCAACAGGAAAAAATTTAATAGAATACAATAGACAACAAGTTTTAAATCAATATTCGCAGCGAAAATAATAATTCATTAGAAGAGTTAAGTAGAGAATAAAATCTACTATCTTCTATTTATGAATTAAAAAGTTCATCATCAATATTTTATCCTTGTAACATCAATCAATATATATATATATCTGGAATCAAATGTTCATCTTTGCACTACAAGCCAAAGATATTCATCAGTTGGTCATGTTCATTTAAACACCTGTTCATCTTTGCACCACGGACCAAAGATATTCATCAAAAAATCATTCATCTTTGCACTACATGCCAAAGATATTCAGTTATATCATCATTTAAGACTGAGGATGATGAAAAATATTTTAAAGAAAACGAATCAAATGAAACAAAAGAACAAATATTAAGGATTCGTACTTTAAACAATCCGAGTTCAAAAATACTTCATAAATAATCATAGTGAAGTAAAATTCAAGAATGATCAAAACATGGATACAATTAAAGCTAGTATCCATAATAGATATCTTAGACAAAAAATAAAAATTTAATTTTTCGGTGAATAGTGCCGTATGCGTGAATAGTGTCATATACGTGAATAGTGCTGTATACGTGAATAGTAATCCCTACACTAAAAGTTTCAAATTTGATAAAAAGTTTAGATCAATATTTTGGCATAATGATATTGAAAGAAATAATATCATTTATAAAAAAATAACATCCTTTACCTCGAAAAGACAGTACTTCTGACTGAAATATCGGATATAGTGCTGAAAGAACTTGCACCGTATAGCAACACTCAAAGTGTCAAAATACTCACAAGAATACGCTCGATAATATAAAGAAAAAAGATTTCAGTTTCTGGTGGGATTTTTAATTCTAACCTAAGTACCCTATTTATAGGAAAATGCTTAGAACACCAAAGCAGAAAATTTAATAAAATAATATTATTTATAAAAATTTTCTTATGCACACTTTTACCAACTGATTTCAGCACTTTGCACATGTTAGTGTAGCCCACAAAATAAAAAAAACGTTTTTATTAAAAAAAATATTTAAAACTTCAAAAATCACTTATTCCGGAACTTCAATAATTCATAATAAATAGTCTTTTTATCAGAAAATTTTGAATCTTATGTCTTTTTCATAGGAAATTCAATTCTCTACAACTTTGTAGTTTTAAATTTTTCCAAATTTCAAACAGAAATTGACCGAAATCCACACACGGACGATTTTACAGTTTATAATCAAATTTCAGTCAAAAATGGGGTCCACAAACATGAAAAACATGTTTTAAATATTTTTCATAACAAAAATACTCCTCATCCTCATTTACTCATATATCACACATTCATTGTAAAATATCACCATTATTATTATAATATAATAATATATTTAATTGAATTATCTCATCAGAAAAGATAAAATATCAATTTTCAACAATTGTCACATTAAAAATTTTCTCCATCTATATCCACATAAAATAAATATTTTTCTTATCATGTAAATCAATAATTAATTATTCACAAATAATATTACAGAATCACAATACTTACAACCAGGCCGTTCCTAGGAAAGAGGGGGTTTTTCAATAAGGATTTCTCCTTACTGACGTGCAATTAGGTGACCAAACCTCTCCTTAGACAGAATTTTCTAGACATTGCCAATAATGCTATCTAATAATATTATTCAAATAAAATGAATTATTAATCTAATAATGAAAAATACTGTGTAGTGACAATTATTGAAACAACAATAATATAAAATATCAACGTAGCAATTATTGAATCAATAGAATAAAATATTGAACAGTAATTACTGTAACAATTATTGAGTAGTGTCTTCCTACATAAGAATCAATAATTTGTGAAATACCGTGTGCTACTGTGCAACAACGCGTATTACTGTGTTTTAACCACCGGGTATTCCAACAGTATAAACGGTAACAACTACGCCGATATTTATAAACAACGTATACTTGTCATTTTTTTCATCCAATCGCTTTTCGTTATGGGACCCACACAAGGCTGCGCCGTCGTACGAATATTCCCCGACAGTAAGAATATTCCACGACCAAATGAATATTCCCCGACAATAATGAATATTTTATAACCACTTGCTTATTTGAACTATTTGCGCATTTTACCCATAACTAACCACATTAATCAATTCAACCCTTACTATTTCAAAATAATAAATAGAGAAATTCAATTTCATTTATAATAAGTTGGGGTCTTACAACCTCCCCTCCTTATGAAATTTCGTCCTCGAAATTGACGTACGTACCTGGTGTTTCGAAAAGATGAGGATACCTCACTTTCATTTCCGTTTTCAACTCCCAGGTCATTTCCTCAATAGCATGGTTCCTCCACAAAACTTTGACTTGTGGTATGACCATTGTGCGTAGGACATGCTCCTTTCTATCCAAGATCTTGACAGGTACCTCCTCATACGTTAAGTCTTCGGCTATCTCGTCTGGTTCTAACTCAATAACGTGGTTCGGGTCTTTCATATATTTACGAAGCACAGATATGTGAAAAATATTATGAACACGAGATATGCTTGGAGGTAACGCGAGTCTATAGGCTACTTTTCCTACTCGGTCAAGAATCTGAAATGGACCAATAAATCATGGATTGAGCTTTCCTCTCTTCCCAAATCTTGTAACTCCCTTCCATGGAGCAACTCGCAACAATACATGATCCCCAATGCTAAATTCCACGTCCTTTCGATGAAGATCCGCATAACTCTTTTGTCGATCTTGTGCCGTTTGTATACGTTATCGGATCATTTGGATCTTTTCCATAGTCATACATATCAACTCTGGTCCCAACAATGTTGCTTCACCCACCTCATCCCAACATATTGGAGAGCGACACTTTCGTCCATATAATGCTTCGAATGGAGCCACACCTATACTTGTCTAATAACTGTTGTTGTAAGAGAATTCCACTAATGGTAAATACTTATCCCAACTCCCTTTGAAATCTAAGATACAAAGTCTTAATAGATCTTCAAGAGTTTGAATAGTCATCTCTGATTGTCCGTCCTTTGAGGATGGTATACCGAACTTAATCGTAAATCCATACCCATAGCTTTTTGCAAGCTAACCCAAAATTGTGAAGTAAATCTTGGGTCACGATCCGAAACTATGGATACTGGCATGCCATGCAATCTCACAATTTCATTTACGTATATACGAGTAAGATGTTCAAGGGAATAAGTCTCCCGTATCGGCAAGAAATGAGCAGACTTAGTTAATCTATCTACAATAACCCATATCGCATCTATGCCTTAAGAAACCGTGGGAAGACCCGTAACGAAATCCATGGTAATGTGTTCCCACTTCCATTTCAGAATCTCAAATGGTTGCAATGAACCCTTCGGCACTTGATGCTCCGCCTTTACACGTTGACAAGTTAAACACCTCGAGATAAACTTCGCGATTTCTCTCTTCATATTGTTCCACCAAAATGTATGTTAAAGATCACGATACATTTTGGTACTTTCAGGGTGAATTGTAAATGGTGTGTTGTGTGCCTCCATCATGACTCTATGTTTCAAGTCAAAATCGTTAGGAACACAAAGTCTGGAGTTGACTCAAAGTATTCCTTCTTCATCGATTCTTGCTTCCGGAATAGCACCTTCTTGCACTTTCTTCTTCATACGCATCAGCTCTATGTCCGTAGCTTGAGCAGCTTTAACTTTATCGATTAAAGTCGGTTCTACTCGTATGCTTGATATCATCACGTGGGTACTTGGGGCCTTTACCTCTATCTCTATCCTTTGCAAGTCATACAAAATGGGCCTTTGTGTTAATAATATTTCACTCGTACCCGCATATGATCTTCTACTCAATGCGTCAACTATCACGTTTGCTTTTACAGGATGATATTGGATAGTATGGTCGTAGTCTTTTAACAGCTCGAGCCATCATCGTTGCCGCATGTTAAGTTCTTTTTGGGTGAAGAAATATTTGAGGATTTTATAATCCAAATATATCTCCACTTTCTCCCCATATAGATAGTGCCTCCAGATCTTTAGCGCGAAAACGACTGCTGCCAACTCTAGATCATGAATAGGGTAATTTCTCTCATATTCTTTGAGTTGTCGCGAGACATAGGCTATGACCTTCCCATGTTGCATGAGAACACATCCTAACCCTTTGCCTGAAGCATCGCTGTAGATAACAAATCCATCTGAACCAGATGGTATTTTCAGAACAGGTGCCGAAATGAGTCTCCTCTTAAGCTCTTGAAAACTCTTCTCGCATTTCTCGCTCCATACGAATTTTGTATCTTTCCGAGTCAGCTGAGTTAACGGAGTAACGATTCGAGAAAATCCTTCCATAAATCTCCGACAATAACCAACTAAACCCAAAAAGCTACGTACTTCGGTCACCGACTTCGGTTGCACCCAACATTGTATTGCTTCAATCTTCGTTGGGTTAACAGATACTCCATGTTTTGACACCACGTGCCAAAGGAAAGCTACTTCTTCAAGCCAGAACTCGCATTTCTTCAACTTGGCATATAGCTTGTTTTCACGAAGCCTTTGGAGTACCAGCTTTAAATGGTGCTCATGATCTTCACGGCTTTTGGAATATATGAGGATGTCATCAATAAAGATAACAACAAACTAATCCAAATATTCCTTGAATACTCGGTTCATCATATCCATGAAAGCCACAGGAGCATTAGTCAATCCGAAAGACATGATTAAGAATTCATAATGTCCGTACCAAGTTCTGAAGGCAGTCTTTGGAATATCCTCAGTTCTAATCTTCAGCTGATGATATCCAGAGCGAAGATCGATCTTTGAAAAGAATTGTGCTCCTTGAAACTGGTCAAACAGGTCATCAATGCGAGGTAGTGGATACCTATTCTTGATGGTGACATGGTTCAATTCTAGATAGTCAATACAAAGTCGCATACTTCCATCTTTCTCCTTTACAAATAAAATAGGAGCACCCCAAGGAGATGTACTAGGACGAATGAAACTAATGCCCAACAACTCCTGTAGTTGGACCTTTAACTCCTGAAGTTCAATAGGAGCCATTCGATATGGGGTTTTAGAAATGGGCTTTGTACCAAGTTCAAGATCAATAAAGAATTTAACTCCACGTTCTGGGGATAGACCAGGAAGTTCTTCAGGAAATACGTCAGAAAATTCACTAACAACAGAAATTTTATTCAAATCTGACGTGTTTTTGTTCAAGTCCATAACATGGGCTAAGAAAGCTTAACATCTATTTTTTAATAAACGAATGACTTTATGGCTTGATATGACAGTGATTGATTTTAGTGGCTTAGTTGCTTGAATTCGCATAACACATTGGTTAGGAATATAAAAACTATCAACCTTACGAAAACAATCAATTTTGGCATGATGAGTAGTTAACCAATCAATTCCTAAAATCACGTCAAATGCAAGTATCTTTAAAGAGATAAGGTCAACAGGTAATGTGATGGTGCCAACTTGGATCAAACAAGATTTATAAATAGTGGATGTAATGAAAGTTTCTCCTAATAAAGTCTCCACAGATAAGTCAAAGTCTAATTTCTCCGGAGTCAAGTTTAAACGTTGAGCACAAGCAGGAAAGATAAATGAATGGGTAGCACCGGTATCTAGTAAGGTATAAACTTCGCAAGAATTTATGATTAGCTTACATGTGATCACCTTATTTGGGTTCCTTGCACTTTGACTAGTCACGACAAACGCTCTTTTAGGAACCGCTGACTTTGACTTTTCTAGGATAGCCTTTTGAGTCACCATCCCCGTTGGAATTGGTTTCGCTATAGTACAATATCGAGAGATATGTCCTTCTTTTCCATAATTATAACATACCTTGAACTGTTGTGGACAGTTTGGGCTGATGTGTCCCTCTTTTTCCACATTTATAGCATACGACCGGTGGTCGTTCTCCTCTCTTAGAAACAGTTGCTGCTGGTGCTGACGTCTTCACATTATCATTATTGACTCTCTTCTTTTTAAAATCTCCCCCCGACTCGCTTCTTCTATTTTCATGGCCTCGATTACCACCAGAGTGGTTACTGCTTTTGTCAGTGTTCTTCTTTCCTCGCTGGTTATCGTTGCTTCGATGACTGCTGTCACCGGTATGACCCTGGTTGTGGTCCCTCGGTTGAACGTACTCGTTATCTCGTTCTAATAATTGAGCCCTGTTGACAACATCTAAATATAGAGAAAATTTATGAGAAATGAGATACTGACGTATGTCGAGTTTCAAACCTCTCAGAAACATCTGTGTCATACGTTCCTCATTCTCCACCAAATGAGGTACAAACCTGGATAACTCCGCGAACTTCACCTCGTATTGGGACACCGTCATGTTGTTCTGCTCCAGTCTAATAAACTCCACCTCCTTCATATGACGAATACTTTCAGGAAAGTACTTGTCATTGAACAGTTTCTGAAATGTCTCCCAAGACATGCTGAGTGCGGCTGGATGGGTACGCTTCACAGATTCCCACCAGTAATCTGCCTCATTACGGAACATAAAGGTGGCGAATGGAACCTTCTGTTCCTCTATACATCCCAAGACATCGAATATCTTGGTAATTTACTTGACCCACGTTTCTGCCTTAATCGGATCCGGCTTTCCCCAGAATTCTGGTGGTCCTAACTCTTTGAACTGTTTGGCTGTGACCAGCTGTGCGTTGCCATTGTTTCTACCTGTATTTTGAACAGGAGTCTCCCTCGTCTGGTTTTGCATGAACCGCAAAAAGCTTCTAAACATCTAATCATTCATTGTCTGCTCAGTAGTGTTATTTACAGGAGGAACATTGCCGGCTTGTTGCACGTTCTCCTCGTTGGTGATTAATGGTGTTTCCACGGTCGCATTTACTCCATCGTTAATATTCTCAGCTGTCATTCTTAAATACTGCCACAAAATAAGAGTTAATTAAAGAAATTGAAATGCAACATAATAACCCTATACTATGACCAACCAACAAATAAGCTTAGGTAGGACACACTATCGAAGGATTTACTCGTCTCTCCCCTCCTAGTTCTATTCCCCGATCTCTGCCAGAGAACATATCCCTAAGCTCTGATACCAACTGTGACGCCCCCAAAACAAGTATACATCATCCATTCTGAGTCGCCAAAACATGGTACAGAAACAACTACCACTTTATTAATACAATTGTCGTGCAAAATACGACAACACTTAAACTGTAAGTTTAAATACAAATATTATCTTCTAGACAATATCCACACTCAAATAAGTCCTCATTACAATTACTGATACATTATTTTACAAAAATGGTGAGGACTACTAAACAACTTTCTAGAACCATCATTCCAGACCCCGACTAATACTTGCTACATTCTCACCTCCTGAGAATAAAAATGGAACAAAAAGAAAAAGGGTGAGCTCAACTAGCCTAGTAAAGAACATTATGACCAAGATAATATAGAATAAATTATCGTTAGTCCTCAACAGGGAAAAATTTAATAGAATACAATAGACAACAAGTTTTAAATCAATATTCGTAGCGAAAATAATAATTCATTAGAAGAGTTAAATAGAGAATAAAATCTACTATCTTCTATTTATGAATTAAAAAGTTTATCGTCAATATTTTATCCCTGTAACATCAATCAATATATATATCTGGAATCAAATGTTCATCTTTGCACTACAGGCTAAAGATATTCATCAGTTGGTCATGTTCATCTAAACACCTGTTCATCTTTGTATTACGGACCAAAGATATTCATCAGAAAATCATTCATCTTTGCACTACATACCAAAGATATTCAGTTATATCATCATTTAGGACTGAGGATGATGAAAAATATTTTAAAGAAAACGAATCCAGTGAAACAAAAGAACAAATATTAAGGATTTGTACTTTAAACAATCTGAGTTCAAAAACACTTCATAAATAATCATAGTGAAGGAAAATTCAAGAATGATCAAAACATGGATACAATCAAAGCTAGTATCCATAATAGATATCTTGGACAAAAAATAAAAATTTAATTTTTCGGTGAATAGTGTCGTATTCGTGAACAGTGCCGTATACGTGAATAGTAACCCCGACACTAAAAGTTTCAAATTTGATAAAAAGTTCATATCAATATTTTGACATAATAATATTGAAAGAAATAATATCGTTTATAAAAAAATAACATCCCTTACCTCGAAAAGACAATACTTCTGACTGAAATACCGGATATAGTGTTGAAAGAACTTGCACCGTATAGCAACACTCAAAGTATCAAAATACTCACAAGAATACGCTCGATAATATAGAGAGAAAAGATTTCAGTTTCTGGTGTGATTTTCAATTATAACCTAAGCACCCTATTTATAGAAAAATGCTTAGAACACCAAAGCAGAAAATTTAATAAAATAATATTATTTATAAAAAAAAATTTACGCACACTTTTACCAACTGGTTTCAGCACTTTGCACATGTTAGTGTAGACCACAAAATAAAAAAAAACTTTTATTAAAAAAAATATTTAAAACTTTAAAAATCACATATTCCAGAACTTCAATAATTCATAATAAATAGCCTTTTATCAAAAAAATTCAAATTTTATGTCTTTTTCATAGAAAATTCAATTCTCTACAATTTTGTAGTTTTAAGTTTTTCCAAATTCCAAACAGAAATTGACCGAAATCCACATACGGACGATTTTACAGTTTATAATCAAATTTCAGTCAAAAATGGGGTCCACAAACATGAAAAACATGTTTTAAATATTTTTCATAACAAAAATACTCCTCCTCATTTACTCATATATCACACATTCATTGTAAAATATCACCATTATTATTATAATATAATAATATATTTAATTGAATTATCTCATCAGAAAAGATAAAATATCAATTTTCAACAATTGTCACATTAACAATTTTCTCCATCTATATCCACATAAAATGAATATTTTTCTTATCATATAAATCAATAATTAATTATTCACAAATAATATTACAGAATCACAATACTGACAACCAGGTCGTTCTCAGGAAAGAGGGGGCTTTCCAATAAGGATTTCTCCTTACTGACGTACAATTAGGTGACCAAATCTCTCCTTAGACATAACTTTCTAGACATTGCCAATAATGTTATCTAATAATATTATTCAATTAATATGAATTATTAATCTGATAATAGAAAATACTGTGTAGTGATAATTATTGAAACAACAATAATATAAAATATCAACATAGCAATTATTGAATCAATAGAATAAAATATTGAACAGTAATTACTGTAACAATTATTGAGTAGTGCCTTCCTACATAAGAATCAATAATTTGTACAATACCGTGTGCTACTGTGCAACAACGCGTATTACTGTGTTTTAACCACCGGGTATTCCAACAGTATAAACGGTAACAATTACGCCGTTATTTATAAACAACTTATACTTGTCGATTTCTTCATCCAATCGCTTTTCGTTATGGGGCCCACACAAGGCTGCGCCGTCGTACGAATATTCCCCGACAGTAAGAATATTTCACGACCAAACGAATATTCCCCGACAATAATGAATATTTTATAACCACTTGCTTATTTGAACTATTTACGTATTTTACCCATAACTAACCACATTAATCAATTCAACCCTTACTATTTCAAAATAATAAATAGAGAAATTCAATTTCATTTATAATAAGTTGGGGTCTTACAATTATTCTTTACATTCTAAATCTTATTATATAAGTTTAGTATATTAACTCATTTCATTACTTAAACTTAGATTCATATTCATTTAGCGAATACTTTACATAACATATCACATACTGCTTTAAACATCATTCATCCCTTTGTGACTACAAAAGTCGGGATTTACAACCTTGACTAATACCAAAAGTTGGGAACATTACATTACACAGACATACTTAACATAAAACAGACCTACACAACAAAACTTATACTACCTATTCACTACACCTTTTTCTTGGACAACCT
The DNA here is from genome assembly GCA_016801055.1 of Panax notoginseng. Lineage (NCBI taxonomy): Eukaryota > Viridiplantae > Streptophyta > Magnoliopsida > Apiales > Araliaceae > Panax > Panax notoginseng. The sequence goes on along the minus strand of CM029019.1, from coordinate 152,722,677 downwards.
TTCGCCTGATGACCTTCTATCCCACAGATAAAACATGCTCCTGATTTATAGTCGGGACAATACATAGTGGTATATCCCTCATAGCCACAAAGGTAACACATTCTTTTCCCTTTGTTCTTATCGGATTTTCCTAAGTCATGGTCTTCTATCTTTCTTTTCCCCTTCTTGCTCGGAGCTGCACACGATGTGTTGCTTGTGGCTCCCATCTGATCAATTTAGATTTTAAGATTATCTTGTTCTTCCATTATTTCTATTAATGCCTGACGCAATTGACTATTTAACAGCTTTTCTATTTCCCACAGCTTTTCCAGAGAAAAAACCTTGTTCCTCAGATCCTGCACCTCTGTTGATGCTTGTTCAGCTTCAACTTTAGTGTCTGAATCACTATCTATCAGCTCCACCATCTCCAGATCTGATACTACGTTTTCTACAATAACCAATTCGTCTGAGTTATTTTCATTGTGAGCCTCTATTTCAGCTATTGGCTTCGATATTAGCTCGGGGATATGGATTTGATCCTTCTTCATGCTATAAGCATATAACAAGCCTTTTCCACCAGACATCTACACACATAAATTATCTTGATTAGCATATAGTATATACACACAGTAAATAATAGTTTTATATAAGTTATCTTTTCTTTTTGTTTGACGATGGATTTAGTCAATTCATCTCTTTATAAACTCTATATGAGTTATTTATATTCTCAACATTTCTCTCTGTTCTAAGGTTATAGCCTAAGGTTTATCCCACCTAAGGTTTCTAACCCTAAAGCTCTGATACCAACCTGTAAAGCCCCCGAATCCCGGTACTTGAAACCCGAATTCAGTGCTTCACGATACCATTTCTATGAGCGAAATAATACTAATAATAATAACAATAATATAAATATTAAACTTAATTTACATAATTATCAGAGTCTAGCTCCCAAGTACGTAACATTTAATCATTCCTTACAATACATGATAATAAATATATAACATTATCTTCGTAATATTAAACTATTACATAAGATAACATTGAAATCATTCAGCAACCTTTCTCTTTCCCTTGTTCTTAATAGAGCCTTCAGGTTGTTCACACTTAGCTGAAAATATTTAAATTAAGCAAGGATGAGCATTTGAGTGCCCAACAAGTAATAACAATTATATATATATAAGCTGAAAGAATTTAAATATTTTTTTATACTACCCTTCTACAACAAATCAATAGTTGTGAAGTAATCTGAACCAATAATAATAACATAACAACCCTCTTTCAAATTTTTGAAACTACGCACTGACTATAAATAGGGTTAAGGGGACATACTATGAACATTGTTTTTATTTTCGAAAAGGTTAAACAGAACTTCATCTGTAAACCGTCATAACTTACGGGCACGGGGGTGATCAGCCCGTTGTGCCCTGTATTAATCAATACTACATACAAGAACGATGTTATCGTTCACTCTGTCCACCTTGGGTGCATAAAAGTTTTCCCGTGTAAGGGATTTTTATACTTGTCGGGGTTCTAAACCAAAGCAATTCGGTTGGATAATAATAAGGTTTTATCTTGTTCAACAATAATCTATAATTCAACATATATATACTGGTAATTAACAAAGGTGTATCAACATGTGGTTAAATGCAATGATTATCCAAGTGGGGACACTTTTATAACCATTTATAGAAATTATCGAACAGAATATATATATGAATTATCATATGCAAACATGTTGATAATCAATGAGCGTATATAATATAGGGTTAATAATATGTACAGTAATATTATAATTCTAAAACATTCTTACTCATTTCCATTGTATAAAGAAAATGCAAAGGTAAGATACTTGCCTGATGCGCTGCTTACAATACACAACTTAGTTTTATCTTTTATATCACGACCTATCATTAATCAGATCATTCGTTCAATTAGAACAATATACTATATCATATAGTACTGCATTTCGTAGTCAGCACATAACCTAATCATATTATCACACATATTCAACAGTTATTGCATCACAAACAAACATTAATATAGTCAAAATATCTAAGTCCATAATAATTTCTGAAACATGTCGGTGTACCGATAGCTTTATCAGGTAATTATTGAGTCTAAGACTCTTTCCCAACGTTCAATATCTGTAAGTATCATTCATATTATTTTAAATGACTTAATAAATATTTATTAATTTATCATGAATTTTCAAACACCGAAATCATTATTAATTGATTCAAATATCAAATAATTCTATTATTATTTAATTATTATTAAACTATTAATAATACTTTTATTCATTTACCAATAGTATTAATATTTTATTCATTTACTAATATTATTAATCATTTAATAATATTTTATTCTCTTACTAATGTTATTACATTTTGATAATATTTTAATCATCCATTAATACTTTAATTTAATATTATTAATCTTTTAATAATATTTTAATCTATTATTAATCATTTAATAATATTTTAATGAAGCTTTAATCTTAATATTTTTATTTACTCAACAATATCATATTCTAATATTATTAATATCATAATAACATTTTAATAATTTGTTTGAACAATAAATAATTTATTCTAATTGTTCACCCTTTACAAAACCACTTATTTAATATCCATAAAAGGTCATAAATAATATTTCTTATTATAAATTACCAAAATATCTTAAAATAGTCATCTATATAATAAATCAGGACAAATTTGAATCTAAAGCACAATAGCGGTCTAGATTTAATCTCATTTTTTACAATTTAATCAAAGGCTGACCTTTCATTTCACAAAAAAAGAACCGCCCAAAACAAACCTCCCTTACACGCTACTCAAATCCTGCCTTATACATCTGCTCCTCTCATTTCGTCTTCTCCTTCCTCTGCACCGCCATTCTTGCACGCTACTCAAACCACGATTCCGTTTCTTTAAAATTCCTCTGTCCAAATTTCGGATAGCAACGAGGTAAGTTCTAATTCTTGACTTTGTAGATATCTATTTTCGTTTTTTCAAGGGTTGGGTTTATCAATAACTGATGAATGCTCCGTTGAAATTGGGGATTTTCAGATTTGAAGAAGATTGTGTCGCTAATTGAGGCTGGTGCTTATGCCGGGAGGTCCGTCGGATTCTTCAAGCTGTTCGCTTAACTATAGCGTTGAGGAAGAAGCTGAAGACGTCTGTGATTTCTCACTTCTTGAGTTTTGTCCTACTTCCTGGATCAGAGCTTCACTCTCGGTTATCTTCATATCTACCAAAGGTTAGTAATTTCTGAGCTCATTGAGTTTTAAATACGTTGATTGTTGATCTTAAATATCTGCCTGAATTTGTATGATTTTTTTCTGTGCTTCATGTTTAAAAATGTGGGGTTTTGTATAACTCATAAGATACTTGAATGACTTGGTTTTTCCTGTGGTTTAGAATTTTAATCGGTTTTGAGTGTGTTGCTATGCACACTGAGCTTCTTTAGGCTTAAAAAAAGTCTTCCTTCTTTGTACACTGCACGCTGAGCTATTTTAATGTTAGTATCAATTATTAATTGCTTGCACATAGAAAAATAGACATTATTACCATTCAAGTTACGAATTTCTCAAGCAGCTTAAGCTCGCATCATGCAATTGGTTCCCCCATTATTTTTTTAGTGAAATTGCACAGCGTTTGGTTATTGAGATGCAACTCGGTTTGTCTCTCCATGTGAGGAGCGTTAAAGCATGATTATATTGTTGTGCCCTTTTTCTAGCTAATTAAACTTTTAGAGCAGTCGGTAATTTAATAACTACAATGATACATATAAGTTTTAAGTTAATTCGTTTAACAAGTAACTCACTTTGGGACAAACCACGAGGACATTTCCAATTAAGAAAGGATTGTTATTTCGCTGTTTTATTCCTAACATATTTATCTGTTAAAAAATATTACTGTGATCAGGCGTCGCTAAAATTTTGTATCTAGCATGGAATCTAAATACATTGTCAAAGGACCCTCGGTGCAATGGTGCATCTTTTTTTTTAAAGTACTGGGGATGAGGATATTTTTCTTTTCATATTATTGTTATTACTATTATGATGATTGTATAAATATCAGTCCAGCATACGTATCAAAATAAATAAACTTAGCCCAGCATATTGGAATTCTTCTCTTTTATGTTTATGTTCTAAAATGTACGTTTTCTACTTCCTTCTTTGTACACTGCACTATTTTTGACATTTGTTTATGCAGCAAAAAATATTGTGCTCTTTCAGTCTTTCGTATATTCAAATCTACTAATTTATTGACAATCTTTTAAGGCTTAATTCTTTTAAGGCTCTTTCAGTCTTTCACACCTAATTGTGGCAGCTGATGCCTAAATAGAATGTGCTTGCAATTAGTAGATTTTGAACTACTATGTCATGGAAAAATGAATATAGGTATGATGTTAGTGAAACCCTGTAATCACACCACTTGGATGGTATTCAACAAAAATGTCGGCACAAATGAAGCTAAAATATTATACATGAGGTAAAATTTTGGAATAGTTTTATGACAACATAATTTAGTTCTCTCATAAAAGTAATCATTACCGAAAAAATAAAACCGCAAAAAAATAAGAATTTTTCAAACATAAGATTGGCACATAATTAAAGTCTGCTTAATGCAATAGATAGAAATACTTTACTGAAAATTTATCATCTTAACAACTAACAGTCTGGACTCTGTGTAAGTAAAAGCTAAAGAGCGACTTCATAAGGGTCAAATATAACTGAATAAAAGGAGGTTATAGCAATTTATAGTTTATGATGTGTATAATAATACCAAAGAATAAATTAATCAGAATAATCATAACCTCATAATCATAAGAGCCTGCATGATAATATAAATTGAATAATAATAAGCATTTCGAAGAAATTAGTAATCCTTTATGTTGTAATTTAAGCTTTGTTTGCTGTTGTGATTTGGCATTTTATCGAGGGCCAAACTAAATTGAATGGTACAGGGCCTAGCATAAGAATGACTACAGTAAACATGGTCAAATGTAAGGTTCTTTTCTTTGGTAAGGGTGTACATAGTGTAGGCTCACCAAGAATCTCGCATTTTTGTGAGATTCTTGAAGGAATTCCTTCACTGCTGAACTATTGATTAAAATGGTAGGTTTTTAAATGTTGAGTGACTCCGGGTTTTGTGTATTTCGGTTGATCGAGGTTCCAATTTGGATGAGTTTGATTTTTTGTTCTACATTTATTGGGTTTAATGCGTGATTATGGATTTGATTTTTCTTCTCGGTTGTTCTTTTTGAAGAAATCGCAAATATGTTACTTTCGCAACTTTTATGGAAACTTTTTGGATGTATTTTTTAAATCTTTCATTAGGAGTTCGGACAAATTGGTACTCATATTTTATTTTATCTTGATGTTTTTAATTTCAGTATATTGTTTAGGCTATGATAATATCTTTGTTATTTTTTCATTTATTTAAGCTCAAAATTGATTGTTATTTGTATTTATTTGGTACAGAAAAATGAAGGTTTATAAGTTAGTGGCATTCTTGAAGGAATACATGATGTTTAGAATTTTGTGGTATTCATGAAGGTATTTACTGCTCTGCTTCTATAAGCCTTGCTCATTGTTTTGATTGAATGATTATTATGTGTATACATGGTGTTAATGACTCCAGTAATAATGACTGCTTTAAGTATCAAGATTATTATTGCTTTTGCTCATATACTACTGTTGTGTCTCACTACTGGACTATTCGCATTATAGGGACATTATATTGACTTGATTTTGGTGCTGACATTATATCCCTCATTTGTTATTAGTACTATTAGTATTTTTCTCTATGATCATTTATGTTTCAAGAAAACTTTTGGAAGGAACACCTGTTTTATGTTTCCTATCGATTAACTTATGCTATGACAATCAATAAAGCCCAAGGACAATCTGTCAAGTTCATTGGGATTGATTTGCGAACACCTGTTTTTAGTCATGGACACCTTTATGTGGCACTATCTAGATGCACATCTGCGGATCGTATTACTATCATCCTTCCGGAAGATGGGTCGAATTGCACTACAAATATTGTTTGCCCAGAAGTTTTATTATGATATTATTACTATCCTCAACTTTTAATTTTACAATGAGGTTCATTCTTTGTAGGATTGGAGTGAATTTGTCAACGAGAACAATAAAATATATACAATGAACCTTTGTGGATGGGGCCGACGTAATCAGGTAAATCTACTTTTATGTCTGTGCATCAAAATAACTTTACTATTCCTATAATATAAATAGTTTTAATTTTATTGTTTATGTAAATAATATAGGTGGTTGTGCATTCTCCTCATTGGGCAAAGTGCGTTCGTATTGATACGAGGACATTAAAGATATTGATGAAGAGGAGATTTAAAGGGATGAAAAAGACATTTAAGAGAGTTAAATGATATGCAATCCAATACTGACATGTCCACCTTTGACGATTACTAACCTACCACTGACCAAACAATTGCCTAGGTGTGAAAGTCTATCTTACTAAGACTATATTTCTCTACTTCTCATGCAGACACACAACACACATAATACATGCACAAACGCGCACACATAATTGTAACCAATCAAACACTCGCAAATCAAACTCACACACCATTATACTGCCACCAATACAAATTTATGATTTAAATCATTAAGCAAATGAACTGTTCGTTGAGATAGTACTAAGAAAACTTTATTTGATTGTAAGTCCATATTTTTCCTTAAAAAATTGATTATTTGTTACAATCTCTCTAAAGACATACTGCAATCAATCTAAATCATTCCCCTTACATATAAATATGTGTGCTCATTTGTTTTTTAGATAATTCAGGGTAAAGTAAAGGGTCTTATGTTTCGGATTTATAATTATTTTATTTTAACTCACATATTTCGATAATTTTTAAATTTCAAATATTTTCAGGTATATATTAAAGGATACATGATGTAAGCTGTAAATAATATACTTGGTGTAAGCTGTAAAGTAAAGGGTCTTAGTTTCTCTATTTTCTGCATGTATGTATTTTTTGTGTTCTGTCTTTTGTAAAGTTAGCTAATTATACTTGGTTATGATGATTTTGGGTATGGAATGATAGTTTTTTTTGGTGGTTTGGGTATGTATGGATGATTGTAACTTTTGTAAACAGGTTTAGATTTTTCTGGATATCTATTTTTAAAGGAAACTCTGCCGAAATTTCTTGAACTTAGTAGCGACTAGCTTGATGTTTTGCTGGTTGGATGTGTTGATGATTGAGTATGTATTAATTTCTTCATGTATGATTTTGGATATGAAATGATTGTTTTTTTGGTGGTTTGGATATGTATGGATGATTATAAGTTTTATACACAGGTTTATATTTGTCTGGATGTCTATTTTTAAAGGAAATTCTGTTGAAATTTTTTGAAATTAGTAGCGACTAGCTTAATATTTTGGTGGTTAGATGTGTTGATGATTGTGTATTTTGTGTGTTACGTCTTTTGTAAAGTTAACTAATTATACATGGTTATGATGATTTTTGGATATGGAATGATAGTTTTTTTGGTGGTTTGAATATATATTGATGATTGTAAGTTTTGTAAACAGGTTTAGAATTTTTTAGATATCTATTTTTATAGGAAATTTTACCGAATTTTTTAAAAATTAGTTCCAATTAGCTTGATGTTTTGGTAGTTGGACATGTGTTGATGATTGAGTATGTATTAATTGGTGTGGTGGTATGGTGAATTGTGGTGGTATGTGTCTTTAGGTAATATAATATTTTTCGAATTTTAATTTAATTTTTTTTACATCGTGCCTTCAGGCACGGGCATATACTAGTAATATTATATATTAGGAGTATTCAAGCATTAAAATCACATTTTTCTTATTTAAGACATCATTTAACTATTTATTTCCTTTTATTCATAACTTCATCATTTTGAAATATACCAAACTAATTCCAAAAATTCTTCTTTTCTGGGTTTAGACAGTAAATGACCCAACAATGATCCCCAAATTTTTTTGGAATTTTAAAAAGTGATTTACTAATTTTAAAATGCCCAAAACACTCGGATCTTGCTTCATTTTTCATAAATCGAGTGTTGCTCAGAAAAATCTGAAATTTTTAGGGTATACTTTATAACATATATGAACCTACTGTAAAAATTTCAGAATTTTCCAGTGTATACACAATGAGAAATTCGAGTGTTAATATTTAGGAGTCCTTTATGGAAAAAGCCATTACACACAACCTATAAATCAAAACGCGTCCGTTCTTTTTCCTACACGTAGATAACTTCTTAAGGTACCTTTGTAATTTTTCCCAGATTTTTAAAAGACTTGCAACTGACCAAAACAGCCTCAAGAAAAATGGGAACGGTAGCTTTTTAGGGTTTTAAAACCTTAATACTCTATGTGGACTGTTTTGGGAAAAATAGCCCTCATGGCTTCGATATTTGCTAGATTTGTATTCTACCACTTGGGTTTACTAGATAACTCATGTATCTAGCACCCCCTTCGACGGATCACAAATTCAAGTTGTAAAACTTGAGTTACACAAGATTTAGTGGAGGAAAAATAAGAGTTTCACCCCTTGGAGAACATATGCTCATTTCCATCCTCTAAATCTATAGCCTAATACACAAGATACTTAGTCCTACACATGAGACATGTAGAACTAGGGTACTTTGAGTATTAGACCATAACCCCATCCATGTTGAGGTAAAAATCAAAAATGGAAGGAAAATAAGAAAAAGAAAAAGATGAGAACCTCACCTAGTTTTGGTTGTTATCCTTCTTGTTCTTCCAAAGTAAGTAATGAACTTAGGATGCATGAACAACAACTCATCTCCCTCTCTTAGAAAAACCTAACCCTCTCTCTCTTTTCTCTCTTGTATGCTACTAGCTTGGGAGAAAAAGATAGAAGAAGAAGAATGAGAAAAAATGAAATGTTCTAGCAAATGAAATGGGTGATTAACTATTATCCCCCATACTTTTATTATCCCGTGGATAAAAGGCTTCACCTTATCTCTTTCAATTGAGCCTAATTATGTGATTAAGGGTGCTAAGTAGATTTTCTACCAATGGGAGATGTACACACTTGTACTTGATGTAAGAGTTACTAATTAAGGAATTTGATTAGCTTAACTTTGTTGCCTTAAAAGGCCTAATGGGGCCGGTCACTATGCTCCATTATCTCCTCCATTTTGCTTTTATTTTAATGCACAAATTTGATTAATCAAAAATCTAAAATACCCTTAATCAAGTGGGCTAAGTATTGGTTTGCATTTTATTTCTTTTGGGCTTCTCCTTTAATTGTTTTGGGTCATGTACTAAACATAGTCTAACAATTTTAATATATGTTACCCAAATTATTTATTTAGGGTTTCTATTCCTAATATTATGAAATTTAATTACTTATACATGTGACTTTAGCTCATAACCTAATTAGGTTTACTAGAAATAGGTTTAAAATTATTAATCACTTGAAATAACAAGATTATCCACTTAAGTTAGTATAACTATTAAATACTAACCCTTCCTTATTACCATAACCCTTGGGTTATTTAATTATCTTACCTAATGTATAATTAGGTTACGAAGCTTTCATTTAGGGTTTAAAATAAAATAAAATTAGTTTCTAAAATTTGTAACTAGGGTTTCACACTGTAATACAAGGGTTTGCCACATAACACCATAATTGACCAACCCTTATTGGTCCACATATACAGTACATATTTATAGCACTGAAAAATAAAAATATAATTAATATTATATTATTATTCTCATGCCTTGATCAAAATCCAACAATTAGGGTTTGGATTCCATATTTGATTTATCTGTCATACACATCATTCTTAATTAAGTTAAAAATAATTAACTTAATAATCTGAACAAAATTCATATAATAAAATAATTATTATAATTATTCTAAAAATTATTTCATATATTATATAAATAATATATGATTATATTTTCATGAAAAATAATTAATAAAATATTTCTACTATAAAATTAATTATGATAAGAATATAATTTATAATGATCAATAACTCTAAAATAAAATTATTTATAAATATTCACATTTTTATTTATCACATAAGTACATATACACATTATCTTGGCACATATTCCCCCATATTTAAAATAAAAAAAAATTTATATGCAAAATTTTTAATTTATTTGTATAGAAAATATCGGGTTGTTACAGATCAAAGGAAGGAACCAAACCTGTTGGATTCAAGTTGAACGCGAAAAGCTCGAATATTCATGGGTATAATTCTTATTCTTTATCTTTTTGTTTAATTAATAATTGTGCATAAATGATGATCCGGGTATATAGTTTGTAAAATTTTAAAACTCTATTTTTCATGCTTCCATTTTACTTTGTGCAATTTGATTGCGTCCATGAATATTACAAACCTAACAGTTACATTAGAGCCAAACCTTTATGCGAATTATTAATTGTTCATATTCGATATGTATGTTGATATGTGTTTAGAACAAATTTTTTGGGCATAAATATTGGTATAAATCATGTTTTTGGAGATAAACTGCACAATTCGCAAACTGAAAAAATAGATTCTGGAGATTGGCACCGCAGCGCCTAATTGTAGTACAATAATGGCGCTGCAATGCCTGCTCCGTATTTTTGAAGATGCTGACGTGGCGCTGCAGCACCTGAAGCCAGTTTTTTTGTGGCGCTGCAGAGCAAACTCTATGTTTTTTATACAGATGACGTGGCGCCGCAGCGCCACTCTGCAGAAACATATATATTTTTTTATTTTGATTTTTATTAAGATAAAAGGTTTATTTTAATTAAAATTAAATTAACATTTTTTTTCAATAATTCTAAATTAAAAATAAAAGAGTTTATTTTGATTTGGATTTGGATTTAAATAAAGTTGTTTATTTTAATTGGAATTGGAATCCACGTTTGTTTGAATAAAAGAGTTTATTCAAAAAATTTATAATAACTTGAAATTAGATTTCACATTTGTTTGAATAAATGAATTTATTCAAAAGTTTTATTTTAATTAGAATTAGATTCCACGTTTGTTTGAATAAAAGACTTTATTCAAAAAGGTTTTCTATTAACTTAGAGTTGTATTTCACATTTGTTTGAATAAAAGAGTTTATTCACATATAGAATTGAATTTCATGTTTCCTAGAATTAAGGAGTTTATTCACATATAGAATAAGATTCCATATTTCCTAAAATTAATGGTGTTTAATTTTAATAAGGAATAAGATTCAATATATTTTATTTTTCCAGCAATTTTAAGTTAAAATAAAGGAGTTTATTTTGTACTTGAAATTAGATTCCTTGTTAATTAAAATAAAAGAGTTTATTTTGATTGGAAATTTGATTAAAAATAATGGAGTTTATTTTTATTCAAAATTGGATAAAATAAAATAAAGAAATTTATTATGATTTTGATTAAAAATAAAAGAGTTTATTTTGTTTTAAAATTAGATTTTATGCTAATTAAAATTGTCCATTAAATCGATATCAATGTATATATTGAATGTTTATTATTCATGAGATGAATGTTATTTATTGATGCATATGTTGATATGTATGACAATAAATGGGATTGATTATGGACTATTGACCAATGTGATTAGATTTTATTTTAGTTGGATGTATGAATGTATGAGTTTTATTAAATGGGGTCTGTGTTTCTCGTCTTCTCTAATTTTTCTTAATGTAAATTTTATCTCCCTTATATGTACTTCTCATTGACTGCTGATTAAGGCTTCTATTTATTTTAAATAGTTTTGTAATGGGAATAGTTAGAATTAATTTTGAAGAATTGGAGATCAAGGAGCAAGGAGCGCTTGAAGACCCGTTTGTAATGGAGCCCGGGATTTAAATGTAATAGTTATATTTAAATTTAATTTTTGCACCCTAGGTTGGACCTCTTGGTTCACTTGGTGGCTCTAGTGAACCAAACTAGAATAAAGTCCATAATCAATTCGGGTAGAATATAGTATTCTATATGTGCATGCTTATGTTATATATATTATATATTATGCAAACATGCTTCGCATGTTAATTAATATGACGTGTATTTTATATATATACATATATATATATATATATATGTGTGTGTGTGTGTGTGTGTGTGTGTGTGTGTGCATGCGCTCTAAACAAGATAAGATAAATTAATAACAAACCCTTCAAAGATTTTATATTAAGTCCTAAGCGTTCAAAGATATCTGAAATATCAAACACTAGTATATGCCCGTGCCTGAAGGCACGATGTAAACAAAATTAAATTAAAATTCGAAAAATATTATATTACCTAAAGACACATACCACCACAATTCACCATACCACCACACCAATTAATACATACTCAATCATCAACACATGTCCAACTACCAAAACATCAAGCTAATTGGAACTAATTTTCAAAAAATTCGGTAAAATTTCCTATAAAAATAGATATCTAAAAAATTCTAAACCTGTTTACAAAACTTACAATCATCAATATATATTCAAACCACCAAAAAAACTATCATTCCATATCCAAAAATCATCATAACCATGTATAATTAGTTAACTTTACAAAAGACGTAACACACAAAATACACAATCATCAACACATCTAACCACCAAAATATTAAGCTAGTCGCTACTAATTTCAAAAAATTTCAACAGAATTTCCTTTAAAAATAGACATCCAGACAAATATAAACCTGTGTATAAAACTTATAATCATCCATACATATCCAAACCACCAAAAAAACAATCATTTCATATCCAAAATCATACATGAAGAAATTAATACATACTCAATCATCAACACATCCAACCAGCAAAACATCAAGCTAGTCGCTACTAAGTTAAAGAAATTTCGGCAGAGTTTCCTTTAAAAATAGATATCCAGAAAAATCTAAACCTGTTTACAAAAGTTACAATCATCCATACATACCCAAACCACCAAAAAAAAACTATCATTCCATACCCAAAATCATCATAACCAAGTATAATTAGCTAACTTTACAAAAGACAGAACACAAAAAATACATACATGCAGAAAATAGAGAAACTAAGACCCTTTACTTTACAGCTTACACCAAGTATATTATTTACAGCTTACATCATGTATCCTTTAATATATACCTGAAAATATTTGAAATTTAAAAATTATCGAAATATGTGAGTTAAAATAAAATAATTATAAATCCGAAACATAAGACCCTTTACTTTACCCTGAATTATCTAAAAAACAAATGAGCACACATATTTATATGTAAGGGGAATGATTTAGATTGATTGCAGTATGTCTTTAGAGAGATTGTAACAAATAATCAATTTTTTAAGGAAAAATATGGACTTACAATCAAATAAAGTTTTCTTAGTACTATCTCAACGAATAGTTCATTTGCTTAATGATTTAAATCATAAATTTGTATTGGTGGCAGTATAATGGTGTGTGAGTTTGATTTGCGAGTGTTTGATTGGTTACAATTATGTGTGCGCGTTTGTGCATGTATTATGTGTGTTGTGTGTCTGCATGAGAAGTAGAGAAATATAGTCTTAGTAAGATAGACTTTCACACCTAGGCAATTGTTTGGTCAGTGGTAGGTTAGTAATCGTCAAAGGTGGACATGTCAGTATTGGATTGCATATCATTTAACTCTCTTAAATGTCTTTTTCATCCCTTTAAATCTCCTCTTCATCAATATCTTTAATGTCCTCGTATCAATACGAACGCACTTTGCCCAATGAGGAGAATGCACAACCACCTATATTATTTACATAAACAATAAAATTAAAACTATTTATATTATAGGAATAGTAAAGTTATTTTGATGCACAGACATAAAAGTAGATTTACCTGATTACGTCGGCCCCATCCACAAAGGTTCATTGTATATATTTTATTGTTCTCGTTGACAAATTCACTCCAATCCTACAAAGAATGAACCTCATTGTAAAATTAAAAGTTGAGGATAGTAATAATATCATAATAAAACTTCTGGGTAAACAATATTTGTAGTGCAATTCGACCCATCTTCCGGAAGGATGATAGTAATACGATCCGCAGATGTGCATCTAGATAGTGCCACATAAAGGTGTCCATGACTAAAAACAGGTGTTCGCAAATCAATCCCAACGAACTTGACAGATTGTCCTTGGGCTTTATTGATTGTCATAGCATAAGTTAATCGATAGGAAACATAAAACAGGTGTTCCTTCCAAAAGTTTTCTTGAAACATAAATGATCATAGAGAAAAATACTAATAGTACTAATAACAAATGAGGGATATAATGTCAGCACCAAAATCAAGTCAATATAATGTCCCTATAATGCGAATAGTCCAGTAGTGAGACACAACAGTAGTATATGAGCAAAAGCAATAATAATCTTGATACTTAAAGCAGTCATTATTACTGGAGTCATTAACACCATGTATACACATAATAATCATTCAATCAAAACAATGAGCAAGGCTTATAGAAGCAGAGCAGTAAATACCTTCATGAATACCACAAAATTCTAAACATCATGTATTCCTTCAAGAATGCCACTAACTTATAAACCTTCATTTTTCTGTACCAAATAAATACAAATAACAATCAATTTTGAGCTTAAATAAATGAAAAAATAACAAAGATATTATCATAGCCTAAACAATATACTGAAATTAAAAACATCAAGATAAAAAAAAATATGAGTACCAATTTGTCCGAACTCCTAATGAAAGATTTAAAAAATACATCCAAAAAGTTTCCATAAAAGTTGCGAAAGTAACATATTTGCGATTTCTTCAAAAAGAACAACCGAGAAGAAAAATCAAATCCATAATCACGCATTAAACCCAATAAAAGTAGAACAAAAAATTAAACTCATCCAAATTGGAACCTCGATCAACCGAAATACACAAAACCCGGAGTCACTCAACATTTAAAAACCTACCATTTTAATCAATAGTTCAGCAGTGAAGGAATTCCTTCAAGAATCTCACAAAAATGCGAGATTCTTGGTGAGCCTACACTATGTACACCCTTACCAAAGAAAAGAACCTTACATTTGACCATGTTTACTGTAGTCATTCTTATGCTAGGCCCTGTACCATTCAATTTAGTTTGGCCCTCGATAAAATGCCAAATCACAACAGCAAACAAAGCTTAAATTACAACATAAAGGATTACTAATTTCTTCGAAATGCTTATTATTATTCAATTTATATTATCATGCAGGCTCTTATGATTATGAGGTTATGATTATTCTGATTAATTTATTCTTTGGTATTATTATACACATCATAAACTACAAATTGCTATAACCTCCTTTTATTCAGTTATATTTGACCCTTATGAAGTCGCTCTTTAGCTTTTACTTACACAGAGTCCAGACTGTTAGTTGTTAAGATGATAAATTTTCAGTAAAGTATTTCTATCTATTGCATTAAGCAGACTTTAATTATGTGCCAATCTTATGTTTGAAAAATTCTTATTTTTTTGCGGTTTTATTTTTTCGGTAATGATTACTGTTATGAGAGAACTAAATTATGTTTTCATAAAACTATTCCAAAATTTTACCTCATGTATAATATTTTAGCTTCATTTGTGCCGACATTTTTGTTGAATACCATCCAAGTGGTGTGATTACAGGGTTTCACTAACATCATACCTATATTCATTTTTCCATGACATAGTAGTTCAAAATCTACTAATTGCAAGCACATTCTATTTAGGCATCGGCTGCCACAATTAGGTGTGAAAGACTGAAAGAGCCTTAAAAGAATTAAGCCTTAAAAGATTGTCAATAAATTAGTAGATTTGAATATACGAAAGACTGAAAGAGCACAATATTTTTTGCTGCATAAACAAATGTCAAAAATAGTGCAGTGTACAAAGAAGGAAGTAGAAAACGTACATTTTAGAACATAAACATAAAAGAGAAGAATTCCAATATGCTGGGCTAAGTTTATTTATTTTGATACGTATGCTGGACTGATATTTATACAATCATCATAATAGTAATAACAATAATATGAAAAGAAAAATATCCTCATTCCCAGTACTTTAAAAAAAAAGATGCACCATTGCACCGAGGGTCCTTTGACTATGTATTTAGATTCCATGCTAGATACAGAATTTTAGCGACGCCTGATCACAGTAATATTTTTTAACAGATAAATATGTTAGGAATAAAACAGCGAAATAACAATCCTTTCTTAATTGGAAATATCCTCGTGGTTTGTCCCAAAGTGAGTTACTTGTTAAACGAATTAACTTAAAACTTATATGTATCATTGTAGTTATTAAATTACCGACTGCTCTAAAAGTTTAATTAGCTAGAAAAAGGGCACAACAACATAATCATGCTTTAACGCTCCTCACATGGAGAGACAAACCGAGTTGCATCTCAATAACCAAACGCTGTGCAATTTCACTAAAAAATAATGGGGGAACCAATTGCATGATGCGAGCTTAAGCTGCTTGAGAAATTCGTAACTTGAATGGTAATAATGTCTATTTTTCTATGTGCAAGCAATTAATAATTGATACTAACATTAAAATAGCTCAGCGTGCAGTGTACAAAGAAGGAAGACTTTTTTTAAGCCTAAAGAAGCTCAGTGTGCATAGCAACACACTCAAAACCGATTAAAATTCTAAACCACAGGAAAAACCAAGTCATTCAAGTATCTTATGAGTTATACAAAACCCCACATTTTTAAACATAAAGCACAGAAAAAAATCATACAAATTCAGGCAGATATTTAAGATCAACAATCAACGTATTTAAAACTCAATGAGCTCAGAAATTACTAACCTTTGGTAGATATGAAGATAACCGAGAGTGAAGCTCTGATCCAGGAAGTAGGACAAAACTCAAGAAGTGAGAAATCACAGACGTCTTCAGCTTCTTCCTCAACGCTATAGTTAAGCGAACAGCTTGAAGAATCCGACGGACCTCCCGGCATAAGCACCAGCCTCAATTAGCGACACAATCTTCTTCAAATCTGAAAATCCCCAATTTCAACGGAGCATTCATCAGTTATTGATAAACCCAACCCTTGAAAAAACGAAAATAGATATCTACAAAGTCAAGAATTAGAACTTACCTCGTTGCTATCCGAAATTTGGACAGAGGAATTTTAAAGAAACGGAATCGTGGTTTGAGTAGCGTGCAAGAATGGCGGTGCAGAGGAAGGAGAAGACGAAATGAGAGGAGCAGATGTATAAGGCAGGATTTGAGTAGCGTGTAAGGGAGGTTTGTTTTGGGCGGTTCTTTTTTTGTGAAATGAAAGGTCAGCCTTTGATTAAATTGTAAAAAATGAGATTAAATCTAGACCGCTATTGTGCTTTAGATTCAAATTTGGTCCTAATTTATTATATAGATTGCATTCTAGTATGATAAAAAATAATAAAGTATCAATTAATTATTATAAGTTTGTTGTGTCACTACAAGGCTTATCTTAATTTTTTTTGAGATGTTAATTTTATCACATTTGATGCTTATAAAGAAAATTGAACAATATTATTTTGTTGTGTCACCACAAGGACACTATTTTTTTTTTTTGAATATATAGAAGTTCTAGGTTGGACTTAATTTAGATAATTTTAATTCGGATGTGCCACCACTTGATCAAAATAATCTAAGAGACAAAATAAAAGGAGTTTCATGATGATGTAATTGACAAGAGTTGTCTACCTACTTATTTATATATTGTTTGTTGTGTCACCACAAGGTTATATACATTTGAAATGGGATCCTTATTCTCACTAGCAAATCTTTAATTAGATTTTGACGAACTATATAAGTGAGGGTAATATAGTTTGATGAAAATAGTGGGAGATACAAATTTAAAATAAGACCTAAATTATTTTGATAATTAATAAAAGAATATATGATATAATGTTGTTAAATTACAAATTCATTTACAGAATTTTACAATGTCTAAATTACTATCACTGCGAAACATATTAGATGTTAATTAACCGGACCAAATTAAACGGATTGGTAAAAAAATTTGAGAATGGTTCTCACGACCGAAAAGTTATCTTATGTCCTTAATACGCATATGTCTGCAATGGTTACAGACAATGCCTCTGAGGAAGAGATTGCTACTTTTAGAAAGTGCAAGATGATGCACAGTTGGCTCGATACATCATGCTCGTATCTATGAGTAACGAGCTTCAGCGTCAGCATGAAACTATGGATGCTCCTACTATATTCATGCACATCAAGTAGTTGATGTTAAAGAAAGTAGGACTAATAGATATCAGATATCTAAGGAGCTCTTTCGATCTAAAATGACTGATAACACTACAATACAGACAAAAGTTCTTAACATTATCATTTTGATTGAACAATTAGGACAACGGGTTTTGTCATGGATGAAGAGTTGAGCCAAGATTTGATCTTTCAGTCACTCCGGACTCCTTCTCACAATTGTTGTGAATTTTTCATATGAACAAACTAGATGAAGCTAATTTGCTTAACATGTTGAAAAAGTTGAGTCACTTTTCAACCAAGAATGACCAAGTCTTACTGGTAAGGGCCAAAGGATCTTCTGAATAAAAGAACGATTCTAAGAAGGTAAATAGAAAGGCAAAAACAAAGAATAATAAGAATAAAACTGATACAGATAGTAAATGTGAGACCCCAGATTTTATCAATAAATATTTAATTTTTCTCGAAATAATTTTTTTTATTATGGTGTGGATTTGATATAATAGTTATGGGTAGTATTTATAAATTTTGTAAAGTATGCAAGTTGTCATATTATATTCGATTGGTCGGGAAATATTCTTTTTGTCGGAGAATATCCGTACGACGGTACAATCATTGGTGGACCCCACAACAGAATTATTGTCGGATTGAGAAAACGATAAAAATACTTTATGAAAATAACGGCGGAAGTTTTACCGTTGATACTGTTGAACTACTCGGTAGTAAAAGTACAGTAATACGCGTTGTTGCATAGTAGCACACGGTATTGATTATTGATATTTATGTGAGAAGTCACTCAGTTTGATTCAATTATTGTCAGTTAATAATATGAATTATTTAGCGATAATGACGTTTTGTTTTATTCGTATTATTAACGTAATAAAACAGAAACATCTTTTTATATAAAACAGAATACTTTATTAAAGTTATTCTATAAATAGAATATATTATATTTTATTTAAAAGATTTTTCTTTAAATATGGACCGTCAGATTAAAGTAATCAATCTGGATCGTTCATGGATTAGTTACTATGCATTCTATTTTTCTATAAATAGCAGCTCATTCCTTCATTATTTCTTACGAATTCACTGAACTCTAGAGAGAGAAACTATAGAGAGAAACTATAGAGAGAGAAGAAGAGTATTCTGCTACTTAACTACTTCCTTACTTCAGCTCTTCTTTAAAACGGTAAGGGGTGTTATTCTTTCTTATTCATGAAGAGAACTGTTGTTATTCCATTTCTTATTATTCTGTTGGAATAACCTGTATACGTGGTCTACCCTATACTTGGTGACATTCTTCTATTATTCTGTTGGAACATCCTGTCTGTGTGTTTTACACCGGACCTGGTTCCGTTTTTATTATTATTCTGTTGGAACATCCTATCTGTGTGTTTTACACCGGACCTGGTTCCGTCTTGTTATTATTCTGTTGGAACATCCTGTCTGTGTGTTTTACACCGGACCTAGTTCCGTCTTGTTATTATTCTGTTGGAACATCCTGTCTGTGCGTTTACGCCGGACCTGGTTCCATTATTTATTATTCTGTCGGAATATCCTGTCTGTGCGTTTACGCCGGACCTGGTTCCATTATTTATTATTCTGTTGGAATAACCTGTCTGTGCGGTCTATCGCATGCATGGTGATTTCTTTTGTTATTCCATTCTTTATTGTACTCAGTTGGTTAAGTTTTGACTTCTATACTCCATGAATTTTGTGGAATATCCTTGATAATTGCGGTTCATCTAGTATCTATTCATGAAAATATTCTCCTGATCATTCTTGAATTTTACTCCACAAAGTAGTATCATGTTGACAATTTGGACGTTGTTAATTCTTGGATAAATTAATTCTTGAACTTGTTTTATTGAATTCTTATATCATTGTCATCATCCTCATGTTTATATTCTGTTGAAAGTCATCTGTGGCCTGTAGTGCATAGATGGACTTGGTATGATTATGACCAGGGATTATTCGGTATAATCATGACCGTAATGTTACAAATGATGTGGTTAAAGTCTCATTGGCCGTAGTGCAGTGATGGACAGTTGTTGGCATGATCATGGCCATTAATGAATATACGAATATCCTTGGCCGTAGTGCAGGGGTGATTCGATGATGTGAATTATTTTATTAAGCTGAGTCTCAGCGATCACAGTGTTGGAAAATCTTTTAAATCATAAAAGATAGTAGAGTTTATTTTCTACTTGACTCTCTTAATGGATTGCTTGTTCCGCTACAGTTAAACTTGATGTCTATTATATTTTATCAGTTTAACATTGTTGAAGGCTAATGATAATTTATTCTGCATTATCTTAGTCGTAATATTTCTTACTGGGCTAGTTGAGCTCACCCTTTCTTTCACTGTTCTCTTCAGGAAATGAAAACGTAGCTGGGGCAAGTCGGGAAACGGAGTGATGGTCCGAATGATAGTATTAGTTAGTAGTCCTCACTATTCTATGTAATGGTGTGTTAATAAATGTAATGAGGACTCCTTTTGAGTATGAATACTCTCTAGAAGATAATATTTGTATTCAAACTCACAGTTTATGTTTTGTCGTATTGTACACGACAGTTGTATTAGTAAGTTGTATTTGTATTTTGTACTATGTATCTGACGACCCAAAATGGGTGATGTATACCTAATTTTGGGGGCGTCACAGTAAAGGAGTTTACTTCCAAAGCAATAAACCTGGACACTGGATAGAAATTGCGATAGGCATCTTGCAAAGGCTAACCAAAGAAGCTTAGTGAAACTTCAGTTACAAATACAGTTTTGTTTATGATTGAAATAAATTTTTTCTTTAAGTTAAGGTTCTATTTGGGTATTGGATATCGGCTTTGGTTATTATAAATATAGATTTATGAAGGGACCAAGCAGAAGTTGAAAGCTAAACAAGGGACAAGTAATCATATGTGTGGGAAATGAAGTAAAGGTTGCTACATTAGCCATATGAACTTATTGTTTAGTATTGCCTAAGGGAAAGTCTATTAAGTTAATAAGTTATTATTATATTTCAGTTTTCGTTAAAATATTATTTCTATTTTGTTGTTGGACAACAAAATTTTTGGTATTATATGTAAGAGCAATTGTTGTTCTATTTTTAATAATAATATTTTGTATAGAACTGAAATATTACTTAATGGACTTTGTGCACTTGACTTGCATGAAAAATTATTTTGCAAATTGAACGAACTAGTTTAAGAAAAAGAGATGATAAAGAGTTGAATGTTTGTATTTAATGAAATACAAGTTTCATACAAGTATGAATCATTTGAAATGTTCAAAGAATTCAGAAACGAAAAAAATTGGCAAATTATTAAGATTCTTTGATCGGATCAAGGAATAAATACTTGTGCAATAAGTTTCTAGATCATCTCAAAATATTTTCTCATAATGGATGCCTCTTAGTACGCAATAATTTATTGGTGTACCTAAAAGAAAAAATTGTACCTTGTTGAACATGGTGTGATCCATAATGATTTTACTGATATTCCAGTATCCTTCTGGGGTAATACTCTTAAAATTACTGCATATCTACGGAAAAGGTAACCTCAAAATCCGACCCCAAGACTCTATAAAAGTTATGGACAGGGAGGATTCCTAATCTTAAGTATGTTAAGATAAGAGGTTGTCCAGCTTATGTGAAAAGGTTTCAAAGGGATAAGTTTGGGACAAGATTTGATAAGTACATATATGTGGGACATCCTAAAGTAAGTTTAGTGTATATGTTCTATAATCCTACTTAGCAAAAGGTGTTTGTTACGAAACACGCTGCCTTTTAAGATAAAAGTGTTTATCATTGAAGGGTTAATGGGAGGATAATAGATCTTAAAGAGTTCAAGAACCACAAAGCACTATAAGTCAAATAAGAGGAACCTGTAGATAGACCATTTGTACCACGACCAAATTGTAAATCTAAAATAATACCGAAGATACCTGGGAGGTATGGATTCATCATGGATAATGATGATGAGGTACACATCATAAAGATGATGATCCAGTTACATACGATGAGGTAAGAGTTGTAGACACTTAGAGAAATGGATTGAAGCAAGCTTCTCAAAAATGGAATATTCGATTTGATGAGATAATCAAAAGAGTTTGATTTTATCAAAAACAAGAATGATGCTAATATGTTGATATACTATGGATAAGAAATGACATACCAATGCTACAATCACTAAAGATAAAGTTGTCTAAACATTCCTCCACGAATGATTTGGGAAGAGTATCATTATTGGGGATACAAATCTATATAGATAGATTTAAAAGGATACTCGGCTTAACCCAAGAAATGTATATCCATTTGATGCTAAAGCCGTTTAGCATGGCAAACTCTAAGAGATGTCTCATGCTGATGAGTCATGGAGTGTATTTCTTTTAATAGTCCACATAGACTCTTAACAGAGAGATTGCATGAGTAACAATCATGTATGCAATGAAATATACGAGACCTGATGTTGATCAATCATATTCTGGAGAAGATCACTGTAAGACAGTGAAAAATATCTTAAAGTACTTAACCGACACTAAGGATGTTCATATTTATGGTGGGTCTGAATTAAAACTAGAAGGCTTAACAAACTCAAGTTTTTCAGACATACCAAGACGACAAAAAATCCATTTTAAGGTAAAGCGTTGCCTTAAAAGGTTGTGCAGTGAATTGGAAAAGTTTCAAATAGCAAAGAGTTGCTGGTTTAGTGATAAAGACAAAACATATAGCTATAAATTAAGTTGCAAGTTGATTATTTGGATGAAAAGTTTATTACAGAACTAGGAATAGTTCCTAAGTCTCATCTTAGATCTAAACATGTGTTGTGGAACTTTCATTGAATTATAGGAATCATTGAAAGATAAAAAATCACTATAGAGATAATGGACTCTCAAGAACAACATTACATATCCATTTATTGAAGCTTATCCAACAGCAGGATAATCATCACTTAGAGAAGAAGGGTATGAGATACTATAGCGATTGACTTTAGTGCAAGTGGGAGATTAAAAGTAGTATGCACATGAACCAATCATGTTTGATGATAAAGCATATACTTTGTAACAATCTTATTCATTTATTAGTAAAAAATATTAATTTATTAAAGGCTTTTAATTATCTACATGATGCTGCTTTATAATATATGATAAACTCATAGTTTTAAGCAATATTTTTAGAATAATGACGATGGTCATTCTAATGAGATCTAAATTCTTAAAAAGCTTAAAAACTAAAATAGTTCCTAATCGTTGGATTACTAAATTGGGGATTAGTGAATCCGGATAGATTGGTACATACGTTGGATTGATCTCATGATCATTTGTATTGAGACACTAAAACAAGTATGTAGGTGCTTATTGGAGAATAAGTACACTGAACGTGGCTCGCTAAGGAATACCTAATGGAGTTTTACTTGCCTATCAATAGGAATTCATGTAGTAATAGTAGTATAAGTGATCCTTGGACTTGAAATCATCATAGTATCTCGTGTATGATAAATTATACTTTGACTTATTCCTTAAGACCCTTAAGGTATATCAAAGGGTATGCTTAGGTATAATAAGTTGTACATAGAGATAATGTATGATCAATAAAGAATCTACCGCTTCTAGTAAAAGAAGAGAAATGTCATATGTGATTCGATAAATGACAACTCAGT
The DNA here is from genome assembly GCA_016801055.1 of Panax notoginseng. NCBI lineage: Eukaryota > Viridiplantae > Streptophyta > Magnoliopsida > Apiales > Araliaceae > Panax > Panax notoginseng. Next base: position 152,698,865 of record CM029019.1, on the reverse strand, counting down.
CGTCCTTGGCCAAAACAAAATAAAATTAGAAAGGAGTTTCTAATTTGTATTATTTAGAGTTGTGCATTTAAGAATCGAAATACCAATAATTAAATAAAATAAGACTTGACAGTAATTCCATGTCTTATATTTAATTGGGACATTGTATGGTGGAAGGATTAAATTGTATGGTAACTATTTACTCAAAGGTTCTTTTATGATTAATGTTAAAATATATATTATCTGAAAAGTCGTTAATCGATAGGGAGGCTTATCCCTATTGTAGAATAAATATTATTTATTTAAATAAATTAATAGTTTAATTTATTTATTTAAATAGGATTAGAATTATTCTAATTGATTTATTCACAACCGGTTTAATATGGAGAACCTAAAGGGTCACACCATAAAAGAAAGAATAATTATTTAATAAGTTAATGGCATAATCTTAATAATAAGTTAAGTATATTTAATTTAATCTATGGTGATAGAATAAATTAAATAGCTTAATATTTATTATTTAATATTTTAAAAATATTAAATATAAATTTATAAGAGGAGTCTTATTATTATTATTTAATTCCTAAAGGAGTTTAAAAATTAATTAATAAAAGTACTCTCATATATTCCTAATAAGATTAAGATGTTAAATTAATTAAAAAAATTTAATTAATTATTCCTAATAAGATTAGGGAGTTTAATTAATTAAAAAAAAATTAATTAATTAAATAATATCCTATTTTCTAATTAGATTAGAATGGTTAACCGATATCTTTATAAGAAAAGTCTTATATCAGATATCAAGTAGACGTGATTTCAATTGTTGGAGAGTACGTTCTTTTTCTACAGAGATAGAAAACTAGAGTTTTGCTAAACACCCATCTTCTTGAATTTTTCTTCTTCCATGGTGGATCACCTCTAGAGGCCAAACACTTGGGTGGCTAACATTGATCAAAGGAAGGAACCAAACCCGGTGGATTCAAGTTAAACGCAAAAAGGATTGGAGGTGAACTTGTACCTGAGGAAGCTCAAATCTTCATGAGTATAATTCTCCCTCTTTATCTTTTCGTTTAATTAATAATTATGCATAAAGGATGATCCGAGTATATGGTTTGCAAAATTTTAAAACTTTATTTTCCATGCTTCTAGTTTACTTTGTGCAATTTGATTGCGTCCATGAATATTACCTAACATATTTGTCAATATCTAAATTGGATAACTAGTTTTTGGCATCGTTGCTGGGGAATCAGTGTTTCATATTTATTACCATATTAGTTACAATCAATTCAGTCTTAATTTAAACGCTTTTATTTTCTTTGTTTCTTTTACCTTTGCAGGTTTTCTAATATGCGTATGCACACTAGGTCAAAAGGTAAAGAGGAACTTTTGTTGTACGCAGACGATATCGAAAGAAAGTTTCGAAAACTGAAATTATCTGGTGAGGAAACATAGACAGAAGAAAAATAGACAGAGGAAACCGATACGTAAGAAACTATGGTTGTAGAAAAGCAAAAATCACTAAGGGATTATGTCATGCCATTAGTGACAGACATTCAATCTAGAATTTAGAGACCTGCCATCAATGCGAACAGTTTCGAGATTAAGCCGGGAACCAATCATATGTTGCAAAATTCAGTGCAATTTGGGGTGGTACGAATGATGATCCGAATGAACATCTCATCAGCTTCCTGGAAATCCGCAACACGTTCAAGTTCAATGAGGTTATGGAGGAGCCATTAAGATTGAGACTTTTCCCTTTTACACTCCGCGATAAGGCAAAAATTTGGTTTCACTCTTTGTCGTTGGGTTCAATCACATTATGGGCAAATTTGGCACATAAATTTTTATCTAAGTTCTTTCCGCCTACGAAAATGACAAAAATTAGGAATGACATTACGTCATTCAACTAACTTGATCTGCACAGGTAGCTGCGTTGACTAAAAAGATTAAATCGTGTGGACCATAAGTGGCGATGGTTTTTGAATTGTGCACAGGAAATCATGATACAGATCATTGTGCCACAAATATGGAGTCGGTATAGTTTTTAGGAAGTCAGAATAGACAGCAGCAACCATATCAAAATGCCTACAACCCGAGGTGGAGGAATCATCTAGGCTTTTCTTGGAGTAATAATCAGGCTCAAAACTAAGCTCCAAGGCAACCATATCCACCAGGTTTTCAAAATCAAGAAACTCACCAGGCAGAAAAGCAACCAAGTTTAGAGGATGCCTTGACAAAATTCATTACAATGTCGAAAAAGAGAATGTGTGATCAAGATAGGCTGTTAAACCAAATAGACTTGAATGTTTAAAGCCAAGTAGTGTCAATTAGAAATTTAGAGAATTAGATGAGTTAGTTAGCTCATGCCTTAAACAATCGTCCCCAAGGAGCATTACCGAGTGATACTGAAATTAATCCGTAGACGGATGGAAAGGAGCACTGCAAGGCCGTAACTTTATGAAGTGGAAAAGAGAAGTTCGAAGTTGTGAAAGGAAGTGAAAGGCTGAAGCTTATGAATGAGGATGAGTTAACTAAAGAGAAAAATGAGGGTGACGATGCAGTCAAGACAAAGGAGGCAAGTTCGGATGCAACGCCCATTGGAAGTAAGCAAAATAATGATGTACCTCCCGTTCTATTTCCTTAGAGATTTTAGAAAGTCAAGTTAGACAAGCAATTTTCAAAATTCCTTGAGGTGTTCAAAAAGCATCACATCAACATCCCATTTACTGAAGTTTTAGAGCAGATGCCCAGTTACGCCAATTTCATGAAAGAAGTCTTGTCTAAAAAGAGGAGATTGGGTGACTTTGAGATGGTGGTGTTGACCGAAGAATGTAGTGTTATCTTACAGAAAAAGTTACCACCGAAGTTAAAGGATCCGGGAATCTTCATAATCCCATATACTACCGGTAATCAGTTTTCCAGACGGGCACTGTGTGATTTAGGGGCTAGTATTAATTTGATGTCACTCTCAGTTTACACTTAGTTGGGACTAAATGAACCAAGGCCAACAAATATCACCTTACAGCTTGCAGATAGGTCAATGACTATCTGAGGGGTATTGTGGAAGACATCCTAGTTAAAGTTGACAAATTCATCTTTTCAGCTAACTTCATAATATTGGATTACAGGGAAGATAAAGAGATACCAATCATACTAGGTTGCCCATTCTTAGCGACAGGGAGAACTTTGATAGATGTGCAGAAAGGTGAATTAACGATGAAAGTCCAAGATCAGGAAATCACCTTTAGTGTTTTTAAGGCAACAAAGTTCCCAAAGAATCCGAGGAGTGCCTATGGATAAATATCGTTGAAGAGGCAGTGACTGAGGTGTTCGATGGGAATTACTAAGCGGATCGACTTGAAGCAACCTTGGTTGGTTTAGATGCATTGGCTCAGATTATATGGATTATGTGAGGATGTTAGATGCAGCACCAGTATCTCAGAAATTCAAAAAGCAGTATGCTACCCTTAAACGTCTTGAAGGAGTAGAAAAACGTTCCAAAACATCATTGAAGGAACCATCAGTGTTAGAACTCAAACCATTTCCTACTCATTTGAGGTATGCCTGCTTGGGAGATTCCAACACTCTACTAATTATAGTTTATGTTCACCTAAACGAATGTCAAGAAGAGAAGCTATTGAGGGTATTGTGTGAGTTTAAGACGTCAATTGGGTGAACTATAACAGATATTAAGGCAATTAGTCCGTCTTTCTGCATGCATAATTTTTTTCTTGGGGAAGGAGTAAAGCCAATTATTGAACAATAAAGAAGATTGAATTTGATCATGTAAGAAGTTATAAAGAAAGAAATCATCAAGTGGTTAGACAATGGAATAATTTATCCAATTTTAGACAGTTCATGGGTAAGTCCTGTACAATGCATGCCGAAAAAGGGGGGAATGATTGTGATCAAAAATGAAAATAATGAGTTCATTCCCACAAAAACATTTACCAGGTGGAGAGTGTGCATGAGCTATTGCAAATTGAACACAGAAACTCGCAAGGATCACTTTCCCTTGCCTTTCATTGATCATATGTTGGATAGGTTGGCGGGCCATCATTTTTGCTGCCTTCTTGATGGTTATTCAAGATACAACCAAATTGCAATAGCTCCGAAATATCAAGAGAAAACCACGTTCACTTGCCCTTATGGAATTTCGTATTTCGGAGGATGTCTTTTGGTCTTTTCCATGCACCAACTACATTTTAGAGATGTATGATGGCTATCTTCTCAGACACGGTCAAACATAATCTAGAAGTGTTCATGGATGATTTCTCTATTTTTGGTGATAGTTTTGACTTATGCCTTAGTAATTTGATTTTTGTTTTGAAACGGTTTGTTGAAACAAAACTGGTACTTAATTGGAAAAAGTGCCACTTCAGGGTGAAGGAAGGGATAATATTGGGTCATAAAGTTTTAGCAATTGGCATTGAGGTAGATAAAGTAAAAATTGAAACAATCGAAAAGTTACCTCCACCCACATCCATGAAGGGAATACAGAGTTTTCTTGGTCATACGGGTTTTTACCGACGCTTTATCAAAGACTTCTACAAAATCTCCAAACCCTTATGCACACTCCTTGAAAAGATGTTTCGTTTAAAATTGATCATTGTTGCATCGATGCCTTTAAAGTGTTGAAAAAGAAGTTAGTATCGGCTTCGATCATAGTTGCTCCGGATTGGTCTCTTCCATTTGAAATTATGTGTGATGCAAGTGATTATGTAGTTGGTGCAGTACTTAGGCAACATAAGGAGAAAATTTAATTTTCACACCATTTATTACGTAAGCAAAATGTTCTTATATGCACAGCTAAATTGCACTACGACATAAAAGAAATTACTAGTAGTCGTTATCGCTTTTGACAAGTTTTGAGCTTATCTCATTGGGACAAAGGTGATAGTCTACACGGATCACTCAACAATCAAGTACCTGATTTTCGAAGAAGGATGCAAATCTAAGGTTAATTCGATGGGTCCTTCTCTTGCAAGAATTTGACCTTGAAATTCAAGATAGAAAACGCACAAAAAATTAGGTAGTTGATCATCTTTCAAGGTTGGAAAATATGGCTACTCAGAAAAAAGATGAATTAGTGATCAACGAGTCATTTTCGGATGAACTACTATTTTGAATCACGATGAAAGGACCTTGGTACGCAGACTATGTCAATTACATATTAAGTAGTGTACTCACTCCAGATTTAAACTCTCAACAACGAAAAAAGTTCATCCATGACGTCACACAGTATTTATGGGATGAGCCATTTTTGTTCAAAATTTGTGCAGACCAAATGATAAGATGATGTGTGACAAGTGAAGAAGTGGAAAGTAAACTGAATCATTGACATTCTTCAAAGTATGGAGGACACTTTGGTGGAGAAAGAATAGCGGCAAATGTGCTATAGTCCAAATTTTACTGGCCTAAATTGTTCAAGGACACCCATTTCTTTGTTCTACAGTGTGATTGATGTCAAAGGTTGGCAATATTTCGAAAAGACATGAGATGCCCCTAAATAGTATCTTAGAAGTTGAAATCTTTAACATATGGGGCATTGACTTCATGGGGCCATTTTCGTCTTCATTTAACAATCAGTACATATTGTTGGTAGCAGATTATGTGTCAAATTGTTTTGAAGCAGTTGCGTTGCCAACAAACGATGCTACAGTCATTATGAAATTTTTGTGGAAAAATATTTTGACTCGATTTGGTTCACAAAGGGCATTAATTAGTGAGAGTTGTTGTTAGCACTCCAAAATTAATATCGCTACTAACATAAGAATGAGTATAGAAATAAGTAAGGATCGATGCCACAGAGAGTGATGCGTTTTATATTTATCCTAGTGTTTCTAAAGCGAATGAGGGTTTTGAGTTATTTAACTAAATTAACGAAAGTAATTTAATAAGATTAATCAATGAGTTAACGCTTCAGTTCTTTAGTTCAGTATCTTCTTTTCATAATTATGGAATAATTAAGTTAAAACAATATTTATCTTACAATGAAATTAATAACCCTAGATAACTGCAATTGCCCAATTATCCGAAATTCTCCTTAGGTTTTAAATCTAATATGACAATAACCCCCACTAGACCCTAACTATTATATAACCCTAAACTATCAGTCAAGATTCAATACAACAAAAGCATTAGGAATTAGAGAATTAGGTTATTCCAAGCAATAATAATACTATCGGAGATTATTTAACTTGCCTTTTGATAATCTTAAAAATACCTAAAAGCTTGTCCACAATTAAGTATTACTAAGTACTACGTGTGATCAGATATAACATCGTTTGCTTAATATTATACCTTAATCTAGCATATGATATTAATCAGATTAATCTAACTTGCCAAATCAAATCAATCAGATAGAATATCATGCAAACAATTAAAACAGATTATCAGAATAAATTTCATGTAAGAAGGAATAAATAAAGTACACTTGATCAAACCATTAATTATAAAGAAGGTTCAACATTCTTGAGAACTGAAATAGAGAATTTAGCCTGTCAGACCTTTAATCTCCCAAAACTAGGGTTTGCAATTGAATGTGGATTCTCTTAATATTTGACTAAAGACATGTATTTATATCCCAAAATAAAGTCCTAAGTCTCTAAGAAATAACAATCCAAATCCGAGTAGATGTCCTTCAAAATCCTGGCCTGAAAGATTTCCAAATTTCCATTTTCCCGATGAACTCGCTGGGGCAATTTCAGAGCGTGTCGGGGCCAACTTAGACAGACAACTACTCGCCAGGGCGAGTTCCTTGGCTTTCACGAGCTCGCTGGGGTGAACTTGACAGTTTCTAAAAAAAAATTTCTTTTTCCTCTTTTCAGTTCCAATTCCTCCTGAAATCATCAAATACCTTAATAAGTGCATACACACATAAAACATTCAATAAAACTAACACATAAATGAATCATAATCAATGAATATTGTGCATTCATCAATTAGCGATGAGGGAACACATTTATGTAATAAGCACTTTATAACACTTTTCGCTAAGTATGAGGTCAAACACAAAATTCTACAGCCTATCACACACTTCATTTTAGAAAAATATTAAGATGCGATAACTGTGTGTTCACAGAAGTTGAGAGTGCCTAACACATTCCCCACGTTTAAGCAAGCTCCCGAACTCTATGAATATCGGTTTCAGACCAAATTTACAGAGTCACATATTGGGTTATATTGCGAAAATCCTAAAAATTCGAATGAGTTGGTACATCCACTTGAATCTTTTACCAATTAGCGATGTCTAATTGACCCATAATTAAAATTAACTTTTTAAAAATTCATCAATATTTATGTCGGTCTTTTCCTAAAACATCTTCCTTTAAATAATTAAAAGATAGAAAAAGTATAAAAAGGATAGACACACATTTAGGATAAAAAATTTGAGTCAATATGATTTAAGTATCAATAAAAAATTATAATTTGAATAAATTTAAATAACTTATCTAAATTTAAAAATTGTTTATATTGAAATCATTTCTATTTTGAGTCCAGCTCAAATTTTAGAGAGCGGTTATTAATCGAGTACAAATTGTTTGATTCATTAACCAATTTGTTTGATTCATTTTAGTGCGCCTTACTCTTGTTAGTTCCAACTGAACCCAAAACTGATATCCCACCCACATTTAATTACAAACAAAAACATATCCCCACAACTACCACCGTCGCCGCCGTCTGCTGCAATTGCCGGTCAGAAAGAAGATGTACAGGGACGAATCAGCGTGCAACACATACAACTACGGCGAATCCGTTTACTGGGACGCCCGTTACATACAGGAGGCCGCCGCCGGTGCCTTTGACTGGTACCAGCGTTACGCGGCCCTTCGCCCCTTTGTTCGCAAATATATTTCCACTTGTTCTCGTGTCCTTATGGTCGGTTGTGGCAATGCTGGTAATTTTTCTTCAATTCATTTTTTTGAGGTCAACTTTTTTTTTTTAATCATCTTTTGTGTATTTTGGGTTTTTGTTTTCCATCCTTCAATTTGGGTTGTTTTTCCATTTGTTAATTAATCCAGGTGCTTAATTCTTTTTATACTCCCAGCCGTCTTGGGCGAGGGTCCATCCTCCATATTAAACGTACTAAAAGTGAAAGTCCCTCCTCTCTTTAAAAATCGAGTATCTAGATGGAGCTTCAATAAACTGGAAAATGGAATTAGTTTTTTTTTTAATTTATTTTATTTATTTTTGAAAAACGATGGGAGGATCATGGGTTAGATTAAATATATTAAAATTGTCGTTATTTGTTATGTTTGGTATAGAAAGATTGTTTTGTGCTTATTCTCCTATAAGTTGGTTAAACTTAGTAGAAGTAGTTTTTAGATAAAAATTAAAATACCTAACATAGAGATAAAAAGTGTCACACATTAAGAACTCAAGAACTCATGGTTCTCAATTAGTTTACACGTTACCACTAGAGCACTAACATGGTACAAACATTTCAAAACATGGTATACTTAGTTTTGGAACATATGACAATCCAATTTTTTTTTTTCCATACTTGCTGAAACTTCTATTGTATAAGTGTGATTACAACGTTGTTAGATGATTTATAAATGATTAGCACCCTCTTATAAACCCTAGGCGGCTAAAATCAAATCTAATGGAAGTTTAGAATTGCCTATCTATAATAATCCTCTAAATTATCAAAGATATTTACATAGTATAATAATCACATGATTTCATTTAGAACATTCTATTAGAAACCCTAATATAAAAGAAGATTTTAGGGAATGCAAACTAATGTTGCAAAATGAGTGCCTTGTGGGGGTCATGTAAACCATAACATTGCGTAATCTCGTTGATAATGATATTATTGTGAGAGTAAGCTTAGAAACGACTCAACTAGTTTTAATTATATCTTTTTAGAAAGCTATTCTGAGTATACCACGTTCTGAATATGCATATTTCGTATCAACTAAGCGATTAAAAGAAATTTACTTTTACCTTTCTTCATATCATGAAATCATACTATGAAAAGTGATAGTTTCCTTTCCCGATTTCATTTCACGTACTGCATAGAACTATATCTAGGTAATACAGACTCCATGTGTTGAGACCTTTTTGATATGTGTAACGTTCTGTAGTTTGGATAATGAAATTTCCTCTATTGCATGAATGTAGTACAGAGTAGAATGAGAACAACATAAAAAGCCATCTTGGTTCTATTTGAAATATAATTACAAAAAACCATCTTTGAAATGTGATTCTCATTTAGGATGAGAACAAAAATAATCCAATTACTAGATAATGTAGGTTTACTGATTCTCTCTGTCAGCTTGCATGCCCTCTGGTCTTGTGATAGTTATTATTCCTTTGCTTATAGAAACTTAAATCTTAATAGAGTTACTTTTTAGTAGAACTTCCTGAGGTGATGAGAGTTTTACTTTTGTAGTCATGTCAGAAGACATGGTTAAGGATGGGTATGAAGACATAATGAATGTTGACATTTCGTCAGTGGCCATTGACTTGATGAGAAGGAAGTACGAGCATGTCCCTCAGTTGAAATGTATCCTACATAACAAACAGCTTGCTTTTGTTCTTGTTTCAAAATTTGGACTATTATTTTTGTTGCTTGTGAAAAACACATGTACCTTTGTTGAACTTTTCCTTATGAAACTTAATAGACATGCAAATGGATGTTAAGGATATGAACTTTTTCCCAGATGAATCATTTGGCAGTGTCATTGACAAAGGTATATTATGTATATATCCGTTTACTGCATGTTTTGCCAAATTTTGCAATTATTTTATAAGTTGACAATACTTATTAATGCCTCTTATTCCCTGCATGTTTTGCTGATTCTAGGAACACTTGATTCGCTAATGGTAATTATTGTTCTGATTTTGACAATTGACGTCTCCTTATTATTGTTAACAACGTGCTGATTTTTAGTCATCCTCTTCATTTTTGAAGTGTGGTACCAATGCTCCAATTAGTGCTGCTCAAATGCTGGGGGAAGTAAGCAGGTTGTAGGTTTTATTAACTCTTTAATCTTATTGTTTCTGATCTGTTCTAGAAGTTTAATGGTCCATATTTGCTTTAATGTACTTTTTTCATTTTGTATCTCTTATTCCAAGTTATGTACATAACAAACTGTTTTTTTACTGTTTTTGTTCTTTGCTTGTAGGCTTCTTAAACCCGGAGGAGTCTATATGTTGGTATATATTCTCCTGAGGAGAAATCTCTTTCAAATACTTTTTCCTTGATATCTAAAAGCCTAACAAAGACATAAAATGATGCCAACTTTCTGTTTACAGATAACTTATGGTGATCCTAAAGTCAGGGTTCCTCATCTGCGCCGACCAGTATATAATTGGAAAATAGATTTGTACATTATACGTAAGTTCTTAATCTCTTTAAGTCATGAAAGATCAGTTGCTCTTTTCTTTCCACAATTTTTTTAATATCTCAAATTAGTTCAGTTTCAGAGCTATCTAATTTTTGTGTGAACTTTGTTATCTATTTTATCTTTAAAAGGCAGGCTTCAAGTTCATAACCTTTGACTCTATGTCTGTCTGTCTTCGCTTAAATGCTGCCAATTTGCATAAGAGAAATTTGGAAAGCATAATTGTAAAGTCATGCAACTAAATATGAAAGTCCTGTAGAGTAAATACAAAATAGTAATTATGAGGATAATAATCACATTTAAGAAAGACTAAGTCCTTATACTTATGCCTTCAGAATATCACTAATGTTTAGAAAATATCTCTTTTATTTCATCCTATTTGATATGCAGCACTATTTCCACCTGTGTTCCTCTTACATGTGATAAGAAGATTTTTATGCACTTTATGGCTATATTGTTTATCTGTACTTCCAAAATATTTTATAGGCCCACTCATAGTTGTCATGGAGTCGCCTAGGCAATAGTCGACACCTAGGCATCTCGACAATGGGGAGGATGGCATGGCGCTTGTTGTCTTGAGGTTAGGCTGCTAAAGCGTGCGCCTTGGTAGCTCGATGTCTCACGTCATCGCCGAGGCTCCGAGCTGCCAAGGCGCACGCCTTAGCAACTCTAGCCCAAGACTTTAAAATATGGTTATATCCATTACCCATGGGTGACCCATAGATTAAAAATAAGGGATAAAGCCCTAAAATAAAAATCAAGACTTACCCATGTGGAAATATCAATTTCCAAAATAAATAATATATAAATTGCACACTATGAATGACTTGTCGCCATGCAGACGTCATGGCGGTTGCCTTGTCGTCCAGACGTCCTGGCAGTCGGCTATCGTCATGTTCACTGTGGCGCTGTGACAACTATGAGCCCGCTACATTATCCATCTTGTACAATTTCAGCTTTCCCTTTTTTTTACCACTCGTCCGAGCACATTTCTCCCAATTCTTACTTTTATATTGCGGAAGGTAAGATATTTTCTAGATTCTTTCACTTCTTTTGCAATTTGAATGACCATGAGGGAGTAGAAAATACTTTATTTATTCATCTTCTTTGTTCACCAATCACCCTCTAAGTCGTAGTCCTTTGATAGACGTGTCTTGCTTCTTCGTTCCTCCTGAACACTTTCTTACAGCTCTACTTTCACTTGGATTTTGGTCAGATCATCACTTCCATTGAGCATCTAATGAGGCACCCTAAAAATCAAATTTGTGTTGTCTTTGACTCATGGTCTGCTTAACACTAAAGATACGTATTCGAGGCATGGGTCAATGTCTTTACTGCTTTGTTTCTTGTGTGTCGGGAGAGTGTTGGGTCTGATCCTTTAAGGTGGAAGACCTCTACAGCTCCAAGGGATCTCGTGGAGAGAAAGATAGGATAATCATTTAGAGATGTGTTTGTTTCTCCCTTCTTTGGGGATTCTGGATTGAGAAAAAATGCTATAAAAAAATTGTGCTTGGGCAATGCCTGCTGTTTGGTTTGTGATAGTCTTTCTTTGCATCTATTCGAGCTTACTCAGTGGGAGCTTTCCAATAAGTTCCACTTCAAATTTTTATAGATATTAGCGACTGGTGCTGAGCTAACTGTAGTGCAAAGTCGTATTTCTTTAATTAATAAGATCCAAAATAAGGTTTATTTTTCCCACGCCAGTACTTCACTAATGTCTGGATGATTTTTCCACTTTTTTTTGTTTTCTTTTGGGAGGACCTATTCTCCTCAATATGCTTTGTAATATCTTTTTCTCATCTTTAGTGTAAAAATATAAATCTTATTTTTATGATTAGCGAGCAGTACTTCACTGACAGGGGGATGATTATTTTATATATTCTCTGGCTGTATTTTTGTATAGCTGGTTATAATCAAATGCTAAATTGGGTGATTGGTGTCCAATTAAAGTAGGTTACGTGCACACAACACACACAAACGTTAAATTTAAACTTGATTGTGTTATAAGCTTTACTTCTTTCTTATTTCTCTTGGTAACTTGCCTACCCCAATTAGTTTGGGATAAAGGCGTGTTTGAGTTGAGTTTTCTTTCTAGCCTAAGCCCCTGTGGTCATTTCTCTGGTGAGTAAATGATTGCTGCATTTTCCCTTATAGCAACTCTTATGCATAAGTTGATGAGTTTTTGGTTTGTGGGGTCCAAACTCATGAGAAGTACCAATTTTAATTGGTGGTGTATTTAACTCATTGTGTGTGAGCAACATGGGATCCTAACTTATGTTGAATTGGGGTCCAAGTTTGTACACCGTACACAGTTTTAAACCGTGTGAGGATGCAAGTGGCAGTTTCTAGCCTAATTGGAAAAGGAACAAGGCTAGTGGCGGTGGAATCCTAGTTATTAAGATTTTAATGTCAACCCAATTATGGAAAGCATGATCCGAAGACTACACGGATTGGAGTTTATCATTGGGTTATATATACATGCATTGGTGTGATCAATGTGCGACACAAGAAATATAACAATTGTGATATACATAGTCAGCGAGAGAAAGTGTTTTGGCAGAAGCAATAACGCACGGAGTTGGTATTGCAGAACGGAACAGTTTTGATGAAGGTTAATTCACGGTTATCTCCATCTTATTATAAATAATTAATTGTTTAAAGACTTTAATTAATTCGGAGGATATTGGGTGGTGAAGTAATTTGAATTTTTACTCAAATTAAGGTATTTTTGTATTCTCTCAGTGAAAATCCAATAATAATCTAAAAGGTGTGTTGAATAGAGTATTACAGATTAAAAAATTATCTTAGGCCTTTTTGAATTTTTAGATAATTAATTTGCAGTGTTAGAAATTAATATGCAAGACAATAAAAATTCAATTACATAATGCACAAAGATTTGTCTGGTTCACAACATACACCCCGGGTATGTTACGTCCAGTCTCAAGCTCCTCTACAGGACTTAAGATCATATTACTCCCAGTAATAAATACTCCTTCAACAGGCGGAGAAGTCTTTACAAAGTTTTATAGATCAACTTCCAACTATACACAATTAACTATCTTGGACAACAAGTTGTTAGCTTCTTCCTCAAGCTTAGTTGCACCTTTCCTTTGAGTTTAGTTCTACTTTATGATCTGGTCTTGAAAAGACAACCTCTTCCTCACCTCACAAGTACACTAGAGACCCAACTCCTAATTGACATTTTGAAGACTAGTCTTGGTCAAAGAATTACTCGTCTTTCTCACATGTACATAAAATAACCTAACTACTCTTTTCATTTTTACAAAAAGATTTGACACTTCTAAGATAAGCAGATAAATCCAGTGCAGATATATATAAAAGTTTAAATAACTTTTATATTTAATGTTTCTCAAATAAGCAGATAACAGTTAAAGATCAAATAATTATATAAAAGTTCAATGACTTTTATATTTGTGTGAAATGTTTGTATAAGCAAATGATAATTTATGCTTAGTTATAAAAGTTTATGTAACTTTTATACTGTGTGAATATGCTTCTTGTTTAAGCAAATATAAAATTAAGCTTAGATTAAAGATGCTTCTGTACAAGTAGATATTTAATTTAGTGTAGATTTATAAATGTTTACTTTTCCTTTATAAATAAAGAATGTGTTTCTATGTCAAACATATATAACTTTGATTTTAGATATAAAAGTTTAAATAACTTTTCTAGTGACTGATATGCTTCTTTTTTAGCAGATATATTCAATGAAGTTTTTGATATAAAAGTTTAAATAACTTTTATATTATGTAACAAGTATTTTATGAATAAATGAATTTATGTTTAAATACTTGTGATGACAGATATCAAGTATAATAAATGAATCAGTTAAACAATACTTGTTATAACAAATAAATTTGTTTCAGTCAAAGATATATATAATAATATATTTGATCTATGATGTGAATACGTTAAATATGGTCACTTAGGATTTTAAGACTGTTCGAATAATTATCTCTATCATTCACTCGAGAGATATACCTCCGAATTGTATCGGTATCTCAGTACGAACCAAATTTATAGTTTCAGAACTAATATTTATATAAATATTTTCAATAGACCACTTAGGATTTGAAAGACCGTTTGGATAATTATCTCTATCATTTACTCAAGAGATATACCTCCGAATTGTATCGGTATTTAAGTACTGATCTATTTTACGATATTTATATAAATAAATTATATCAATAAAAAGCTACTTAGGATTTTAAAGACCGTTCGAATTATTTTCTCTGTCGTTCACTCTAGAGGTATAACTCCGAATTGTATCGGTATCTAATTATTGACTTTTTATATGATATAAATAGATGAAATATAGATATATATAAATGTGGGCTGAATAACACTTCTGTCCCTCTAAGTTGTCACTCACTTTCAAAGTCGTCCCTAAAGTTCGTTTTTCATCAGTTAGGTCTTTAAAGTGACATTTTTTTGTCGTTTTTCGTTCCTCCCACCCATTTTGCCCCTAACCCGACCCATTTTAACCCAACCCGACCTAGTTTGACCCAACCCAACCCAACCCAACCCAACCCAACCCAAAATTTTAATATTTAAAATAAAATAATTGTTTTTAATATTTTAAAATAAAATAATTATTTTAAAAATAGTTATATTAACTATTTTAAAAGAAAATATTATTTTTAAAATAATAATTATATTTAATATTTTAAAATAAAATATTTTAAAAAAAAATTAAATAATAATTTAATTTAATATTTTAATATAAAATATTTTCTTAAAATAATTTGAAAATAATAATTCTTTTTAATATTTTAAAATAAAATATTCTTTTTAAAATAATTATTATTTTTTATATTTTAAAAAATATTATTTATAAAATTTTTTAAAAATAATTATTAATTTAAGGAAAAAATATTAGAAACTTTTATTTTTTCAAAAATGAGTAAAGTTTCATAAAATATAGATTCAAAAAAAGTAAAGTTAAAATTATTTAAATCTTAATTATTTTTATGAAATTTTACACATCTTTAAAAAAAATTAATATTGTTTTATGAAAATAAAGTTCGACTTTTTTGAATATATATTTTATAAAACTTTACTCATTTTTAAAAAAATGAAATATTTTCCAAATCTTTTTACTAAAAATAATAATTATTTTTAGATTAAAAGACAATGTGCACCCCAAACTTTACATCCTTGTTGACTTTTGCACCCCAAATCAAAAAATGTGTCTAAGTACATCCCAAACTTCAATTAAATGTAACAGAAAACACACTTTCGTCAATTAACATGTCAAAAGTAACCGGCTAAGGCTGTAATGTGGATCTGGAGAGGTGTTTAAGTCTTTTATTGTTTATCTTCTCCAACATTGACATTAAGTTTGGGGTGCACATTGTCTTTTAGTCTAAAATAAATAAAATATTCTCCTTGTCAATCCATTGACCAGTCTCTTTCTCTTCTCTCTCTCCCCTCTATAACCAACTTTCTCTCTCTCCATAACCAACTTTCTCTCTCTTAAATAAACACTCATTTCCTCTCCCTCTCAATGAACAACGACTACTTGTGAGGCTTTCCTCTTTGAACTACACCCTCCAAAACACTTGAGCTCATCTTTTTTCATGTTTCCTCACAAATACCCAATTAACACAATCAAACCACCTATGTAATGAGACAGGGTTTAGGGTGAAAATCGAGATGCTTCTGTTGAAGTTGGTGAATCGAAGTTTTTGCAGTTTGGTGACCTATTGAAATTGATGATGAGAAATTAAACAATGGCATCACAAATTTAAAATTTATGAAACGTAAGAGATCATTATTTTTCCAAATTTCACATCACAAGGAAATGCAATCCAACTATTTAGAGCAAGGTAGAAACTATACTGTGAACATATGACTACACAAAGCATAATTAAGGGCCATTCATGTACATAAAAATATGTTCTCCTTTAATAAACTATGCAAATTCATTTCACATAAGAGAGGTTAACCGTCAAGAGGCTTGAGAACACCCTACCAACTAAATACTGTAACTTCCATGATAACAACTGATCAAGAGCTAATTCCAAAAGTAATAACAAACACTTCGTCAAATCACCATGCTTTTTTTTTAATATATATTTCTACCAAAAAATCCTTGCATAGATTTGAAAAATTAAGAGAATAGGATAGTAAGCTAACATATCAATTACAAATATAAGCTTGTTACTACCAGAATAGTAAGTAAATAAAATGAAACAAAACTGAGGAGAATAACTAAATTATTGAATCGTATAACTTGTGCTCTTTGATTTATCCATTTGAGAATAAAGCACAAAATATAGACAATGATAGGGTAAGCACTAAACATGTACTTAAAAATTTGCAACTACCTATCTAGATTGACAGATATAAAGAGAGACGGATAAAAATTAAGGGGGCAAAAAACGTGATTATCGTTTTACCAAATTTGATAGAACAAGCAGTATTAAAAAAACCACGTTTCAGAATAGAAATGTGATTCATCAATGAGAGTTCGTAGCTGTACATGCATAAGACTTTAGAGCAACACTTCAAAAACACACTAGATTTGTGTTTGGTGACCTATTGAAATTGATGATGAGAAATTAAACAATGGCCCTGAAGTATTTAGTTAAAACCTCCTTTGAGTAAGCTTGCCTAACATTAAACCAAAAATATGAACAGAGGACAATTTGGCATCATACAAAATTTGCAAAGAAATCTGTTAAATACAAGGAAATTATAATTGACAAACATTAGCAACAAATATAAACACAATCAATATGTTCCCCTGGGAAAAAAAATCAAAATAGTCAACCTTCTATTCACAATGATACTCAACCCAAGTTCTATCAAATATTAGAATCCCATTTTTATCAAAAATTTAAACAAAGAATCAAAAACAAGCAGAAGCACAGTCGGTCAAAATCAAATAACACACCTAAGCATCCAATTTTCCATAAGAATCATAAAAAAAAGCATCAAATTTCCCCAATATATCATCCATACATAAAAACATATAAAGATTACACAGACGCATAGGTGAAAAACCCATGAACCTAGTTGCAAAAAAAATATGGAAAAATTGATGACTACCTTCACCACAATTGAGCTTGAAACTCTTGAATCGAGTATGAGAACGCAAGAATTCAAGTAAAGTAGTAGATGGGTGTGTACCAAATACCTCAAACCTCTCTCCATTAATGGCAATGGTACTGAAGTTGCCTGAATAAGGTGTGCGCTCTGCTAGAACAACAGAGAGGAGAGAGAGGGGGAATGAAAATCATTATGTGGGTTTTCTATGAGGGAAAGTATTGGGAGATGTGGAAAAAAAAGATATAGAAAAGACTTAAACACCCCTCCAAATCCCTTAGCCGGTCACTTTTGACCAGTTAATCAAATAAAGTGTACTTTTTGTTACGTTTAATTGAAGTTTGGGGTGTACTTAAACACCTTTTTCGGTTTGGGATGCAAAAATCAACAAGGGTGTAAAGTTTGGGGTGCAAAGTGCCTTTTAGTCCTTTTTTTAAAACCTTTTAATTTATTTTTTTTAAAAAAAAGTTGAATCAATTTTTTTTTATCTTTTACTCTTTTTGTAATTTCATTTCTATTTTTTAGTTTTTGTTTTTAAAAATTCTAATATTAAGAATACATGGTAAATATATTAACTCTTTTTTTTTCTTTTGAAAATAAATTTTTCCAAAAAAAATAAAAAAAATCTACTTTTTTTTAAATATAAAGTTTTATTTTTTTGTTTAATTTTTTTGAATCTATATTTTAGAAAATTTTGCTCATTTTTGAAAAAAAATCTAATATTTTTTCCTTAAAATAATAATTATTTTTATAAATTTCTAAAAATAATATTTTATTTTAAATATAACAAATAATCATTATTTGAAAATAATATTTTATTTTAAAATATTAAAAATAATAATTATTTTCAAATTATTTATATTAAAATATAATTATTATTTAAAAAATAATATTTTATTTTAAAATATTAAAAATAATAAAAAAAATTTAAAATATTTTATTTTAAATATTAAATATAATTATTATTTTAAATTTTTTTTAAATAATATTTTCTTTTAAAATATTAAAAATAACTATTTTTAAAATAATAATTTATTTTAAAATATTAAATATAATTATTATTTTAAAATTATTTTGAAAATAATAATTTATTTGAAAATATTAAAATTATTTATTTTATTTTAAATTATTAAAAATTTGGGTCGTGTTGGGTCAAAATTTGCTCAAAATGGGTTGGGGTTAAATTGGGTTGAAGGAACATAAACTCCAAAAAATGTCACTTTAAGGACTTAATTGACGAAAAATAAACTTTAGGGCCAACTTTGAAAGTGAGCGGCAACTTGGAAGGACAGAAGTGTGATTCAACCTATAAATGTGTATAACAATTTATATTTGTATATGTATGAATATAGACAAGCGAGATAATACAAATAAATCAATCAAATAACTTATCACAAATATTTTTACCAATTTTCTCTTCAACAAAATATTAGAATTTTGAGTAGAATAGCGGAAGCTACTTTAGAGATAATATGTTGGGAAGGAGTATAAGTTTTTCTTTGTTTGTTAATTGGCAAGTTGAAATGAACAAGCCTCCTATTATAGATTTTCTACGCTTAGGGTAAAAAGGTAATTTGGAAGTTTAATTTGAAAATCAAAGGCTCGGATTCTTTGTTTCAAAAATGAAAGGCTCGGATTAAATATGGCAATGATCACACGGATTGCCCAAGAGAATTGCAGAATAACATTTTCAAATTTTGGCCCAAAAAAGTTAACTTCCGTCTAACATTAAATAAGCACATGGCTTATTTATTTTCAAAGCTTTTCAAGAATCCAGCACACATGTAGCTTCGGTCAACACTAGCAAGGCTATAAGCCTTGACTTTTAATGATCACATGACATATACACATGCTTATATAATTCCCAAGGTTTCCTTAACATTCGGATGAAAGTGAAAGGTTAAAGTTTTTCACTTTTGCATTTTTCTTTTGAAAATATATAATATATAATATAATCTTTCCAAGAAAATTTTAGTAAATAAAAATTATTTAGGAATAATAGGAGTTCTCCTCGTCTTAGGAAATGTTGTTTTATGAATCAATCTCTTTAACACTTGATATTAAATTATCAAGGTCAAGAAAATATTAATTCAATAAGATTTAGAAAACATTTTTGGTCAAAGTAAATAAGATAATTAAAACAATTATAATATATAAATCATATGGGAAGGATTCTACCCTTTTAATTAATATATATACTAATTATTGTTATCATCAAAATAAACCTAAAAGTTGGAGACCCAGTTTGGTGATATTTCAAGTTTTTAGTTATAAAACTTGGAAGGACTATTTGTACTCACAGTTGATTATAGTTTTAGAGGGTTTTTCACGTAAGATTTGGTATCTTGTGTTTGGTTTATTTTTCGTACTATTATTTTATGCGGTTATTATTTATTTGGTGGAATTGCATTACTTGTTTGGTGTGGTCTGTTATTTAATTTATCAGAGACGGTTCTAGTTGGGGGAGTTTTCCTAACAAT
This sequence comes from Panax notoginseng, assembly GCA_016801055.1. NCBI lineage: Eukaryota > Viridiplantae > Streptophyta > Magnoliopsida > Apiales > Araliaceae > Panax > Panax notoginseng. Next base: position 152,678,980 of record CM029019.1, on the reverse strand, counting down.
TAGAAGTACTGAAGTATCTATTATATTACCAGCAGAATGGGTGGAATGGTAATTCTAGTTCTGCAGTTACACACTAGCATTCTCGCCCCTAAAATTTCATCTCTCAAGGCTACCTCTCTTTTCTTCGTCCTGTTTGCTAGACAGTTATGCACGGGGAACATAGTCATTACTTTTCTCATCACTTATTTAAACTGTCCCATTACTTTTCCCTTTTGTCGTTTTATATATTAATGACAAAGGTACCTTCTAAGAAAGACGTTTGTGGGTTCTTGGTTCTTTGTAGGCTCAACACTAATGATATGATTTAGATTTGTTGTGAAATTTCAGTTCCACATCGAAAATGTGAATTGTATTGAAGTGTATCCAATTCTAGTATCAAAAATACCAAATAACTAGTCATTACTTTTGGGTGGGCTTGTGGTGGCTTAAAATGACCCAAAAATTTCATGTTCCAGTGGATTGAGTCTGGATTTGTCCCCATTTCGAGCTTGGTTCATAACAAATAATATCAAAGCAAAACCCTAAACCGTTGTGGGCACCAAGTGATATGGAATAAATGTTACATTGATGGTTGGTGGGACCCACCTCTCAAAAGGAGTCACCTCTAGAATCATACACTACTGACTGTTAATTTGAGATTGTGTGGATCCTGACACGGATTTAAGTGGAATAGATTGTATTCTAGTTCCACATTGAAATATCTTAGATGCCTATAAATGGTATCAAATTAAAACCCTATCCTAGTGTGGGAACAAAGTAAGACACTGATAGGTGCTGGGAGCTACCTCTAGAATCCTATTTTGCCTAGGGGTATCTAAAGATTTTGTGGAAGGGATTTAAGTTGGGCAGAATTTGAAATCCTAGTCTTGCACTGGAAAATGTGGGGTGGATTGAACTGTGTATAAGGTGTCAATTTACTACCAATAATACAAGAATTTGTCATGATTTTTGAGTTAACGTGTAGGGTAAGAGGACCAAATTACACCTGGTAAATGGATTGAGCCTGGATCTGGACTTGTTTTGGTCTCGGGTCTTGGGTCATTGCATTTGCAAGCTTCATAATTTGTCCCTAGCTCATTTGATGTTCAGGTAAGATTAGTAGGATCCACTGTATTTTTATTCATAGGTCCATAAATGAGATCTCTGTTGTTATCTGCTTAGAGTTTTTAAGAAAGAATGTGCTCTCTAATGCTAGAGAATTTACTCATCAGATTTCAAGAATTTAGGGATGGTGCCATATCTGGAAATGCAGGTGCTTTGATTTCTTTGGTGCATATGGAGAGCATATACTTAATTAATTCTCTATGATTGCTATTTTGCATCAAGTTATTTAGGAATATGGTCACATTTTTCTCAGGCTGGGCATTCGCTTTATATCCTTTTTAAGTGGGGCGTGTTTTCAATTTATATTGTGAGTTGAGGGCACTCCTTCACCGGAGACGCTGTATTTCTTCCATTCGTCTGGTTCTGGAGAACTCTTTGTCCTCTCATTATAGATCTCCCAACCTTTTTAACATCTCCTCACTTTGTAATATTCCAATCTTCATTTCTTGTTAGGATGGGGATTCTATTTCTTGGAAATTTCATTTCTTTCACAATTTAACTCTCGGGAAGCGGAGAAGTTATCTTCTTTGGAGCATCTTCCTTCTCCATGTTTGTTCCCTTTTATCCTCCCTGATACGACGAGATCTCAGGTTATTTTTCATACTAGTCTTACTACGCTTTACATTTCAACTTCAGGCTCCAAGTACTTTCCCTATAGTCTCTTAATTCTGCACGGTCAAGGTGACTTTTAAGATCGAGACTTTTGTTAACTAGTCAGTTTCTCTAAACACTTGAGCAGCTACTATGTCCTACTTCCGCAAGGAGTGTGTTGAATTCCTTAATTGGGATTTTGTCTGAAGCTTGGGTGTCCCTTTTGTCTCCAGAGAGTTTGTTACATATTAGGATTTGGGGGTTTTGGCAGAAGCAAATACAGTAAGATTTTGTTACATTATGCCTGTTTTGTCATATTTTGGTGTTCAGACACAGGCCACAGGAATGCCAGAATCCTTCCCTTATTGATGATAGGGTCTTTGGGTGTAACTTGGTTATCAGGTTTGGGAACTTTAAAATAAGGTGGTGTATCTATTTTTAGGGGAAAAATCCATAATACACTTGGTTTATAACCCAAAACCCCAAGGGGTTTGCTCAATGGCATGTGCTCTACCATAATAAAGGAGAGGTCACATGATCAAACATTGCCAACTCCAAGGTGCACCCACATAAGCTTATGCTTGGATTTGTATGATGCTCTGCTCTTTTTGTTTCTTTTCTTTTTTTGTTATTGTTTGTTTGTTTGTTTTTTTTTTTTTTGGTTGGGGGGGGGGTGTGGGGAGGGGGTCATGTGTACATTTGGGATTAGTCGTTTCTTATTTGAGATCACTGTAGGAATTGGCAAGGCATCCTGCATTATTAAATACTGGACTGTTTGGCATTAATTTTATTTGTTATCCAAAATTAACAATAAATGACCTCTATCGTTTTTTTTTGTCCGTATGAAGTTAATATCATTTTTGTTCATGTTATATACCCATTTTTTTTATATTTCAATTTGCAGCTAGACCTGGATTTCAAAAGTCTGCAGGTTCTGCTCCATCTGCAAAATCATTCTTGGAACCTGTGCCTACTACAGATAAGGGCGTGCTTCCTGCAGATTACGTTATGGAAGATCCAGATTCTCACTTTATTTACGTCTGTAAAAAGATGGACGGATCCAATTTGACACCTGATATTTTATAGACTTGCCTGCAGGTTCCAACATTGACAATACTCGTATGTTTACTGCGGCTTGTACAAACCATCTACTCTTTAGATGAGGTACAATTTGCTTTTTATTGTTTGCTAATTTACATGGTATGCTGTAGATTACTAGGAAATAACAGGAATAATTGAACTCCTGTGTGTATCATGCGAGCGTAGAACTTCTGAGTACCATATTTTATATCGGTCTGATTCATTGTAGTGTTGAGTGTTGACATTAATACTTGTAATATTAATCTGCTGGTGGCTTTTAGATCAAAAGGAAATTTGTGCTTGTGGTTACTTGCAAAATGTATTACTCCTGTTCCATTTGTAGAATTTGTAAACAAAGAATGCATCTTTATTTTGTGACATTTTATGCTATTATCCCCGTTTGAAATAAATTCATGTTATAATTTAGATTTTAATATTTTGCAAATTAATTAGAAATGGAATTTTTTTTTGTTGAACAATTTTTTGAGAAATGAGAGTTTCTTTTTGTAGAATAGAGTAAGATATTGACAAAATAAATTTTAGTGCAACTCTTTAAGTCCATTTTAAGTCCCATGCATACAAAGTACCGGTATAAAATAAAACTGTGTTATCTTCTTGTACGCAAGTCTGCGCCTTTTACTTCATATACTTACTTTTTAAATAGGAAAAGAATTATATATTCCAACAAAAATTTATATGATTTTTTTAGATTTTAGTCAATACAATGATCAATATTGTAAACTTTTTAAAAAATATTATTATTATTTTTTTAATTTTTAATAAATCATAATTTTGAATTTGAAAAATGTGGTCAATAATGGTTAATTACCGAAACCCAACAAGATTCTCTGCACTTGTTCTTAAAGGATAATAATGATGTTATAAACTGGAACAAGACAATTAAACAAATTTTTCTACAGCAAGGTTACTAATTTTTTTTAAAAAATATAGAATAGTAATTAAATTATTATTCAGAACAAAGTTTATTTTCATAGAAGAAAAATTCTCAGTTAATAACTTATTTATAAGATAATAGAAATTATAAATTCATTGAATATTAATCTGAGGATCAAGACTGTCCATTGAGCAAAAAGTATGACCAAGTCTAACTCATAATTTTCTCTATTTCACAACTATATTTGTTTATCTTTTTGCCCCGATAACAATTAAAATAATAATAATAAATATAAAACCAAAAAGAACAACCACTCCCTAATTCATCTGAAATACTGTCCCACGTAGAAAACAATATGGAGTACTTTACAATGGGAAGAAAGTCAGATCTTGATTCCAAACTGTTCAAAATGGATAGCATATTTGGACGACCAATAAAAATGACATGCATTTGTATGGCAAATTAATGCATTTTGAATGATATTTGCTATACAATTATTATACAAATGCGACTATATTATATTACATAAATGTAACTCACTCTTATAGGACTTGCCCAAACTGCTTGGAATCCAAATCCCTCCGGCCTTAGCACCAAAAGCAACGTACTTTCTTCATGTACTTTGAGTGGTACAAGCTCAACACTTACTAAACTAAGACTATATTTATTTGCAAAGATTATAATCCGGGATTATAATATATGGAATTATAATCTCAAAACTACTAATCCTAGCATTATAATTCCAAAATTATAATTATAATCCCAAAACTATTAAGTCATTTTATAATCTTTAGACTAATAGTCCCAAGTCTAAATTTTAAAAAAAAACAAGACACTTAATATTAATAGTCTTATTCTAAGTATAATCCTTGCAAACAAACATAGCCTAAATGCATAAATCTCTAAATTATACTCGTATTCTATTTATGTTGGAATCTTCTCAAATTTAGTTACTGCGAAACTTGGAAATGCTGTAGTAATATCCTGCACTTGGCCAAGATAAATGTCAGCATACTGAGGTAACTGCAAAATATAAACATGATGGACCTTATAATAAGATACCTTTGGATATGGAAGGGTCATTATCTTCAGTGATGAAGGATTTTTTGCCACAAAATTGAGCCGTTCTTTTCTTTGATCTTTTGTCCAGATTTCACAGGCTTTGAAAAAGCTATGTTTGCAAATTTAAACAAACGAAGTGTTGAGCCAACAATTTCCTGAAATGCTTGACCTACCAGAAGACCAGCACGTGTTCAAACAGTCTGACGAACAACTAGGATACAAATTACATTCATGGAGAACATATAAACTGCTTAATTATTTGCAAAAGATACTAGTATAATGGATGAGTTTTTAGGAAACTGAAAACTTAAAGCCAACTGATCTCTTATGTTGCTCAAAAATTGAAAATCCAGCCTACAAACGCATAGCAGCATTTATTCCCCTTAAAAGTGAAAGTCCCTCTTGAATGCTTAAAGGAGGATGAGAGTCCAAATTAGAAAGATTTCCCAACACTGAAGATATGAAATGACCAATTCATATATCTAAAAGATATTCATTCCTCAAGTATTTCAATAACCAATATTTAACTACGGTTGCTCACCTAAACCGGTATTCTCTCAGTGGTCTCATCAACCAACTTCATATCAAACTCACATAAATGTGCAATCACTGCAAATAAATTCTAATTTAACAGTTGGCATAGGTCATGAAGTTCAATCACAAGATAAAAATAGTCTATATATATGTACCCATGAAGTTTACTTTAGTGGTAGTACGCCTATGGATAGAGTACCTTATCAGTTTGGCAATTGGCATAAGTCATGGTTCAATACTATACAGTGGCAAATAAACTTCGGACACTCGTACATGATTTACTATAGGATTGCCCGGAATGCATGGTCGATGGGGTATTTGTGTACAAACGATGGTTTATCCGATACGCACCCTAAGGATAGTTGTTGCGGGTCCACCGTAATTAAGGGGAAAAAACGAAGAAAAAAAGAACTACTGGTGTGTGCTGCAAGAGTTTCACTGTAGTTATGGTTTATCCATAGCTTTTTGTTTAGTAAGCAAACAATGAAGAACTAATTAAGATTTTCCTAACTCACAAAGAAGACGGTGAACACGATAACAAACAACTGTTAAAAAATTAAGTAAATAAGCAATAATGAAGAACCCAAAAAATGTGACACACTACTCTACTTCTTCCCACATACCCACAAATACATGGATACAACAGTAACTTAACTAACACGGGGATCCAAACTAAAATTGACTGCAGGATATAACTATATAACTCCATAACAAAGGGAAACTGACATGAATGTGAGATATCAGATAACAAAAAAAAATTGAAAGTAATATGATGGAAATTTTTAACCAACAACACTATCAAAGCACAACACTCAGGAAAGCATGTTAAACCTAGCAACAAATATTAAATAGTCATCGCAGTTCTCAACTTCTTCATGTTATACTTCCAACGTTATAAATATCTACCAAATACATACCATAACTATGGATTTTTTTCATTTTAAGTCCAAAGCTAAACAAACATTTAAGATTCCTTTCACAGTAAACTCTTCAATTATCGATCTCGTGGCAATAAAAATTCAGTAAGTCAGCATATATTATATAGCAAATTACCAATGATACAACTGACACAGTGGCATTTCACAAGTCATCTCCGAAGTTCTATGAATTCCATTTTCTAAATATAGTAGACACAAGAATCTGAATTTCTTTATGGCTCCCGATTTTCTCAATTAGAACGAAGAATTTTTTTGTGAAATAAATATAAGTGTTGCCTTCATCATACTTTCTCCTACTTATATTAACTTCAACACGTTTACCAGTATTAGATATTTATTGACAGTAATTCAATATGCTTGAAAACATCTATTAAGTTCTTAATACCATTGCATCCTTGAGGGAAAACAAAAAATCTCGGATTCTGAAGAAGTTGGACCAATATTCATTTGCATGAGTTGATAACAAATAACTGGATTATATCTCCGCACGTTCTTCAAACAAAAGGATGACCTAGAACACTGGCTATGCCAATTTGCTTCAAACTCCCTGAAAAATGTACATACAAAAATTTCAATGATTTACCAGCAAGTCAGTAACATAATCTAATGACGTAGAAAAAGAAACACAAGGGAAAAGAATGTCTAACATTAGTATAAAAGCAACATAGACAACAATAGAGTTCCAGTAATTCAATATACTTCAAAGCATCTGTTCATTTATTAATATCATTGTATCCTTGACGGAAGGCACAACAGATTTTTAACAAGTTGGACCAATATACATTTACATGAGTTGATAGAAAATAAATGGTTCATATCTTCCGACCATTAAGTCTTCCAAGACCAGGATGACAGAGAACACTGGCTAAGCCGATTTCATTTCAAACTCATTGAAATAAACATAAAAGATTTTCAATGATTTACTAGTAACATAATCTAATGGAGGAGAAAAATGTAATACAAGGAAAAAGAATGTCCAACACTAAACGAGGGAAAGTGAGGATATGTCAAACCCTTGTTACCAGAAAATAAGAGAGAAAAAGAGACGGAGATAGATATAAGAGAGAATTCAGAGAAATAAGAGAGAAAGGAGAAGAATTAGTGATTTATCACCGAGTTCGTGAGACTGAGAGAGATAGAGAGAGCTTAAACGAGCTTTTCTCATTTCATTCACAAATTGCATAATATTCAAAAGCTTGGGGGATACTCCACCCATTACACTCATATATATAGCTACTAAAATGCTGAAAAAGTGTAAATACTCCTAACCTACACAATTCTCTTATCCTACACACACATGCTAACTAACCACTTGTACTTACATGTGCATACAATATATCTAACTCTAGAATATACTAACTACTCTTTCCTTCCCAATTTACCCTGACATTCCCTCCACCTTTAGAACATTCATGTCCTCATTAATAAGTTATGAGTTTGTTCCCTCTTCAAAAAAATTCCTAGACAAACCATCTGCAGTTGTGTTATCCTTTCCCTTTTAAATATAATCATATCCCAAAAGCTTGCTCATCCATCTTTGTTGCAGGCAAGTCACAACCTTCTGTTCTAAAAAGTACTTCAAGGACTAGTGGTCTGCTTTGATAATGAACTGGACTGTCTTTGACCTAAATAAGAAGACTATCTCTTAATAGTTTCAACTACAGCCATTAGTTCCTTCTCATAGGTTGAGTAATTCTGAGCTTTTTTAGAACCCAAACCTTTACTAAAATAAGCAAGGGGTTTGCCTTCTTGCATTAGAATGACCCCAATCCTTGTTCCTGATGCATCAATCTTAATTTCAAAGACCTTAGTGAAGTCTAGTAATGCCAAAACTGGAGAAATAGTCGGAGCTTTTTTAAGAGCTGTGAAAGAAAGTTGAGCCTCTGGATTCCACCCAAATTTTCCTTTTTGTAGTAGAGAAGTCGGGGGTTTAGCTAGAATTCCATAGCACTTATGAATTTTCTATAGTGTCCTGTAAGTCCAAGGAAACCCCTTAGTTACTTGATGGTTCTTGGTTCAGGCCAATCCAGTACATCCTGGATTTTTGTTGGGTTCATTGTCACTCCTGTGTTAGAAATTACGTGTCCTAAATAATCCACCTGAGGTTGTGGAAATGTACACTTGCTCCCTTTAGCATACAACTGATTGTCCCTAGGAATCTGAAATACCTCTTGAAGATGTTTGTAGTGTCCATCCAAATCCTTGGAGTAGATTAGGATGTCATCAAAAAACATCAAAACAAACACCTGATTCATCAAATTTTGGAATGTGGCAGGGGCATTAGTTAATCTAAATGGCATGACTGTGAATTCGAATAGCCCTTGATGTGTCCTAAATGTTGTCTTTTCAATGTCCTCTTCTCTCATTCTGACTTGGTGATACCTAACCCTTAAGTCCTGTTAAGTAAAATATTTAGCCTCGTGTAATTCATCTATTAGTTCATCAATGAGGGGAATAGGATATTTATTTTTGATAATTAGAGACTTGAGGTGTCCGTAGTCAACACAAAATCTTCAGCTGCCATCCTTTTTCTTAACTAGGAGCAAGGGAGAAGCATATAGACTGACTTGGTCTAATGATCCCTGTGTGTAGCATTTCCAGCACCAGTCTCTCTATTTCATTTTTCTGTTCGTAAGAGCACTTGTATGGTCTGATGGAGAAAGGTGAAGAGTTGGCTTTAAGAGGAATGCTATGATCCAGAGATCTTTTTGGTGGCATACCTTGAGGTTCTTGAAAAATATCCGAGTATTCTTCAAGCAAGGACTGTATTTTTGGGTCTGTAGTGGTAGAGTTTAAGGAATAACAACTAGAGTTGGTTTGGGGTGTCATACTTATTGTACAGTCATTGGTTGAGAGTGACTGCAGAATCACTAGGAACCCATTTTCTTTCTCATTAATATGTTGGACCAAACCTTCTAATATGATTATTTTCAGTTCTGGGCATGTATTTTTATTTTGTCCCTGTAGTTGTACCATTTCTCCTCCATAATTGAATTGTAAAGTTAGCTTCTCATAGTTAAAGGTGGTTGGCCCCAACTGTTTCAACCATTGAACTCCTAACACCATGTTGCATCCTACCATAGGTAGTACTCTAACTACATCCTTAAAAAAAATCTCATTTTCAATCTAAACTATGAGCATTGTTGGCTGCTAGGGAGTTGACTACCATCTGCCACAGAAACCATAATAGGTGAGGTGGGCTTTAGAGCACATTTGAGCCTTTGTGTTGCTCTAGGATCTAAGAAATTATGGGTACTACCCCTATCTATGAGTATTGATATAGACTTTTTTCCAATATAACTAGTCATTTTCATGGTTTGGGGACTAACTTGGCCTTCATGGGCATTAAGGGATACCTCAATATTCTCTTTGGTTGGTAAATTTTCTGTAATCTCACAGGTTGCTTCTTCATCTTATTGGGGAGGTCCAGGGTATTCCACAAACTCTTGAGAGTCCTTACAGTTCTGATAATCCTTACAAGTGCATCACGAAATTCTGAGGAGCCTTGTATTGGTGTCTCATGGTGTATTTCTCATCACAATAAAAATATAGGCTCTTGGTTTTTCTCTCATCTCTTTGAGTTGCAGTAATATGTTTAGGCTTGTTAAAGTCATTTCTAGGATAGTAAGATAGGTGAGCGTAGGAGTTTTGGTGGTTGGTGGTGCAGGGAGTTTTTTTTTTGTAATTGGGCTGAATGTTGGTGTGGTTGGGTTGTGGTTTAGGATAGTTGTGGATGTTGGCAAGTTTAGGAATTAGACTCGTAGAACTTAGCTTATTTGAAGGCTTGGGATAAAGTTTCTGGGTCTAGCAACTTTACCATTTTTTTGGTTTCATCTTTTAGTCAACCAACAAAGTTCCCTACAAAAAAGTCCTCAGTCAAGTGAGGCAACTTCTCAAGTAGTCTCCTCTTACGCCTTTCAAACTCATCATAATATACATTCCCAGTTCCTACTCGCTTCAACAACTTGAATTGTTCATATATATTTTCCACACCTACCTCACAGTGAAATCTTTTGCAAACTCCATCCAAGTAAGCCTCTCTTTGCCATTGACATAAGACTTGTACCAAAATTTTGGAGAACCATGGAGGTGCATCTCAGCTATATCAATCCTTCTTAAGAGAATGAATCTCATATATGCCAAAATACTCCTCGCAATCCTGTATCCAGCTCTTAGCATCATCACCCTCAGTAAATAATGGGAACACCAATTTAAGATATTTAAGTTCTCTCTCCTCTCCTCTTCACCATCATCATCATTTTGGTTCCTCCTCCATTGAGCATCATCTTCATGTTTCTTTACTCTTTCTTGCTCAACATGCCTAGAGTATGTAAAGAAGCCTTTATCTCTCCTTTGCCCCATATGAACAGGCCTTTTGCCCCTTCCATTATCCCCAAAAGGATTTTCAAACCTGCCATCATTATCTGGGCTCTTCTGTCTCAACAGTTCATTCATACCTTCCATGAAGTGGTCCATTTTCTCATCAATGAGTTGTAATTTCTCATTGATGTACTACTCTCTGTAGTTTTTGAAATCCTACTACAACATTTGTGAAGCACCAACCATATTTATAGATCGTAAAGAGAAAATGAGTTACATAATAATTGTGATTCCGAGTTTGAAAATAAATTCAAGCAGTAGCAACAATACTTGAGTAAGAGTAAGTGAGCTTAAGTAGCGATATTTAATTGACAAGTGAACTTCCTCAGTGAAACAAACTGAGTATCCCTAGCCAAACAAGTTTAGTATTGGAAGACTCTACGATCGTAGACTGGAACAACTTATAAGACTCTACGAATGTAGACTGGAACAACTTATAAGACTCTACAATCGTAGACTAAAACAACTTGTAAGACTCCACGATTGAAACAACTTGTAAGACTCCATGATTGAAACAACTTGTAAGACTCTAGGACTCAAACAACTTGTAAGACTCTATGATTGAAATAACTTGTAAGACTCTATGATTAAAACAAATTGTAAGACTACGATTGAAACTTGTTAGACTCTATGACTAAAACAACTTAAGATGAATCACCTAACACAAACAAAACGGATCAAACAAAATTAATTCATAGAATATGGAAAAATTTAACCGACAAAGAAGATCAAGCAAAATATAAATTAAAAATTAAAATATGTGTGGATGATGTTGTAAATGAGTTTTATGGACCGAGCTATCTGTATGTGACAGGAACGAGTACGATGAAAGTGTTTAATACCTGAAACAAGTGAATTAACACTTGAATTTGCTATGTTGCAGGTACGCTGGAAAAAAGAGCCTCAGAGGCTTATTTTCTGTTATTATGGGACAGAGATCTACAATTGGTACCGATGGTTTTGTGCTGGTTCTAGGTAGTGTTTGAAGGAGGAAAGAAGGTAGAAGAGATAAAATTCAGATAGAAGGGTATAGAAGCAGAAATCAAAGGTTGAAAATCAAGAAGAGCAAAGGATGTAAAGGAAGAAGATAATGAGTTTGGATAGAGCTTAAGCTCTGATACCAATTTGTCAAGCATTTGTTAAAGCATAACCAAAAAATAAGAGAGAAACAGAGATAGAGATAGAAATAAGAGAATTCAGAGAGAATAAGGGAGGAAGGAGAAAAACTTAATGATTTATCACTGAGAGAGAGAGAGAGAAAGCTTAAAGAAGCTTTTCCTATTTCATTCACAAATTGCATAATATTCAAAAGTTTTTACACGCATATATATAGCAACTAAAATGTTAAAAAAGTATAAATACTCCTAATCTACACGATTCTCTTATCCTATATACACATGCTAACTAACCACCTATGTGCATTACATGTTCATACAATATATCTAACTCTAGAATATACTAACTACTCTTTCCTTCCCAATTTACCTCTGGCCTGACAGGATAGGCCATTGCAACATAGACAACAACAAAAATAAGAATGAAATTTAAAGTGACCGGTACAAAAGTACCTTGTTTAATAGACTATCTCCTCATCCACAGAACTGTTGATGCTCTTTACAGATCAAATAGTGCTTTAACTTCACTAATACTGATTGCAGAACCAAACGGTAGGGAATACAAAATTTTCTCAACTCTTATTTTATTTTCCTGAAAATAAACAATTTTTTTATAATTCACGAGCAAAATAGACAGACAATCTAACAGTATATAAATGCAAGAATGAAGAAAATGCTCCGAGAGACTTTTTTAGTGAAGAAGTTAACAACTTACAAGTTGTTCAAGCAAGTCTACAGGGTCCCTCCCAAAATACAGCTTGAGTGACAGTTCCATCCCTCATTCAAAGAATTTGGTCCAGATTAGCAATTGAATACTTCACATTTCAATGGATACCAACCCACTTTCTGAAAGCATGAACAAATTCAATTCTATTGCTTTGGACCTCATTTTTAGCATTGGATGCTTTTAAGTTCCTGTAAAGGTCCTTATGATACTTTAGAAACTCTCTTTTATACATCCACTTGTCAGCGTACATACCATGCTCCCTCATATAACCGATGACCTCCATCACCCTCTCAAAGTAACCACCTAGAAGAAAATTAAATAGCAACAACTCGTACAAATCCCTGTTAATAGCTAGACTTCCACTCTCCATAGTCCTCTTAATATCTCCCCATAAGATTGTGATTTCGTGATACATCTCCAGAGATGAATACCCATAAACCATAGTAATGAAAGTTGACAATGTAGGATGGACCTTCATCTCTTGCATTCTTCGGTATGTCTTTAAGGCATCGCCAATCATATTGGCCTTCATGAAGAAGTAAATAGAAGAGTTGAGCTTGTTAACCACAAAAGGGAGCTCTTTCTCTTCTTCCCTCATTTCTCGCATAAGAGACTCAGCCAAATCTGACTTTGCACATGAACGTACTGCTGCTGACAAAGAACTCTTTTCGTTTTGTGAAAGACTTGTAGAGACAACCATCTCATCAGACATGTTTCCAAAGACACCAGCTTTGCGGATTTGTTTCAGCAAAGCCTCTACTTCCCTAAACATCTTTTATTTGTAATAAGCTTTGAATAATGACGTATAAGAACTAGAGCCCAGGGGTGTCCCTACAGATTCCAAGTCTTCCAAAATGTCATGAGTAGTCTCTAGCCACCCCACATGAATGCACGCATCAAATACACCAGAACATAGAAATTCTTCATGCACTGAAGCAACATTCTTCTGAATGCTACTTAAAAGTTTTGACAACTCGCTAATCCTCCCAGATCTCTTGTATCCCATGATAATCTTGGCCAGTGCCTTGTTGCTAAGAACGAGTTTTCTATTCTTGTACATAACAAGCTCCTGCTTACCTTCCACTTTGAGGACTGGATCCTTCTGCAATAGCTGAGGTAAAATTTGTAATCTCATCCCTATCCTGAGATTGTGAAAACCAATTGAGACAAGGCAAGGATTCTATGATCTCCTCCTATCCTCTTGTCTAGAAATGAACTCCTGGTATTTATACATATCCATTATCAATCCAGAAGTAGCATCTATATCATTAAATCGGAAGTGCAAGCCGAGCAGACTTTCATAAAACTGCCGATAATGACGAGCAGAAGGAACTAAAACCTTCTCGATATGATCTTTAAATTTCTTCAACTCATCCCTCTGACAATTCATCTCGTGGATCTGTGCAATTGAAGTGATGGTGTGTGCATCAGCCACAACCCCTACTTGTGCCATTAACTCTACAATCTGATGGCCCTTAAAAGATGATCCAAACCTCACACAAGCATCAAGAACAAGGTTAAAGATCATAGTATCAGGTTTTATCTGCTTTGCATAAGTGGATTTTTTTGCACCAATTAGTTGACAGTATTCACAAATCTCAACCAAGATATTTGACACCAGACACATCCCAATCTCTGTATTCACCATATGAAGAATGAGCAGTCCCAAAGTATTCACTGAAGGTAAACTCTCTTTCTCTAACATCAATCTAAGAATCATGGATGCAGCAAGTGGCATTTGAGCTCTTGCTAACGAAAGAGACAGGTTAGTCAGTAAGTAAGGTCGAAGCAAATCTGATTTCTCCTTTATAATTAAAAAGACTAAATTACATGCTCTTCGAAGCCAATTGGGATCAGAGGAGTATGACAACTCAGTGATGAGCTTGCTCATCAGAGATTGCTGAGGAAAACCATACAGGGTTTTAAAATCAACATAGGCATCCCATGCTTCATCCACTTGATGATCTTTTAAAGCAATTTCAAGCCTTTCCAACAACACTGAGCGAGAAGATTCTTCCAACCATGTCCTTTTCGAGCTACTACTTGTACATATATGATGGTGATAAGAACCCAGATGATGTTCAATGCTTATACCTGGTACATGTAGCTTTCTGATATTGTAGCTGAGAGTAGATTCTTTGTCACAAATTGATCTTAAGGCAAACTTCTCCGTAGCTGAACCCACAAGGACAAGTGATGAATATCTTTTGACGAGAATAGTTGCTTTTGCCAACCATAGTGCCATTTAGTATACCAATAAAACCTACACAAGTACCTGACAGAGGCTCTATTGTGGCCTAAGCAGAAAATCATCCAGTAAGCCTTTTCTTAACAACATCATGAATCCAAGAATGATACTTCCCGCAGTATAAAATATATTTGCGTTTATCCATTTCCAGAAAAAATGAATCTCATAATTTCCGTTGGAATAAGATGTATCAATAACCTGTATCAAAAGTTCAAACAAAAAAGGCACATGAAATAATCCAAACATTGTAGACAAACTAACATGCACTTTATTTATACATGTTTGATAATTTAAAACTGAAAATAGCATAAAAAATTTAGCCCGTAATAAATTACATTTCCATTGTGATAAATTAAAACCTCAAGATGAAAAGAATCTGATAACTGTCTCACAGTTCTACTAAAGAAGTCATACAGTAACTTTTCACCAAAAGTTAATTACTAGCCATATTCAGTTCAAAGAAAAGTCGGTTATTTGCAGTATTCTTTCATATTCTGTTCGTAAAAAAACATTTTCCATACATAAAATCTTGTTTTGAAATTGATGCATAAACCAGCTATATGTGCATCACGTGATTAAATTTTTTTAAAAAAGAACAGTAATTGTTTAACAGAATACCAAACAAAATACAAAAAAAATAAAAATTAGCTATAACATTATGGACTTATGGTGTATAGACTATAGTTTAAACAAACTAGCTGTGAATTCTCATCTCATCAAAATCATGTTAGACACCAAAAACCTTTTTACCCAGAAAATGAAAAGGAAAAAATAGTAATTTGGATCATTTCAAATCTAATTGACGAGCTAAATTTACATAATATGCTGTAATTTAGGTATTACAATTGGGTGAAATTAAATAACACCCCTGAAAATTAAAATAGGGCTGAAGTAATCTCCAAAAACAAAATAATAGCGGAACCCACTGCAAAATTCAGGTTCATGAATAATACCAATAACGGCAGGACACTATTTTCATAAGTAAAATCACAACTATACTTTATCCATGTTCATTCTCATAAATGAGGAATATTTGGTAAATACTTGGCTCAATCTTGCTGATTTTTTGGGAAATACATAAATATAATTTTGATCAAATTAAATTAAATACCTGAACGAATTAATGCGGGTAGTGTAATTCTATGTATGTACACACTTAGAGGGGGGTCAATAGGTGTTTAAGGTAAAAGTGATAAACGGTGAAAACTTTTTGAAATTTTATGCAATAGGTATAATTCAGACAGCTACGTCTGTCTGCTTTAGTGTCTACTTTAGCTTATGTTCTTCGTTTCTTATTATCAGACAGCTAGACCTGTCTGCTTTAGTGTCTGGATAGTGGCGTGAATAACAAAAAATTCAGAACGTGAATTACAGTTAAAGAGATAAACATAAGTAAAAATCACACCAAGATTTTTACGTGGTTCAGCCCCTATCCTCTAATCTAGTGGTCTAATCCACGTCCAATCCCAACTAGGATTGGAGACTCTTTTTATTAAACTTAATATTCAATTAAATACAATAAAAAGAACTCCCTGTTACAAAGAAGCTTTCCACTGATGGACACCTCTGTCCCCTTTGCACCTCTGTAACCTTTATCACCACTGAGACCTTTGCACCTCTGCAACCTTGAAAGCTCTCTTTGAACAGACCTTATCCACTACTAGATCGATCAAGCCAAACAAGCCTTGAACTTTGAATATGATAGAAGAAATTACAATAGACTTCTTATTTTCCAGCCACAAAGAATTATAGACAGTACAATGAATAGCTGGAAATAAACAATGAAAGCTCTCAATAGGATTCTTCTCTGTATAGCAACGTGAATTAGCTTCTTGTATCCTTCATGCTTAGCCGTGAGATAAGACTATATATAAAGAGAGACCCAACGGGTATAAAATAATTGTTAGCAAGAAATCATATGATTTAAATCCCATAGCAAGAAATCAGATGATTTAAATCCCATAATATTAGCTACTAATATTGACCAACGGTTATGAACATAAGATAGACTAGGAAACTCATAACAAAGTTGGTATACCCCATGATATTAGCAATTAAAGAAACCAACAGATTTGGTAAATCAAGGATATGTTTTCAAGTCAAACTAAAACACTTTAAATAAAGGAACAAGGAGATTAATAAGGATAGGACCCAATAGCTTCTGTAAGTCTCCTTTTCAAAATAGAATACCAAAATGTTACTAACTAATGTGGGCTCCACTAAGCAAGATAAAATCCTTAAATAAATAAGCACCCACGAAATACTCTGATGAAATAGAAGAACCAATTTGGGCCAGCTGGAATAAATAACAAAAGATCATAACCAACATACCTTAATAAACTCCAGTTCAAATATTCCTTGATAAACTCCAATTCAAATCCTCTAAATCAAATCTTCCTTAATAGACTCCAAATCAAATCTTCCTTAATATACTCCAAATCAAATCTTCCTTAATAAACTCCAATTCAAATTTTCCTTAATAATCTCCAAACCATGTAATAACCATAACCCATACATATTAGATATAATATTATAAACCATAAACCATGCATATTAATTTTAATATTATAAAATATTTATAAGCCATAATCCATGCATATTTAATAATATTATAACAAACCATGAACCATGCACACGTCTAATATACTTAAATTAGTCATCATTCAAAACATCATAAAATCAAAAACTAACATTCTCTCCCTTTTTGATGATGACAATTTATGCACCAACATGCTCCCCCTAAGTATATGGCTCCCCCTAAATTTATGCATATTAAGGAGCAAAAGAAAATTAATATCAACATGAATGCCAATTCAAACCAATTTAAATATACCCAAATATCTCTCCCCCTTTGTTATTATCAAAAAGAAATAAATCATCAAGTTATATCTCTCCCCCTTTGTCATCAACAAAAAATAATTCATATCAATTTAGTTGAAGTTAGTTATCTCACCCCATTTACCAAATTAAAAAAATAATCATAAAGAATGACAATAGAACAAGGTTATAACAAAATCACATATAGCAAGTAAACAATATAATCATACCTTTACAATTTGTTACCTATATAACAACATTTTGTAACCAGTAGAAAGCTTGATAGTTGTGCTCCTTAATGTAGATTTAGATTTTGTATTTTCAGAATTAAAAATCTCTTCAATAGCACATCATTTGATCATCCCAATGTTGGGGTCTTTAAAGCTCAGGTTAGGAGGATAATTTTTTACTATTCTGGCTGTTCTTGGAGGGCTGTCATTGGTCATTTGTTCATCTGATTCACTTTCTGGCATAACAGATTTTGCATCAGAATATTCATCTGATTTGCCTTCTAAAACAGACGGGTCGAGCTGTCTGGATTTAGGTGTCTGCATGTTTTCCTGGTTCATCTATTTTTCCTTCTGATGCAGACGGCTTAGGCTGTCTGGATTGAGCTGTTTTCTATCCAAATTCCTGATCCCTTAACTGTATTCCTGCAAAGTCTCCATCCTCTTCTTTTGACAGATCAAGGTCAAAATTATCAAATAAAATATAAACATATTCATCAACCTTATATCAAGATTATCATGTGTATTAAATATGGAACATTTGACATGATGTTATGAACCCTTGTAATACGAAATCCATAGAGTTTTTATAATAATATATCTAATTAAAACTCTATTTAAACAACATGAGGTACTTACAGATTTCGCCAAATAATTTATAGGTAACTTACTCTTTCAGTGTAAAGTATCATCCATCTCCTTTTTGATCTTGAGACACCTACAAATCAAACAAATAGTCTCTATCTTTTTGGTACCCAAATCTTCTTGGGTCCTATTGGGTTAGTAGCATATAAATCACTTTTCTTTACCCAAATTTGTTTTATTCTAATTTTATTACAATTAGAATCAAAGTGACCTTTAAAACCACATTTTTTACAAGTAACAAATGGTGAATAATAAAGTGGTTTATGCCTTGATTTACTATTAATCATTCTAATATTAGTATTAATCTTATTTTCTATATTTTTAATAGGATTATACCCAATTTCTTGTTTATCAAGACTAGACCTTTGTGCTCCTAACGTAACATTTATGTTTTCTTCTCCTTGCACAAATTTAGGAAGATCATTTTTTAAAGATGCTATTTCTGCATTTGTTACATTATCATCATGTTGCATATTCATCCTTTTTCTATCATTAAAAGCATCTATGCATACATCTCTCATTTTCAATTTTTCTTTTAAAATATGATTTTCATTTGTAAGATATTCATTTTCTTTCTTTTCTTCAATACGTGACTCAGCTTCATTCATTAGCTCATTTACGTAGTTCTTAAAGCAAGCAGTTTTCTTTTTAAGCTTTTAATTTTCATTTATCAAAACAAGATAATCAGATGTAGATATTTTAAAATTTTCATGAAAATTCGTTACCTCAAGTCGATCATCGTCTTCTAGTCCCATGAAACATAATTGGCCAGTTTCTTCATCTTGTTCTATTTTGGGCTTGCTCACTGGAGTCGAGCTACCTTTTTGATTCTTCCTTTGTTTCTTTCTTTGAAGTAGTCTCTCGAGTTTTCTTGAGAGCATTTCAATTTCTTCATCAAAATCTTTATCATTGCCTTCTATGCAGCTTTCAGCTTGTAGAGCCAAGGTCTTCTTCTTAGGTGCCTCATCTTCTTCATCGTACAATTTTAATTGATTTTCAAACTCTTCAAGTTCTCCAAATAAGGTAAGAGTTTCTATTGTGCTAATTGTGATTGAGTCTTGAATTGTAGTAACCTTTGAAGCGAATCGATTTGGCATGACTTTGAGAAGCTTTCGGTTGATTTCCTTTTGATCAATCTTTCGTCCGAGCATGCTTAGAGAATTCATTAGAGTAAGGAATCTTGCTTGACCTCCTTCACTTTAGTAGTTCCCTCGTGGCTCATGATGATTGTATCCCACATTTCTTTTGCTGTGCTACACGATGATACTTTATCAATTTCAGCTTGGACCATTCCGCTTAGCAAGGTGTTCATGGCTCTTGAGTTGTAGGAAAACATATAGCTTTCGTTTCCATTCATCTCTTTGAGAGCCTTTGGTTTGCCATTATCATGTCTAGGAATGACATGTCCATTTTCAACAACCCACCATTCCCATGGGTCTCTTTTAAGAAAAATTTTCATTCTGAACTTCTAAAAGTTGAAGTTTTCACTTTCGAACAACAGCGGTGGCCTACTTGTGGACTGACCTTCTTGAAAGTTTAGGTGTGTCATAGGATCTTCCACTACGACCTGCAACGATCAATATTAGTAGAGCCTGACTCTGATACCAAATGTAATTCTATGTATGCGCGCACCTAGAGGGGGGTGAATAAGTGTTTAAGGTAAAAGTGATAAACGGTGAAAACTTTTTAAAATTTTCTGCAACAGGTATAATTCAAACAGCTACGCCTGTCTGCTTTAGTGTCTGTTTTAGCTTATGTTCTTCGTTTCTTATTATCAGACAGCTAGACCTGTCTACTTTAGTGTCTGGATAGTGGCGTGAATAACAAAAAATTCAGAACGTTAATTACAGTTAAAGAGATAAACATAAGTAAAAATCACACCAAGATTTTTACGTGGTTCAGCCCCTATCCTCTAATCTTATAGCCTAATCCACGTCCAATCCCAACTAGGATTGGAGACTCTTTTTATTAAACTTAATATTCAATTAAATACAATAAAAAAAACTCCCTGTTACAAATAAGCTTTCCACTGATGGACACCTCTGTCCCCTTTACACCTCTGCAACTTTTCTCACCACTGAGACCTTTGCACCTCTGCAACCTTGAAAGCTCTCTTTGAACAGACCTTATCTACTACTGGATCGATCAAGCCAAACAAGCCTTGAACTTTGAATATGATAGAAGAAATTACAATAGACTTCTTATTTTCCAGCCACAAAGAATTATAGACAGTACAATGAATAGCTGGAAATAAACAATGAAAACTCTCAATAGGATTCTTCTCTGTATAGCAACGTGAATTAACTTCTTGTATCCTTCATGCTTAGCCGTGAGATAAGACTATATATAAAGAGAGACCCAACGGCTATAAAATAATTGTTAGCAAGAAATCATATGATTTAAATCCCATAGCAAGAAATCAGATGATTTAAATCCCATAATATTAGCTACTAATATTGACCAACGGTTATGAACATAAGATAGACTAGGAAACTCATAACAAAGTTGGTATACCCCATGATATTAGCAATTAAAGAAACCAACAGATTTGGTAAATCAAGGATATGTTTTCAAGTCAAACTAAAACACTTTAAATAAAGGAACAAGGAGATTAATAAGGATAGGACCAAATAGCTTCTGTAAGTCTCCTTTTCAAAATAGAATACCAAAATGTCACTAACTAATGTGGGCTCCACTAAGCAAGATAAAATTTTTAAATAAATAAGCACCCACAAAATACTCTGATGAAATAGAAGAACCAATTTGGGCCAGCTGGAATAAATAACAAAAGATAATAACCAACATACCTTAATAAACTCCAGTTCAAATATTCCTTGATAAACTCCAATTCAAATCCTCTAAATCAAATCTTCCTTAATAGACTCCAAATCAAATCTTCCTTAATAAACTCCAATTTAAATTTTCCTTAATAATCTCCAAACCATGTAATAACCATAACCCATGCATATTAGATATAATATTATAAACCATAAACCATGCATATTAATTTTAATATTATAAAACATTTATAAGTCATAATCCATGCATATTTAATAATATTATAACAAACCATGAACCATGCACACGTCTAATATACTTAAATTAGTCATCATTCAAAACATCATAAAATCAAAAACCAACAGGTAGATCGAAGAGTTTGATGAAGAACTGATCGAGCTCAAGAACGCAAGGTTTGGCTGCTCCCTGAGTCCCTGTACTCAGCGAGACAGAGAAAAACGAAAGTGAAAGGAAAAGAAGACGAGACAGGCAGTAAACGAACCAAAGCTAGATTCAAATATCTATCAAACAAAATAAAACTCATCCTAATAAATTATGGCAAAAAGCACTTTTCACCCTTTGTGGTCGTAGTGTTTTAAGCAATTAGTCATTGTACTTTTAAAATATTCAATTACACTACTATATTTTTAAAAAATATGCAATCAAGCCATTCCGTCTAATTTAACTAATTGACGTTAAAAAATTGAACCAATTTTCCTATGTGGATTTTGAAAAAAATAAATAAATTATTTCCTACGTGGCAAGTCAGTCAGCCAAATTCCTAATACTATTGAGCCACTGCACTTTAAAAAAATACAATTGGCCCACTGTGGTTTTAAAAATATTTTTATATTTTATTTTCTTTCTTTTTCTTTACCTAAATATTTATAATATGTATAATATTAATAAAAATTAATATTATAATATTTATAATATGTATGTTTTATTTTAAAAATAAAAATAAAAATACTTTTATGTTTTAAAATACTTATAAAAATTTTAAAAATAAAAATATTTTTATGTTTTATTTTCTTCCTTTTTCTCTACCTAAATATTTGTAATATGTATAATATTAATAAAAATTAATATTATAATATTTATAATATGTATGTTTTATTTTAAAAATAAAAATAAAAATACTTTTATGTTTTAAAATACTTATAAAAATTTTAAAAATAAAAATATTTTTATGTTTTATTTTCTTTCTTTTTCTTTACCTAAATATTTATAATATGTATAAATACAAATAGAAAATCCAAATTAAAATAAAAAAATCTGGCAGAGTCTTATGTGGCAACAAAATAAATTTTTAATGGATTTTCTTTATAATTTTTTCTTCTCAAATAAAAAAATAAAATAATAAAATCATTATGTGGTAAAAAAATAATTAAAATAATAATAAAATTAAAATAAATATTTTAATTCATTTTTTTCCTTTTATCTTTTCCTTTCTTTTAATAATTATTTTTATTTTAAAAATTAATTCCAAATAATACAAATAATATATCAAAATTTTTATATCAATAAAATCTATTACAACATTATATTAATTTTAACAAAAAAATAAAAATAAAAAATCATTAATTAAAACTTCTTTTTTCCCAAATTTCCCTCTTCAATTTTATCACATTCCTTTTTCCTAAATTTCCCTTTCATTTTTATCACATTCCTTTTTCCTACTCCTTCGATGCCCACTTGAAAAACCTAGCAACACCCAAACGAAAAGTCATATTTTTCTTGCTTATTCTCCCCGATTTTCTAAAGAAAATGAAGAATTCTCATTTGGGTTCTCGTATTCGGCTCCGTACACTCTTATTTCTCTCTATGTTCTCTGTTTTTCTCTCTTTGGTTCACTCTCAGTCCGATGATGCTTCAGTAATGCAGGCTTTGAAAGAAGCCATTAACCCACCGACTTCATTCGACTGGACGGACTCGAACCCCTGTAAATGGGAACACGTTCAGTGCTCCCCAAACAATCGGATTACTCGGATCCAAATCGGGAATCAACTGCTAAAGGGCTCAGATCCGACATCATGTCCACCTCATCTCTCCTCCGACTTCTTCTAATATCTCTCTCTAATCTTTGCGAAGATCCAGTTCCCATTCTATGTTTACAGGCTTGATTTTCGCCGAAAAAAATGGGGGATGATTGATTCCTGGTCAATATTTTGATTATTTATATTATTTAGAATTAAAATAATTAAAGGAAAGAAAAAAAATAAAGGAAAAGGATATAAATAAAGAAAATAAATTAAAATATTTATTTTAATTTTATTATTATTTTAATTATTTTTTGTCACATAATCAATGATTTTATTTTATTATTTTTTTGTGTTGTCACATCAGAAAATAATGATTTTTTTTTTCAATGTCACGTATATAATTATTTGACGTCCGTCTAATAAATTGGACGAAATGACTTGATTGAATATTTTTTAAAAGTACAGTGGGTTAATTGAATATTTTAAAAGCACAGTGACTAATTACTTAAAATATTACAACGACAATAGGGTAAAAGTACTTTTTCCCCAACTAGTATTAATAATATGATCCTGATGCTCTTAAAATTTGAACAAAGTTATAAACTACTTTAATATTCAAACTAGTATATATATACTCATTTATAGAGCAGATTCAATTAGATACTTGATGTTTTTATAATATATACAAAATTAAATCAAATTAAGATAATTAATTATTATTTTATTTTGTTTTAAATTTTAATAGTGACTTTATATTTATAATGTGTAATAGTAAATATATTTTTTCATTTTTAAGTAAAATAAAAAATTTAATTTATAATTATATTTATTATAAAACTAATTATTATGTTGATACTCAAATTCGAGTTAATTTGAATATAATTCGATCTGAGTTGAATCGAATTCGAGTAATAAATTTTCGAGTCGAGTCGAGTTGAATTTGAGTATAATTTTTTTAAATACAATTCGAGTTTGAGTACGAATTTAACGTTTCGAGTCGAATTCGAGCAACCCTCTGTTCACTTCGGTTCGATTCATTTACATTCTTAAACGAAACTTAGATAATTCCGTACCGTAAAAAGTAATTTTCAGTCCTTAAAATAAAAAAATAAAATAAAGGAATTTTATTTGTAAAACTTAACAATAATAAGTTTTTTTTAATCTTTAAATAAATTAAGTGTTTCGTTGGTGGTGAAATTTATGTAATGTACACTGAGAAGGGTGTAAAATGGGTGTGAATGACAGAATGAGTAACACTGATAATTTAAAATTTTAGGACTGAATATATTCAGGATAGATGTTGAATGCAGTCGACTACTTTTTTTTTTTGTAAACTTGTTCTAACTTAAATTTATTTTCCTTTTGTATTTTTAATATTAGGTAATATAAATTAAGTACAAAGATTCGAATACTAAGCGGGTGTTTATTTAGAGCTGAATCTGAATGGCTGAATCGGTCAATGCGTTTGTTTTGGTCTGAATGGCTGAATCGATGAGATGGACGAGCTGAATGGCTAAGTCAGATTTTTTTAACTGAATGACCAGCTGAATGAAATCAAAAAAATTTAAAAAATTTAAAAAATAAAAAAAATATTAACTATTATATTAAGTAATATTAAATAAATTTACAACAATTTTGAATTTTTTTAGAGGGGTAAAATAATAAAGTTTTGTCATTCAGATGTTTCAAATATGTCAATTATCAAACAGCTTTTTTCATTCAGATTAGACCTGACAATATAGTTAGTTAACTGTTGGGTCAAACTATATTAATTGGAACCAAATGAGTTGGTTAACTATTTTTATTTATTCAGGTTGGTTAAAGTTTGGACCCATATTTTTTAAAATAAATATAGTTCTGAACCGATTAATCATTTTTTGACCCATATTCCAACTTTTCTAGCGTTCTAGATCAATATTGAGATCAATATTTTGTAGATGCAGATATGATGATCTCTCGAGTAGAGGAAAAAATGTATGTATGTGAGTTAGTTTGTTGATATCTTTTCCATTTCTTTAATTAATTAATTCATTTTATTATTAATTAATTATATAATAATTATTAATTGTGTTCGTTTTGATATATATTTCACAGGGAGAAAACAACCCCTAGATTTTATCGGACTAGAGAACCATCTTTTTTAACTCAAAAGCAAGTGCTCTTCCACTTTATAAAGTAAATAACGAATAATTATCTTAAAATGATATCTGTGCAAATTAGACGTGTTGGAAAATCATTCATACTTTTTAAATTTAAATTAAAAACGATAAGTACTAATTTAAATAATTTTCATTAGTACTTATTAAATTTGTACTTATTTTAAATAATTATCATTAGTACTTATTTATACCAAAACTAATCGTCAATTTGTTCTTCCACTTTATAAAGTAAATAACGAATAATTATTTAAAATGATATCTGTGCAAATTAGACGTGTTGGAAAATCAATCATATTTTTTAAATTTAAATTAAAAACAATGTCAATATCAAAGATTATTGGTATAAAAAATTCGAACTCTTCTATGTAAAAATGAATTTTTTATACTAATAATCTTTGATATTGACATCGTTTTTAATTTAAATTTAAAAAGTATGAGTGATTTTCCAATACGTCTAATTTGCACAGATATCATTTTAAATAATTATTCGTTATTTACTTTATAAAGTGAAAGAACAAATTGACGATTAGTTTTGCTTTATATAATTATCATTAGTACTTATTCAATAATTTTAAAATTAAAATAAACATTCACAATATATTTTTTAAATTAAAAATATTTATTAAATAATTTTATAATATCTTATCGTAAAATGCATAATACAGGGATGACAAATGTTCTTATCTTAAAATGGTTAATATGGTTTTGAACCATAGCCATATAGTTTCAACCCACACAACCCATATTAAAAATTATTAATATGATTTTAGTTCTTAAATGGAACCATAACCATATTTTGAAAACCAAAATCAACCCATAACCATATTTTGTCAGGCCTAATTCAGATTTAACTCATTCAGATTCAGATTAAGTTCATTCAGATTCAGATTCAGATTCAGATTCATTCAGTTTTTATCAACACCCCCTAAGTGTATGCACGATAGAAAAATAAAGAAAGTAAAAATTACAAAACACATAGATTTGTATTTACCCTTAATTCTCTAAGACCATGTTTGTTTATAAGAATTATAATCCCAAGACTATTAATTTTAGGATTAAATAGTCTTAATCACATATTTGTTTTTATGGGATTATTCATAGGATAACTTAAAATAATCTCATGTTATATTGTTTTTGCAATATTAATTAAATGATTAGAAACTCTTATAGGTTTTATTTCATAATCTTTATTTGAACTCGATACTATTTCGAGTATTACATATTCTTTAATCCAACCATTTCCTTTTCTAAGGATCATTGTATACCATATTCGTCGCAGTCATTTAATATCATGATTTACTATCTCATAAATATTTGGGATATCACATTCACCCATTTTTCTAAGAATTTCAACTTACTAATCTTCATTCCTTCAATTTATAAAAATTAATCTTTATTCACTCATTGGTTCTCTCCTCTACGAATCTTTCTAAAACATTGCATTCTTCACAACATTCTCTTTTAAGAATTTCGCATTTTCCTTTGATAACTTCATCCCTCTCTTCTCGGAATTATTTTTATTTACTCAAGTTACTCATCATTACATGTCGTATTCTACGACTTACTTCTTTCTAAGAAATATCCTCCTTTCCATATTCACCTTTTAGAATAATAAGAATATTCCACAATTGCTCAAAAATTGGGAAGCGATATTAATAACTTAGGAATTTAAAAGATTCCTTTAAAAGTTTTGATATTATGCATAGGAGTCGTAGAGACTTTGAACCTTGTCCTAACTTAACAGATATTTCAACTGTAATCTTTAATAGTCAAAAGACTATGGACCATCCTTTCTAGTACTCCAGGTGATCAGCTCTTCGTACTGTGTATTATGCACATACATATTATCGCTATTTCGTAGCTCGAAATTATAGTTTTCGATAACCTTTCCCCCCTGAAATGGGGTTGGTTCACCTCAAGCTTAATAGAAATTTCGCACCAGAACAATCTGGTTTGTCATAATTTCTCAAAGAATGCTTTAATTTCATAAACATCTTTCAACAATCGTCTAGCTGAATCAAATAGCTTAGACTTTTATCAACAACTCGGACATCAATCGAAATATTTTTAGCCAACTCAATTGGCATATCTTTCCATAGTTTAAAGAAAACCAAAAATCCTTTTATGACGTTATGATACAGTACCGTCTCACTAATACGTTGAGGATTCCGTCATTATATGACTTCGTCATGACACATCATACTATAGTGGGCTGACGATTCCATAATCACATCCAACACTAGGTTAGTCCACATTAATGACTCCATCGATCAAAATACATTTTGATAATTTTCAAATCATTTCTGTCTAGCTGAAACAATTATCTTAGACATATAAATATTAAAGTTTTTTTAAAACACTGATCGATTCAATAACCTGATCCAATATATTTTTAAAAAAAACACAAAAGTGCAAACATTAGCACGAAGTCAATAAATTTCGAAATCTAACATAGCTAGAAGATTTGGAATATCCATTCTCCACCAACTTCAATCTCTTCTCCATTACCCCACTATTTAATAATTCTCTCTATTTCTAGCATCACTAATTCCCTTCACACTGAGAACTCCTAATTCTCAACTCATAACATTTTTATACTCCCGTATAGTTCATCAAACTTACCATGCGTTTGAAGTTCAAGAACTTGCCATAATAATACGAGTTTAGAAACTTTTTCTAGCAATATATAGTCCAAGAACCAATCAGGGACTATCCATATGCTTAAGGGCTCAAAAATATACCATATGATTATGAGTCAAAAACTTGTCATAAGTATGAGTTTTAAGAACTCGCACCTAATCTTAATATTATCTAACTATTAAATATAAATATGAGAAAAGAATTACTGTCTCATCATACATATATTGATAACGCGACACCAACATTCCAAAGATTATCAAGGTGATAAACTAAGTGCAAGCACAAAACCCCCAATCATACAAAGGTTTGTACAACTCAGTTATCACATGAGTCCTCAATTGAAATCTCACCTAACTCCATCTTGCTCTTTGCTCGATACGAATTTTTAGTATTTCATCATTTATAACTCCTCATGAGTTTACCTCGTACTATTTCATAGAACATTCCCTTTATAGCGCCAAGCTATAACTATTAAATCTTTACAGATCATCTGTCATTTCATAACTCAATTTGATCACGTCGTGATCTAATTCCACAATCGCCTTTCCTTATGATTTTTTCCTATTTTATGATCTTTTTGTTTTCATAAATTCCTTTATTTCCTCTCTAATCATATTGTCTTATGATTATTCAACTCATGTGTTCCCTAGTTCTTCGGCTTTTCAAGATCCTTCTTTGGACACATTCATTTTATCCTAACTTGTCTTACATGAACTCCTAAATTCATTTACTATCAACTAAACTCTACTTGAAATTATTCTTATTATCTTTATCATTTTCATCTTATAGACATCATTTATTTAACATCACTTTTCATCTTTGTTACTGGAGTCAGGTAACTCCTCATTCTCGTCTTTTATAACTCTTCAAGATTCTTCTTTGAATCTTCTCATATATATATATATCTTAATTATTTCTTTATAAATTTCCAAAATTTATATTTTATTGTTCAAACTCTATTTGAGTTTATTCTTTATCACCTTCACATTTCTTCTCTAAGTTTATAGCCTAATGCGACTCCCCCAAAATAGGTATACACAACCCATTCTGAGTCGCCAAACACATGATACATAATTTAAATACAAATTTAATTTATATAACTGTCGTGCAAAATACGACAACACACTAGCTGAGTTTCAATACAAATATTATTTCGTAAACAATATCCAAACTCAAATAAAGTCCTCATTACAATTATTTTTACACTATTTTATAAAATAGTGAGGACTACTATAGCAACTATCTTGGACCATCACTCCATTCACCGACTAATCCCAGCTATATTCTCATTTCCTGAAGAGAACAATGAAAGAAAATGGTGAGCTCAACTAGCCCAGTAAAGAATATTATGACTAAGATAATGTAGAATAAATTATCCTTAGCCTTCAACAGTGTAAAAACTGATAGAATATAATAGACAACAAGTTTAACTGCAGCGGAACAAACAATCCATTAGAAGAGTCAAGTAGAGCATGAGGTCTACTATCTTCTATGATTCAAAAGTTCATCATCAATATTTTATCTCTGTAACACATCTCAATAAATAATCCACATCACCGAATTATCCATGCACTACAGGCCAAGAATATTCGTTAGTATCACATCCACGAATTATCCATGCACTACGGGCTAATGATATTCGTTAGTATCACCAGTGGTCATGATCATACCAAACAACTGTCCATCTATGCACTATGGGCCAAATAGGACTTTTACCACATCATTTGTAACATTATATGTTGTTAGTTCCTAGTAGGCACACAATATATCTAGAATGGGGGGTTGAATAGATCCTTTTTAATTTCAAATACTTTTCTCGTTTATTTTGTATTGCTAATGAATTAGCATATGACAAACATAAGAATCTTTTCAAGCACAACATAATAAGTAAAAGATTCACTTCATTGATATATTCATAATCATACATACATTGTTCTTAGAGTTAGTTAAGTTGTAAGCAGTTAATACATACATAGCAGTTATAGCAGTTAGGTATATAATGTAAATGACATAAAGTAAATGACACAAGGGATTTTAAGTGGTTCAGAGACTCAAGCTCCTAATCCACTCTTCTGCTTTAACTCGCAGGATTTTCACTAAAGAAGGGCAGCACCCTGAATCACTAAGATTCCTTCAAGGCCAGCATCCTTAGAACTTCAGTTCACTAAGAACTCTTCAAGCTCAGCAGGCTTGGAACTCTTCTAGTTCCCTAGGAACTCTTCAAGTCTAGCACACTTGGAACTTCATTTAGTCCCTCCAGACAAGGACCCCTCAGACCCTGGCTACTAGTTATTGTTGTTGTTGGTGGTGGTGGTGTCTCGCTGCTAAGATGTCTTTAAGCTTGAACATCATCTGTACTTAGCAGCTTGGCGTGGTCCTCTTTGCATTCTGCATAGAGTCTGGACCACATCTTCTCTGGTGCAGTTGATCTTCATTCTGTTCTGCTCATCTTCATTCGATGTCAGCTGTGCACCATCACCATTTAGGTTTGCTAAGTGTTTGAGCTTTTGGTAGACTTCATCTGGCAATTAGTATTCCCTGAACCCTTCTTGACTAGTTTGCAGACATGGTTCTACACTTGTTCTATTTCAGCTTTTGGTTCATGGTGATTTGTACAGTGGCTCTCTGGATCTTCTTTGTGCTCTGCCACTTTTCTGAATGATATCTTCTTGTCCTTCTCGGCTCTCAGCTTAGCTGCCATCTTCAGTGGCATTCTCATCTTTGTTGAGTGATGCTTTACTCTGTTTGAGTCCTTCTTCAAATCTGCTTCACTTCCACCTTCGTAGTCTCACTGTCACTGAGACTTGTTCTGTT
Organism: Panax notoginseng; assembly: GCA_016801055.1. Classification (NCBI taxonomy): domain Eukaryota; kingdom Viridiplantae; phylum Streptophyta; class Magnoliopsida; order Apiales; family Araliaceae; genus Panax; species Panax notoginseng. The sequence continues at coordinate 152,648,244 of CM029019.1, read as the reverse complement.
AAGCTCTGGTGGAACTCGTAGAGTCAATAATATAGCATTCCAACAACTCAACGATTCTACAACTTCAGCAACTCTTGATCTTTGAAGCTCTTATTGATTTATACTCCTTCACAACCTTCCCGTTGGGATGTAGACGTTGGGAGCTATTTGAATTGCTTCGCAGATCTCGAGTTATTTAATGTAGACTACCGATGTGACATGACAATTCCTTTATGACTTTCTGACACTGTAGTCTACTGTTTCACCTACCCCATCAGAGATGTCACTTTAATGTCTCGGGCAGGTAGTCGACTTTATTTCTTCTTTCTGATTTCTCGATTAGAACACCAGAAGTTGTCCTTATGCATCGATGCTCTCAAACAACAATATTTGAATATTAGTCTTCAGATTGAACCGTTGCCAATGCTTTAATCTTTAGATGACCAAACTCTATAATTCTGATGCAGATGTTCTCGGACCTGATCGTAGTGTGTCTTGTTGAATGTGGCTCATTGACAGGTTAAGACAATACTATGATCCTAAAGAGTGTTTATTGGATCTTCAATATAGAACACCCCTTCCTTCTCTTGTGCAGTGCTTCAACACTTCTGTTTGCCTCGACTGATCTCAGGAACTGATAGCTTGACTCCTTATTCTGGCATCATCTGAATAGCAAGACACTTCAGATTTGTGGCATGCCTAGGTCGCTTTTTCCTTGTGATCTCCCATTCACTTATCATCAATGGACTGACCCAATGGTTAATCACTTTAGCCTTGTTCTTCATAAGATGACCAGTATCTCTGTGTACACTTTATCAGTTCCTGCTTTGTTTGGCAAACACTACGATCCTGGTTACTTCCAAGATCGTTGTCTTCTATTCACTTGGCAGCTACTGCATTTGCTGACTTTTCTTAGTCAGTTACTTTGACTGAAGTCTTCTTCTGATCAGCTTGTGGAGGACTTCTTCTTGAATGGCTTCACAACTCAATCTGGATGTTGATTGGGTTGGTGCTTAGATCTTCTGTTAGCTTGCATGCTATTCGTTGAGTGCTCTCTGGTTTCCTTCAGGTGGGATGCATCTTTGCAGCTCAGATCAGAGGCTTCATACTTTGGATATTCTTGGAGTGCTCATTTGTTGAGAATCGTGTTTACTCTACGATTCTAACTTGGCGTTGTGAGCACCTATGTTAAAGCCTTAGTTCTGCACTCTACAATTTTGCTTTGGTTGAACAAACACTACGACTCCGAGATCAGATGTCGACACTCTATGATCTCTGACCTTAAGCTTGTTGTCTTCATCTGATCTAGCTTGATTACGATCTCTGCCTCATATTTGATCAGTAGACTCTACGACTCCGAGTGTGGTCTACGATTCTTGACTTGGCTTTGGAAGATGCTCGTTCGGCTCTTAGACAGGCTGTCTCTACGATTCTGAACATGACTTCCTCAGCAGACTACGGCTTTGAGAAAGTTCTTCTAGAAACACTACGATCCTTCCTCATCTCTCCTGGAAGTCTACGAACTCCGAGATCTACTATCTTGCAGACTACGATTCCGCCTTGATAGCTCTCGAGTTTTCCTTGATTCTCATAGCAGACTACGATTTCTGGTGCAGTGCTCGACGATTAGATAAGCCTATCTATTACATTATAAGATCAACCTAACAAGCTTGATCTCTCTATAATTATAGTCCTTGTACATTATTTCTTTTTAAGGACTTTACAAAGCTGTTTTGCTTATGTAGGATCAACCTAACATATTTGATCAATTCATTCTAAGTCCTTGTACAAATGTTCCAATTATCTATCAAAGGACTGTAGACACTTGAAATTTTGTTTTCCTGTTACTAACTATGCAGGAGGACAAAAGTATTTTTTTCACACTCCAGAGATAACCTTAGAGGACCATAACATCAATTTTAACCTCGAAAATAGCCTTGGGAGATCCAGTTTCCAACCCCGGAGATGACCCCGGGATATCAGTTTCCAACCCCGGAGATAACCCCGGGAAAATCAGTTCCAACCTCAAAGATAACCTCGGGGGATCAAGTTCAAAGCCTGGAGATAACCCCAAGAGGTCAAGCCAATCTCATATATAACCCTGAGGACAGTCAAAGTCAACATCAGGTTAACCTCAAAGATAATCCTGAGAAAAAACTGCTACAACTGCGCGAAAATCAGAGATAACCCCATGAGGGGCAAAATGGTTATTTTGCCAACTCAACTTCAACTCAAATCAAATCAAATACACTCATTTTAATTCAAATTGCTTCAAAAGAAGTCCCACAAGAACTATATCTTAACTTTCAAGCGTAAACTACGCAAAACGGCTCAACAGACTGCTTGATAAAAACCTGGAAATGCCATTTCGGTCAAGGACCCATCTCCCCGGATTCAAAAAAGAGAAAATCCTATTTCATTACATAGCCCTCGAAAAGAGCTTTCCGGAATGGTATGTCACGCTTCTATCGGACTCCCGGATTAAAAGTTATGAAGGTTTGAGCGAGCAGCGCGTTGCACGTGTGCACATACTTCGAGACGGCGAGACCCCCAAAAACTGAGGAACCCTCGGCAGCCGCAGGTGCATCTGCAGCTACCGCAGGTACACCTGGGGCTCCCCCTCTATAAATAGAGGGCTTGGGGCAGCCATTTTAAGAAGAGAAAAGGCGAGGAAGCCCTGTCCAATTTGCTCTATACACAATATAAACTGAGTGCTTTCTCATTTTAAACACTTGTGAGCTTATATATTGCTATATTTTTATCGGCGGGAGCCGAATGTTCATCCTTTTAAAGATATTGAAGTCTTCTTTGGTAGTCCACTGTAAGCCTTCTTACACTTTCTAAAGCCTTTCTCCACTACTGTGCACACACAGTTCTTCACGTTGAGAGTCGTGTAGCGTGTATATGTCCGAACTTCGGTCCGTGGCTTTTATTTCTTTTTGTATATATATATATATATATATATATATTATTTATATATATTTATATATAAAGACTAACATTATCGAGTTATGCCTCAATTGAGCCTGAATTTTACATCCGGAGCATTTATTACCTATATATATATATATATATATATATATATATATATATATATATATATATATACTTATATATATGAACAATTGTCGAACATAGTATATATATATCGAACATAGTTCGACAATAGTTCATATATATAAGTATATATATATCGAACATAGTTCGACAATTGTTCATATATATATATATATATATATATATATATATATATATATATACATTTCTGTCAGGCTTGGAGTTTACTTCGTGGCCTTCTACTGCTTTATTTACATTTCTGTTAGGCTTGGAGTTTTACTGCTTTATTTATATTTAGTCCCGCCTGGAGTTTATTTCGCGGCGGTTGTCTGTATTTATTGCTTTATTTACATTTTTGATCCCCCATGGAGGTGCTTCGTGGTGGTTGATCATGTCTCTATATATATATTTACTGCTTTTATATATTTATATTTCCAATTCCCCATAAAGGTGCTTCGTGGTGGTTGATCATGTCTGTATATATATATATATATATATATATATATATATATTTATAACTTTTATATATATAATTGCTTACAGCTTTCATATAAATTGCTACATCATGTGAGCCTAGGAATCATGTGATCATAGATTCAGTTTACTGAATCTAGATTCAGTTCCCGTGATGGACATTTTCAGCTGTACATGGCTTGTAAATTATTCACGGTATTCGAACTTCCTTAGATAGCTTTCATGCCCACAAGGAGTTTGATAATGCTATGTATATTATTTACTCGAAGATGCTTCGCATCTCGAAAATAAAAGCAATCAAGCCAAACATTTAATAAAATAGAAGTATCAAATGCCTCAATTACTATTGAGCACAGGGTTTGAAAAACCTCTTTTTACAAAACATCATTGCTATATCTTGTTAAAACTGAATTTTATATAGAAATTCAAACCCTTTGTATATAGGTGCGAACGATGCATAACACTACTTCCAAATAACTACACATTAACCCATACACGCACACACATTCATATAACAGTTTAATTGAAAAGTGGTGGTCACCATGGCAACACGGATGTCAGGGGGTGCCTAACACCTTCCCTCCGCATAAGCAAGTCCCCAGACCTTAATGAATCTCAGTTTCACAGACCCGTTAAACAGTGTCACATCACTGGGTTAATGTGCAAACCTTTTCTCGGTTGTGTTGGTACAACCATTTAAAAAACTAAATGGCGACTCTTATAGTCCAATCGTCGACATATAAATGTCGGACCTTTTCACAACTTATTTTTTCAAATAAATCTCACCTAACATGAGAACACCAAAAGACAAGAACAGAAAAGGGACAAATAAAATCCTGACGTCGATAAGGACTTTACAGCTTTTCTTAATGCAAGCCTACTTGCATATTCATTCATATATATATCATAATCAAATCATATATAAATAGGAATATCATTCACATGCTTTTTCCTGACAATCTCCCCCTATTTGATTATGACAAAAATAATTAGTGCATATGCATGAGATGAATGAATCTTATATACAGTGAGTAGCTTTATTTCTAAAACAGATAATCATGAATGTCATTGATAATAATATGGAATTACATAAACTATGAAACTTTACATCCTGGATCCAGAACATACCCAACTAGATAGAGATGTACCTTTTTGGCTTCTTATATATTTCCAGGATGTCTGTTGATCAGCTACTTATCTGCTTAGTCTTTTTTCTCCTTCTCCCCCTGGGATGATGACTTCATTTTTTTTCACTTCTCCCCCTCAAATTTATGCTCTTCTTCTTTTTCTGGCTCCACCTCAGATGATGATTCTGCTACTGCTGCTATCTTCTTCTTTGTCTTCCTGTAGGCCTTCCTATCTTCTTTTCTTCTATTCTCCTTGCTCTTCCTTGATTGCTTCTTTCTTTGTCTATTTTTCTCCCCCTTTTTGTCATTAATCACTTGGGAAAGCTGCTCCACATTTGACAAAAGTTGCTCCATGAGGTAAGATGAGTTACCAACCTTAATCTTGAGCTCTTGTTGGCCCAGCTCAAGTTGTAGGGAGAGAGACTGATTCAGATTGTCAATCTTGTCAAAGAGGGATATGATTTGCTCTTCATTAGCCTTCTGTGGTCGTAGAGCTTCTTCCTTTTTATCATTCATAGCTTTCAGATAGATTTGATCTCTCTCTCTCTCTTTAATTTTGAGAGGTATATTAGACATAGTGGCTTGGAGTCTATCTTAAACCGCATTATCTCCTGCTTTTGTCAACATCTTTGCCTTTTCAGTGATGATAGATATCTTCTCAACCAGCTCATCAGAATTCTTCAGTAACTCCTGCTCCGTAGGAGTTTGGTCATGTGGTTGGGCAGGCTTTTGTTGAACACCAGACTGGACTCCACGATTTTCATTCTTGGACAGATTTTTAAAAGCAGTGAGAATCTAATAAATCGTTAAGTGTCAATCACTATTGGAGGATAAAGGAATATCAGACAATTGTGCTTGGGCAGAGGGAAGCTTCTTATTCTGAATTTGATCATCTTTAGTGGTAGAGTGAAGGGACTCTATGATCATCTGCTTGGGTATAATCCTTTTGCCATAAGAACCCACTCTACAATCTTAGGGAATGTAGTGGTTACCAGCATGTCGATAGACTTTGAAGTGAGGCAGGTCTTTGATCATCTTGGTTGCAAACTTCTTTATCCTTGGAAATTTCTGTGACACCAGCTCCAGGTTAGGAAATTATGAGTAACACCAGCTGAAGTAACTTCCATCCTTTTTAGTATATGCCTTTAACCAGGGCATCCATGGGAAGAACCATCTCATAAGAAAATCATCAGGATTGTAGAGGATAGTAGTGCAGTCTAACTCCATGTTGTTCCAATTTTTAAACACATCATATGCAGTCATTCTTAAAACCTTGAGTTATTCATTTCCATAGCTTGTCCATCTTTCTATAGGTACATCTGGTGGTTCATCAAAAACTTCCACCACTATTCTTCTGCTGATTCTTGCTGGAGAGAGAACATGATAGTCTAATGATTCCTCTGATTTTTGATTTGTAGAACTAGAATCTTTTTCCATTTCTTCACCTTCTGAGTTTGAATCATGCTGACTTCCTTCATCTGATTCATCAATGAATCCTTCATGCTGATTTTCATCACTAGTGCTTTCTTCAGCATCTTCTCCCTTGGATTCAGACTTATCATCACTCAATTCAATGATTGCAGTAGAGAGTTCTCCTTGCTTCTTAGGGACAGATTTAGCAAGCAGTCTGTTGCTCTTTCTTCTCCTTGGAGGTTCAGCTATAAGAGCTTCAGACTCCTCTTTTTCTTCAGAATCCGAAGCTTCTGTATCATCAGACATGCTTCCTTGATGTTTAGCAACAATAGGAACATGTCCTTCTTTTTTGGGCTCAACATCTTTTAATTCATCATATACATTTGTTAGAGTTTTAGCAGTAGGAGTTGCAGTTGTTTCAGCTCTCAAACTTTCTTCAGCAACAGAGTTGCTGCTCTGAGTGTTAGCCATAGGGCTTGCACATTCTTCTTCACCATCAGATTTAGCTATTTCTTTACTGTTGGACTTACTCTTTGAGGGTTCAATCTTGAGGCTTTCAGTTTTCTTCTCATCTTCTACCTCTACGTTCTCTTCTTTAGTAGGTAGATTTTCTTGAGAAGCTGGAACTGATTTTTTCGCCACCTTTGCTTTCTTTTTGGATGGCCCTTGGAGTAATCTGTTAGTCATTCTTCTCTTTGGGGTTTCTACAATTGATGCTTCTGCTCCAAGTCTCTTTTTGTCAGTGAAGGTTGGTGGAGCCTCTATTTTCTTCACATTCTTAGACTTCTTCCTTGCTGGTGTGGCTGCTACCGATACAGAGTCATCAGATTGAGAGCTTTCCACCTCTTGTGCCTTTCTCTTCCTTTCCGAGACCTTGCTGTTGCTGCCAGAAGTTGTTAGCCTCTTTTTTTCCTTAGGATTTTTCTTCCAGTTCTCAAACAGCTGTGGGGACATCACTTTATGAACATTCAGTGGTTCTCCCTCATCATCCTTTATCCTACTTCCCAGTTTCTTCTTCAGAACAATACTCAAGAATCTTCCATGAAAAACCTTTGTGAGTGTTTTACCTGTAGACTTCTTCATTTCAGCCTTTTCCAGCCATTTAGTCAACCAATCAATTAGAAGGGCTCCGAAATTCATCTGGTGCTTCATGACTATTGCAGTCATAACTCTCAATTGTAGATCACTGACCGTATCATGTGCGGTGTCCTTGCACAAGATGTATTTTCATGTAATCTCATCCAGAAATTCAAATTCTTCAGGAAACTCCTTCTTCTTCATATCCTTCAGATTTATGTTCCTCTTGTAACGCATTAACCTCTTGCCTTCTTCAATGTCAACTTCATCGAGGTTTATCAGACCTTGGTTGGGAAACCCTAGACATTGATTGATTTCTGATGCTTTTATTTTCAGGCCTAGTCCTTTGACATTTGTAGATAGAAGCCCATATTCTATCATTGCATTTGAGAAAAATTGCTTTACTAGCTTAGTATAGACCGAAGTGTTCGTTTCCAAGCATTCAGAAAACCCAGCATTCTTTACAAGCTCAAGTATATCTCTGAACTTCCTTTCTGATCTTTAGAACTTCTTGAAGCCGAGTTGGATTCCGGTTATAACACGTCATTCTTCCATTTTGAGGGTTCGAAATAAATGGGTATTTAGTTTTAGACTTCTTATGAGAGATAGTTGAATGCAATTTGGTTGAATCTAGAGGTTTAATGGATTCAGGCTTTGAAGAGGATTTTAGGGTTTAAAAAAGAGAGGGAGAGAGGTTCGATAGCTTCTGATAAATGTTTGAAGATTTTGAATTTGTCTTTATGACAGTTCCTTCTAACTCTGCATAAGTTGTTATGTGTTAGCCACTTATTAGTTGCACGATGCCCAGTAAGAAACTGTAACTCCCCATAAACTGATTAGTTTTTTAGTTTTAATTTCCTTTTAAGAAACTAAACATTACTGACGTAGATTGACCATTGACCTTTTTAGTACGTAGAGTAGCTTAGTGAGGTAGCTATGGACTCTATGTTTTTCTTTGTCGACTCAACGATCGTCTTCGGAGAGATGCTTCAGTGGATGTTTTGACACTAATCTTCATCTTGATGTTGCATAGCTTAACCACTGATGTACCTCATGATAGTTTGGGCACTAAACTTCTGAGGTGAGTCTGCAGGGCATCTTTCCAAACTGTATTCAAACTTATCTCCGCACGATCTGAATAGTTGAGCATGTGTCTAGTTCTTCCGAGCTCCCCATGAGCTAGTGTATCCTCTAGGAAGACTGCGATCGTCGAACCTACTCTATGATCGTTGAGGTTGCACTACGATTGTCAAGTTCACTTCTGAATCTACTCTATGATCGTTGTCTGTCCTGGTCCTTAAGATGAACTTGACTAAGCATTCCTTCTTGGTAAAAGGTAGTTCAGGAAGGACCAACCTCTTAGAGTGAACTAAGGGTTAGGTTTGTCCCTGAGACGCTTTCCAAATGAAAAACTTTAGAAGTGATTAGTACTGATATCTCATTTGACCTTTTCTACTGGGAAGTTCATCTACCAACTTTAGACATTTACATTGGCTGTAATCCTGGTGTCCTCTTGCTTTTACACTACGATCAGATGTTTGTTCATAGGCGCTCCACGATTTTGAGTTGGGTGGTTGACAAGGTTATCAATAGTACATTTTGAGACGTTCCTACTGACTATGGATCTTCATTTGGTTCATCAGCCACAAAGTTTTGGGACTTTGTAAATGGTACATTGCTTCATAATGTATTTCTAATACTTTCAGTGCTGCTTTTCCTTAACAGATCACTGCTTCCCCATAGTTGATACTATCTTCTCAGAAGAGTGTGAGATCTTCTTCTTCATGTGCATCAGAAGGCAGCCTTGCATATCTCCTTCTGACTGAAGTCATCACAATCATTTAAACCTCCTTGGATCATAGAAATAAATATCTTCAGGACTGATCACTCTATGATAATTTGACAGAACTACTAACGTAGTCTTCTTTGACAGTTTGTACTTGTGGAGTTCTACTTCTATAATGAGTTTCTCAAGGGTTCTTTTCCAGATGATATGCTTTGGATGATTGAGCATATAAGACCATTTTTATCTTAGGGTGACTGGTCTGCTTCCATATAGAGATCAGCAGCCATGTGAGCTTCATTCATGTTAGCTCAGTAAGTCTTTAAGGACATGCTTTGACATATAGGGATTTTATCAAAAGCATTTCTGAAATGTCTTAAGCCTTCTGCTGGTAGAATCTTCTTGACTGAAGTTTTCTACTTCAGCCTTCCTTAGAGTGGTCAGATAGACCAAGCACCTGCACGTTAGATAAATTTCTATTTTTGGTACCTATGGTTAAATAGGTCCTGCCAGGTTAGCTTTCAAAATCCATGTTCCTCATATATTTGAATTTTCATCATATTTATCTCCAACAATCATAGTCATGCATGTATCAAATTTGGATATGACATCTTAAGATGCATGATGATGAGTGTGTGCAAGATTAACCATATTAATAAAACACTCTTTTTCTTTGATGGTTTCATCATCTGCTTAGTTATGTTCACATGGTTTAAATATTCACAGAGTGAGAAACAACTCTATCACTTATTTGTATCTAGTTGATTCATGGAGGTGATCAGTTTTCACGAATCTTCAAGATATTCTTGTAGAACTGATCATACTCTATTTTTTATCAAAAACTTAGAACATAGGTTTGTACATACATACTGACCCATCAACAAAGATTACTCCACTTAAGATAAATTAAACCTCGATATGCTTATGACCTATTTCAGACTTCTTTCAAGATGTTATCTTCAACCTAAAACTTGAATGAAGAGAAAGTTTGTTAGCATTTTAGTTTCCAACCTCATTGTACTTGCTCTCTTCCCCTTTTTAGGTAAAGTATGGTCTCTTGATAGAATATTGTTATAGTGCATAAGGTGGTGCGACATGATGAACACATTTATATTAATGAGGAACCGTACCTTTCCATTGTCAGTTTCTTGACAGTCATTTATCTTAATATACTGAGGTTAGGCATTTATGTGTATAATTTTCCATTCACTCCTGACAACTTGTTGCTCCAGTTGTCCTTCGATCAACCAGTCATAGCCTTGAAGATGTAAGCTAAGGTAATCTTAGCATCTTTAGTTCTTTGACAACCTTGAGTCCTCAAGGTTCACATCCAGCTGCTGGTTGGCCAAATACATATTTGAGAAGTTCTTCTTTCTTATCTTGATAAGTACTTTTTAGCATATTTGACTTTTTCATCTTCCAGGATGGTGGATGCTTGACTCTTTGTTGTTGATGCCTCTTGAGCTCCCTTGTTTGGTCTTCAGACTACAAGATTGACTGTGGCCAAGGATTGGTCTTATTGTTATGGCCTTTACGAACATGGACCAATCTGAGCAGCTTCAGGTGTATATACACATTTACCTGTACAAAATATTTCCAACGTGTGAGCTCATCTGCATTTACAAGTGACTTACTACTAAACTAAGTTTAGAACAATGTTTGTGCCTAGGATCAGACTAAGTTTAGAACCAATCTGATCCTTTTTGATTTTAAAAACTTTTCTCGTTTATTTTGTATTGCTAATGAATTAGCATATGACAAACATAAGAATCTTTTCAAGCACATCGGAATAAGTAAAAGACCCCCGTCATTGATATATTCATAATCATATATACATTGTTCTTAGAGTTAGTTAAGTTATAAGCAGTTAATACATACATAGCAGTTATAGCAGTTAAGTACATAATATAAATGACATAAAGTAAATGACACAAGGGATTTTAAGTGGTTCAGAGACTCAAGCTCCTAATCCACTCTTCTGCTTTAACTCACAAGATTTCCACTAAGGAAGGGCAACACCCTGAATCACTAAGATTCCTTCAAGGCTAGCAGCCTTGGAACTTTAGTTCACTAAGAACTCTTCAAGCCCAGCAGGCTTGAAAATCCTCTAGTATCCTAGGAATGCTTCAAGCCCAGCAGGCTTGGAACTTTATTTAGTCCCTCCGGACAAGGACCCTTCAGGCCCTGGCTACTTGTTGTTATTATTGTTGTTGTTGTTGTTAGTGCCTTACTACTAAGATGTCTTTAAGCTTGAACATCTTCTGTACTTAGCAGCTTGGCGTGATCTTCTTTGCATTCTGCTTAGAGTCTGTGTGACATCCCCAAAATAGGTATACATCACCCATTCTGAGTCGCTAAATACATGGTACATAAGTCAAATACAAACTTCTTTTATACAATACGACAACAACGTAGCTTAGAGTTTTTACACGAATATTGTCTCATAAACAGTATTCAAACTAAAATGAAGTCCTCATTACATTTATTATCACATTATTTCATAAAATAGTGAGAACTACTATAGCCACCATCTCGGACTGTCACTCTGTTCCCCGACTAGTCCCGACTACGTTCTCATTTCCTGAAGAGAACAATGAAAGTAAAAGGGTGAGCTCAACTAGCCCAGTAAGAAATATTATGACTAAGATAATGCAGAATAAATTATCGTTAGCCTTCAACAGTGTTAAACTAATAAAATACAATAAACATTAAGTTTAACTGTAGCGAAACAAGCAATCCATTAGAAGAGTCAAATAGAGCATGATATCTACTATCTTCTATGATTTAAAAAGTTTTTCATCAATTTTATTGCTGATACTCAGCTTAATAAATAAACCACATCATCGAATCATCCCTGCACTACGGGCCAAGGATATTCATGTAATCATCAATGGTCATGATCATACCAACAACTGTCCATCAATGCACTACGGGCCAATGAGGACTTTTATCACATCATTTGTAATATTACGGTCATGATTATACCGAATAATTCCTGGTCATAATCATACCAATCAATAGTACATCTATGCACGTAAGTCACAGATGGCTTTTATCACAATATAAGCATGAGGATGATGACAATGATATAAGAATTCAATCAAACGAGATCAAGGATAAATATTAAAGACTTTAAATTTATCTAGAGCTTAAAAATATCTAAATTGTCAACATGATACTACTTTGTGGAGTAAAATTCAAGAATAATATTCATGTATCAAAAATGATCTTGGACAGAAAAGAAATTAATTTTTTGTCGTGAATAGTACCCCGTGAATAGTACTTCGGGAATAGTACTGTGACGCCCCCAAAATAGGTATACAACACCCATTCTGAGTCGCCAAATACATGGTACAAAAAGCAAACTACAACTTCAAAAATACAATTGTCGTGCAAAATACGACAACACATACTGTGAGTTTAAATACAAATATTATCTTCTAGACAATATCCACACTCAAATAAGTCCTCATTACAATTATTCAAACACTATTTTATAGAAATAGTGAGGACTACTAAAACATCTTTCTAGAACCATCACTCCATACCCCGACTAGATCCTGCTATGTTCTCACCTCCTGAGAAGAAAAATGGAACAAAAAGGAAAAAGGTGAGCTCAACTAGTTCAGTAAAGAATATTATGACTAAGATAATATACAACAAATTATCATTAGTATTCAACAGGGAAAAATCTGATAAAATATAATCGACAACAAGTTTTAGATCAACAACTGCAGCGGAAACAGCAAACCATTAGAAGAGTCAAGTAGAGAATAAATTCTACTATCTTCTAAGATTTAAAAGTCCATCATCAATATTTTATCCCTATAACATCAATTAATAATCATCTTTAACCAAATATTCATCTTTGCACTACAGGCCAAAGATATTCATTTGTATCACCAGTCGGTCATGTTCATGTCAACACCTGTTCATCTTTGCACTACATACCAAAGATATTCATCAGGTAATCATACATCTTTGCAATACAGGCCAAAGATATTCAGTAATATCATCATTTAGGACTGAGGATGATGAAAAATATCTTAAAAAAACGAATTCAGTGAGACAGGAGGACAAATAGTAGGGATTCGTATAATAATTTATCCAAGATCAATAATACTTCATAATAATCAATTGTGAAGCAGAATTCAAAAATAAAGATCAAAATATGGATACAATCAAAGATAGTAACCATAATAGATATCTTGGACTAAAAGGGAAAATTTTATTTTTTGGTGAATAGTGTCGTATTCGTGAATAGTGCCGTATACATGAATAGTAACGTATACGTGAATAGTAACCCCGACACAAAAAGTTTCAAATTTGATAAAAAGTTCATATCAATATTTCGGCATAATGATATTGAAGAAAATATCATTTAAGAAGAAGATAATATCCCTTACCTCAAAATATCAGTACTTCTGGTCGGAATACCGGTATAAGGCTGAAAGAAACTTGCTCTGATGAATAGAAACTCTCAAAGTATCTAATTTCTCACAAAATACACTCAATAATCTAGAGAGAGAAAGAGAGAAAACTTGTTTCTGGTGTGATTTTTAATTCTAACTTAGCCCTCTATTTATAGGAAAATGTTAGCACGCCGAAGCACTATTCCCACCCACCACATTTGAATAAAAATCTCAGCACATTTTTTCACCAACCAAGAGTGGGGCCCACCAATTCTAGAATTTTCTATCAAAACGATAAACTCCGAAAATTCAACAATTTTTGAACCAGTCATCTCGTAAAATTCATAATAAATCATACGTTCATTTTAAACGGTTCAAAATTTGTGGACATATACTCAACTTATATATGTATAACATATCCAAAAATTACCACGATCCAACGGTCGGATTAAAATTTATAACCTCCGCAAAATATCTCAAAAACCCTGATTGATTTTTAATACCGACAAAAATACTGATAAAACACCTCAACATTAACTCATTCATTTTTAACCACAAAAATATATCCCTCATTTATATCTACATAAAATAAATATTTCCTTATCATATGAATCAATAATTAATTATTCACAAATAATATTACAGAATTACATTTATGACAACCAGGCCGTTCCCAGGAAAGAGGGGGCTTTCCAATAAGAATTTCTCCTTACTGGCGCGCAATTAGATGACCAAATCTCTCCTTAGACAGAACTTTCTAGACATTGCCAATAATGTTATCTAATAATATTATTCAAATAATATGAATTATTGATCTGATAATGGGAAATACTGTGCAGTGACAATTATTGAAACATCAATAATATAAGATATCAATGAAGTAATTATTGAATCAATAAAATAAAATATTGAACAGTAACTACTGTAACAATTATTGAGTAGTGCCCTCCTTCGTAAGAATCAATAATTCAAAAATACTGTGCAATCCGTGTGCTACTGTGCAACCACACGTATTACTGTATTTTAACCACCGGGTATTCCAACAGTGTTAACGGTAACAACTACGCCGTTATTTATAAAACTCAATTTTTGTCGTTATCTTCATCTAATTATTTTCCGTTATGGGGTCCACAAATAGCTGCGCCGTCGTACGAATATTTCCCGACAGAAAGAATATTCCACGACCAAACGAATATTCCCCGACAAAATGAATATTTTATAACCACTTGTTTATTTTGCAAAATTTGCACATTTCACCCATAACCAAAGTATTATATCAAATTAACACCTTATTATTCACAATAATATTTAGAGAAAATTTGATTTTATTCATTAATAAGTTGGGGTCTTACAACCTCCCCTCCTTATGAAATTTCGTTCTCGAAATTGACGTACGTACCTGGTGTTTCGAAAAGGTGAGGATACCTCGCTTTCATTTCTGATTCTAACTCCCAAGTCATTTCTTCAATAGCATGGTTTCTCCACCAAACCTTAACTTGTGGTTTAACCTTCGTGCGTAGAACATGCTCTTTCCTATCTAAGATCTTAACAGGTACCTCCTCGTACGTTAAATCTTCGGCTATCTCGTCTGGTTCTAACTCAATTATGTGGTTCGGGTCTTTCACATATTTACGAAGCAGAGATATGTGAAAAACATTATGAACACGAGACATGCTTGGAGGTAATGCGAGTCTATAGGCCACATTTCCTATTCGGTCAAGAATCTCAAACGAACCGACAAATCGTGGATTGAGCTTTCCTCTCTTCCCAAATCTTGTAACTCCTTTCCATGGTGCAACACGTAATAATACATGATCCCCAATATTGAATTCTACATCTTTTCGATGAAGATCCGCATAACTCTTTTGTCGATCCTGTGCCGTTTGTATACGTTGTCGAATTGTTTGGATCTTCTCTGTAGTTATGCGTACCAATTCTGGTCCCAACAATGTTGCTTCACCCACCTCGTCCCAGCATACTGGAGAACGACACTTTCGTCCATATAAGGCTTCAAATGGAGCCATACCTATACTTGCCTGATAACTATTGTTGTAGGAGAATTCCACCAGTGGCAAGTACTTATCCCAACTTCCTTTGAAATCTAGAACACAAAGTCTTAATAGATCTTCAAGGGTTTGAATAGTCCTCTTTGATTGCCCGTCCGTTTGAGGATGGTATGCTGAACTAAATCGTAAATTCGTGCCCATAGCTTTCTGTAAGCTAACCCAAAATCGTGAAGTGAATCTTGGGTCACGATCCGAAACTATGGATACTGGCATGCCATGCAATCTCACAATCTCATTCACGTACATACTAGCAAGACGTTCAAGGGAATAAGTCTCACGTATAGGCAAGAAATGGGCAGACTTGGTTAATCTATCAACAATGACCCAAATCGCATCTATGCCTTGAGAAACCTTGGGAAGACCTGTAACGAAATCCATGGTAATGTGTTCCCACTTCCATTTCGGGATCTCAAGTGGTTGCAATGGACCCTTTGGTACTTGATGCTCCGCCTTTACACGTTGACAAGTTAAACACCTCGAGATAAACTCTGCGATCTCTCTTTTCATATTGCTCCACCAAAATGTATGTCGAAGATCATGATACATTTTGGTACTCCCAGGATGGATTGCAAACGGTGTGTTGTGTGCCTCCATCATGATTCTATGCTTCAAGTCAAAATCGTTAGGAACACAAAGTCTGGAGTTGACTCGAAGTATTCCTTCTTCATCGATTCTTGCTTCTGGAATAGCACCTTTTTGTACTTTTTTCTTCATACGCATCAGCTCCATGTCCGTAGCTTGAGCGGCTTTAACTTTATCAATTAAAGTCGGTTCTACTCGTATATTTGATATCATCATGTGGGTACTTGGAGCCTTCATCTCTATCTCCATCCTTTGTAAATCATACAAAATGGGCCTTTGTGTTAACACCATTGCACTCGTACCCGCGTATGATCTTCTACTCAATGCGTCAGCTACTACGTTCGCTTTTCCAGGATGATATTGGATGGTATGATCGTAATCTTTCAACAGCTCAAGCCAACGTCGTTGCCGCATGTTGAGTTCCTTTTGGGTGAAGAAATATTTGAGTCTTTTATGATCCGTATAGATCTCCACTTTCTCCCCATACGGGTAGTGTCTCCAAATCTTCAACGCGAAAACGACTGCTGCCAACTCCAAATCATGAGTAGGATAATTCCTCTCATATTCTTTGAGTTGTCGCGAGGTATAGGCTATGACTTTCCCATGTTGTATGAGAACACATCCTAACCCTTTGCCTGAAGCATCGCTGTAGATAACAAATCCATCCGAACCAGCTGGTATTGTCAGAACAGGTGCCGAAATGAGTCTCCTCTTGAGTTCTTGAAAACTCTTCTCACAATCCTCGCTCCAACCGAATTTTATATCCTTCCGAGTCAGCTGAGTTAACGGAGTAGCGATTCAAGAAAATCCTTCCACGAATCTCCAATAATACCCAGCTAAGCCCAAAAAGCTACGTACTTCGGTCACCGACTTCGGTTGCTCCCAACTTTGTATGGCTTCAATCTTCACCGGGTCGACAGATACTCCATGTTTTGACACCACGTGCCCAAGGAATGCTACTTCCTCAAGCCAGAACTCGCATTTCTTCAATTTGGCATATAGTTTGTTTTCATGAAGCCTCTGCAGTACCAGCTTCAAATGGCGCTCATGATCTTCACGATTTTTGGAATAGATGAGGATGTCATCAATAAAGACAACAACGAACTGATCTAAATATTCTTTGAATACACGGTTTATCATATCCATAAAAGCAGCAGGAGCATTAGTCAATCCAAAAGACATGACTAAAAATTCATAATGCCCGTATCGAGTTCTGAAGGTAGTCTTTGGAATATCCTCAGTTTTAATCTTCAGCTGATGATATCCAGAACGAAGATCGATCTTTGAAAAGAATTCTGCTCCTTGCAACTGGTCAAACAGGTCATCAATGCGAGGTAGCGGATACCTATTCTTGATGGTGACATGGTTCAATTCTCGATAGTCAATACAAAGTCGCATACTCCCGTCTTTCTTCTTTACGAATAAAACAGGAGCACCCCAAGGAGACGTACTAGGACGAATAAAACCGATGTCCAACAACTCCTGTAGTTGGACTTTTAACTCCTGAAGTTCAATAGGAGCCATTCGATATGGGGTTTTAGAAATGGGCTTTGTACCGGGTTCAAGGTCAATAAAGAATTCAACTTCACGTTCTGGGGGTAGACCAGAAAGTTCTTCAGGAAATACATCGGAAAATTCTCTAACAATAGAAATATTATTCAAATCTGACTTGTCTTTGTTCAAATCCATAACATGGGCTAAGAAAGCTTGACATCCGTTTTTCAATAAACGAATAGCTTTGTGGCTTGATATGACAGTTACTGATTTTAGTGGTTTAGTAGTTTGAATTCGTATGACAGGTTGGTTAGGAATATAAAAACTAACAACCTTACGAAAACAATCAATTTTATCATGATGAGTGGTTAACCAATCAATTCCTAAAATCACATCAAAAGCAAGTATCTTTAAAGAGATAAGATCAACAGGTAATGTGATAGTGCCAACTTGGATCATGCAAGATTTATAAACTGTAGATGTAACGAAGGTTTCACCCAACGGAGTTTCAACAGATAAGTCAAAGTCCAATGTCTCCGGAGTCAAGTTTAAACGTTGAGCACAAGCAGGAGAGATAAAAGAATGGGTAGAACTGGTATCTAGTAAGGTATAAACTTCGCAAAAGTTTATGATAAGCTTACTCGTGATCACCTCGTTTGGATTCTTCGCGTTTTGTGCCGTCACGACAAACGCCCTTCCAGGAACCACCGACTTGGACTTTTCCTGGACAACCTTTGGAGTCACCATCCCCGTTGAACTTGGTTTCGCGACTAGACAATCTCTAGCTATATGACCTTCTTTTCTACAGTTATAACATACCTTGGATTGTTGTGGGCAGTTTGGGCTGATGTGTCCCTCTTTCCCGCATTTGTAACAAACGATCGGTGCTCGTTCTCCTCCCCTAGAAACAGTTGATGTTTGTGCTGACGTCTTCACGTTATCATTGTTGTACCTTCTCTTTTTGAAATCTCCTCCCGACTCGTTCCTTCTATTATCACGACCACGATTACCACCAGAGTGGTTACTGCTTTTGTCCGAATGTTTTCCTTCCTGCTGGTTTCATTGCTCCGATGACTGCCGCCACTGGTATGACCCTGGTTGTGGTCCCTTGGTTGAACATACTCATTATCTCGCTCTAATAATTGAGCCCTGTTTACAATATCTGAATATAAAGGAAATTTATGAGAGATAAGATATTGCCGAATCTCGGGCTTTAGACCTCTCAGAAACATCCTCGTCATTCGTTCCTCATTCTCTACCAAATGAGGTGCAAACCTGGATAACTCTGTAAACTTCGCCTCGTACTGGGACACCGTCATGTTGTTTTGTTCCAGTCTGATAAACTCCACCTCCTTCATATGACGAATACTTTCAGGAAAGTACTTGTCATTAAATAGTTTCTGAAACGTTTCCCAAGACATGCTGAGTGCGGCCGGTTGGGTACGCTTCACAGACTCCCACCAGTAGTCTGTCTCACCTCGGAACATAAAGGTGGCGAATGGAACCTTCTGTTCCTCCGTGCATCCCAAGACATCGAATATCTTGGTAATTTGCTTAACCCACGTTTCCGCCATGATCGGATCCGGCGTTCCCTTAAATTCTGGTGGTCCCAACTCCTTGAATTGCTTGGCTGTGACAAGCCGCGCATTGCTAGCATTTCCACTCGTATTTTGTGCATGAGTCTCCCTCATCTAGTTTTGCATGAACTGCAAAAAGCTCCTAAACATTCCATTGTTCATTGTTTGCTCGGTAGTGTTGTTTACAGGAGGAATATTGCCATCCTGTTGCACGTTCTCCTGGTTTATGACTAAAGGTTGTTCCACAGACTCATATACTCCATTGTTAACGTTCTCAGCAGCCATTCTTAAATACTGCCATAAAACAAGGGTTAATTAAACAATTAACATATCACATAATATCCCTATATTATAACCAACCAACAAATAAGCTTAGGTATGACACACTAGCGAAGGATTTACTCATTTCTCCCCTCCTAGTTCTATTCCTCGATCTCCTCCAGAGGCCATATCCCTAAGCTCTGATACCAACTGTGACGCCCCCAAAATAGGTATACAACACCCATTCTGAGTTGCCAAATACATGGTACAAAAAGCAAACTACAACTTCAAAAATACAATTGTCGTGCAAAATACGACAACACATATTGTGAGTTTAAATACAAATATGTCTTCTAGACAATATCCACACTCAAATAAGTCCTCATTACAATTATTCAAACACTATTTTATAGAAATAGTGAGGACTGCTAAAACATCTTTCTAGAACCATCACTCCATACCCCGACTAGATCCTGCTATGTTCTCACCTCTGAGAAGAAAAATGGAACAAAAAAGAAAAGGGTGAGCTCAACTAGCCCAGTAAAGAATATTATGACTAAGATAATATACAACAAATTATCATTATTATTTAACAGGGAAAAATCTGATAGAATATAATCGACAACAAGTTTTAGATCAACAACTGCAGCGGAAACAACAAACCATTAGAATAGTCAAGTAGAGAATGAATTCTACTATCTTCTAAGATTTAAAAGTCCATCATCAATATTTTATCCATGTAACATCAATTAATAATCATCTTTAACCAAATATTCATCTTTGTACTACAGGCCAAAGATATTCATTTGTATCACTAGTCGGTCATGTTCATCTCAACACCTGTTCATCTTTGCACTACAGGCCAAAGATATTCATCAGGTAATCATACATCTTTGCAATACAGGCCAAAGATATTCAGTAATATCATCATTTAGGACTGAGGATGATGAAAAATATCTTAAAGAAAACGAATCCAGTGAGACAGGAGGACAAATAGTAGGGATTCGTATAACAATTTATCCAAGATCAATAATACTTCATAATAATCAATTGTGAAGCAGAATTCAAAAATAAAGATCAAAACATGGATACAATCAAAGATAGTAACCATAATAGATATCTTGGACAAAAAGGGAAAATTTTATTTTTCGATGAATAGTGCCGTATTCGTGAATAGTGCCGTATACGTGAATAGTAACGTATACGTGAATAGTAATCCCGACACAAAAAGTTTCAAATTTGATAAAAAGTTCATATCAATATTTTGGCATAATGATATTGAAGAAAATATCATTTAAGAAGAAGATAATATCCCTTACCTCAAAATATCAGTACTTCTGGTCGGAATACCGGTATAAGGCTGAAAGAAACTTGCTCTGATGAATAGAAACTCTCAAAGTATCTAAATTCTCACAAAATACACTCAATAATCTAGAGAGAGAAAGAGAATATACTTGTTTCTGGTGTGATTTTCAATTCTAACTTAGCCCTCTATTTATAGAAAAATGTTAGCACGCCGAAGCAGACTTAACCTGTAACCTGATGGCTTTACCTGCTACTATTCTCACCCACCACATTTGAATAAAAATCTCAGCACATTTTTTCACCAACCAAGAGTGGGGCCCACCAATTCTATAATTTTCCACCAAAACGATAAACTCCGAAAATTCAACAATTTCTGAACCAGTCATCTCGTAAAATTCATAATAAATCATACGTTCATTTTAAACGGTTCAAAATTTGTGGACATATACTCAACTTATATATGTATAACATATCCAAAAATTACCACGATCCAACGGTCGGATTAAAAATTATAACCTCCGCAAAATATCTCAAAAATCCTGATTGATTTTTAATACCGACAAAAATACTGATAAAACACCTCAACATTAACTCATTCATTTTTAACCACAAAAATATATCCCTCATTTATATCTACATAAAATAAATATTTCCTTATCATATGAATCAATAATTAATTATTCACAAATAATATTACAGAATTACATTTATGACAACCAGGCCGTTCCCAGGAAAGAGGGGGCTTTCCAATAAGAATTTCTCCTTACTGGCGCGCAATTAGATGACCAAACTTCTCCTTAGACAGAACTTTCTAGACATTGCCAATAATGTTATCTAATAATATTATTCAAATAATATGAATTATTGATCTGATAATGGGAAATACTGTGCAGTGACAATTATTGAAACATCAATAATATAAGATATCAATGAAGCAATTATTGAATCAATAAAATAAAATATTGAACAGTAACTACTGTAACAATTATTGAGTAGTGCCCTCCTTTGTAAGAATCAATAATTCAAAAATACTGTGCAATCCGTGTGCTACTGTGCAACCACACGTATTACTGTATTTTAACCACCGGGTATTCCAACAGTGTTAACGGTAACAACTGCGCCGTTATTTATAAAACTCAATTTTTGTCGTTATCTTCATACAATCGTTTTCTGTTACGGGGTCCACAAATAGCTGCGCCATCGTACGAATATTCCCCGACAGAAAGAATATTCCACGACCAAACGAATATTCCCCTAAAAAATGAATATTTTATAACCACTTGTTTATTTTGTAAAATTTGCACATTTCACCCATAACCAAAGTATTATATTAAATTAACACATTATTATTCACAATAATATTTAGAGAAAATTTGATTTTATTCATTAATAAGTTGGGGTCTTACAAGTACCCCCGTGAATAATACTCCGACATGAAAAATGCCTCGAATACCCGAGTGATTAATACCCGAGTGAATAGTACTCAAGTGAATAGTAACTCAGTATGAAAAGAACTCTGAATCCTCGGATGAATAATATTTTAGTGAATAGAAACCCGTGAATAGTAACCCGGGTGAAAATATTGATATTTAATAAGAAAGTTCAGACCAATATTCTAATGAAACGATACTGGATGAAGTGCAAAACTTAAGGATATTCTCCTAATTTCAGAAATTATAGAAGCAATACTTACCATAGTAAGTTTAGATTTAAGAATATGAAAAGAAATAATATACGAAATTGCAAATGGATTTTCACCTGTCATGCGGTAGTCCGCGTAGACAGATCATTTTCACAATTTAATAACAATTGAATATGAAGGGTTATTCACCAGACATGCAGCAATCCGCGTATACAGATTATTCCCACAGAATAATAAAGAATGAAACAACAAAAGGATTTCACCATGCATGCGGTAGTCTGCGTAGACAGGTTATTCCAATAGAATAATAAAGAATGGAATAACGAAAATATTTCACCATGCATGCGGTAGTCCGCATAGACAGGTTATTCCAACAGAATAATAAAGAATGGAATAACGAAAAGATTTCATAATGCATGTGGTAGTCCGCGTAGACAGGTTATTCCAACATAATAATAAAGAATGAAATAACAAAAGATTTCACCATGCATGCGGTAGTCCGCGTAGACAGGTTATTCCAACAAAATAATAAAGAATGGAATAACAACCCTTACGAGTATTGAAATAAAATAACTATCTTCATGAATACGAAATAAATAATACCCCTTTACGAGTATTGAACGAAGATAATATTCCTTACGAATACGAGAAATAATATCGTAAGCAAATATGAAATAAATAACACCCCTTACCTTAATAGAAGATTGAATACTGAAGTAGAGTAGTAGCAAAATACTCCTCTTTTTTCGCTCTATAGTTTCTCTCTCTAGAGTTTCAGTGAATTCGTAAGAAATAATGAAGGAATGAGCTCTATTTATAGGAAAAAGGACAGAATAGTAACTAAATCATGAACGGCCCAGATTAATTTACTTTTAAACGGACAGTCTATATTGATTTACTATTAAAACTTAAAGCAACGGTCCATACTGATTTACTATTAAAACTTTAAACCAGCGATCCATATTGATTTAATATTATAACTTTCCACCAGTTGTCCATATTGATTTACTATTATATCTTCAACCAACGATCTGAAAAATTAGCACATCTCCTCATGGAATAATAAGTCAAACTTATAACAAATACCTCATAACAAACCCCTCTATTTATATCAAAAATTGAATAAATATTTATCATAAATCACTTATCTTTAATAAACACATTTTTAATCTATTAACAATTATTCATCATTAATATTATAACTCACAATATTTAACAACCAGATCATTTCCAGGAAAAAAGGGGCTTTTCGATAAGGATTTCTCCCTATTGGCGCACAATTAGGTGACCAAACCTCTCCTCGACAGAACTTTCTAGACATCGTCAATATTGTAAATAATAATACAAATAACTTTGTCGTCTCAATTATTGATTTAGTATTATCAAATATTATGCAGATGATACTTTGACAATAATTGAATCAAATAACATCAGATACTATGCATCAATTATTGTAGCAATAATTGAGTATAAATGAGTGACTTTTACATAAGCATTAATAATCAATACCGTGTGCTACAATGCAACCACGCGTATTACTGTACTTTTATCATCAGGTATTTCAACAGTTTAACGGTAAAACTTTCGCCGTTAATTTTTATAAAAAGTTATTTTTGTCGTTTTCTAACTCCGACAGTTATTCCGTTGTGGGGTCCACCAATGATGGTGTCGTCATACGGATATTTCCTGACAAAAAGAATATTCTCCGATGAAACGAATATTCCCCGACACAACGAATATTTTATATCAACTTGCTTACTTTGTAAAATTTTTACATATCACCCTTAACTTTCACCCTTAATCAATTTAACAATTAAATAGAATAATAATTATAAAAAAATTGAATACTTTCATTTCATAAAATTCAGTGTCTTACAATCTCCCCTCCTTATGAAATTTTGCTCTCGAAATTTATGTACGTACCTGGTATGCCGAAGAGGTGAGGATACCTTGTTTAGATTCTAACTCTTGATGTATAACCTTTGAGTGTCAAATATGATCCTTCTTATTCAAGATTTTAACACGTATCTCCTCATATGTTAAATCTTCTGCTATCTCGTCTAGTTTTAATTCAATAATGTGGTTCGGGTCATCCACATATTTACGTAACATCGATACATAAAAAATGTTATGAGCACGTGACATACTTGGTGGTAAAGTGAGTCTATAGGCCACAGTTCCTACTCGATCGAGGATTTCAAATGGGCCAATAAAATTGAGGGTTGAGATTTTCTCTCTTTGTCGATTCTTACTTTTAGAATAACGCCTTCTTGAACCTTCTTCTTAGCATTCATTAGCTCGGAGTCTATAGCTTGAGCAGCTTTAACTTTATCGATTAAAGTCGATTCTAATCGTATATTCACTATCTTCATGTAGGTTCTTGGAGTCTTTAACTCTATCTCCATCTTTTATAAGTCGTACGAAATGGGTCTTTGTGTTAATAATATCGCACTCGTATAAGATCTTCTACTCAACGCGTCAGCTACCACGTTTGCTTTTTTAGAATGATATTAAATGGTATTATCGTAATCTTCAACAGCTCGAGCCAACGTCTTTGGTGCATGTTACATTCATTCTGGGTGAAGAAATATTTGAGGGTTTTAGAATGGGTTTAAGGTCAATACAAAATTCGATTTCACGCTCTGGGGGTAGGCTAGGAAGTCTTCAGGGAATACGTCAGGAAATTTATTAACAATAGAAATATCATTCAAATTTGACGTATTTTTTGTTTAAATATGTGACATAGGCTAAGAAAGCTTGACATCCATTTTTCAATAAACGAATAGCTTTATGGCTTGATATGATAGTGATTGACTTTAGTGGTTGGGTTGCTTGAATTCGCATAATAGGTTGGTTAGGAATATGAAAGCTAACAACCTTACGAAAACAATTAATTTTTGTATGATGAGTAGTTAACCAATCAATCCCTAAAATCACATCAAACGCAAGTATTTTCAAAGAAATAAGGTCGACAGGTAATGTGCGAGTGCCGATTTGGATCAAATAAGACTTATAAACAGTGATGTAAAGAAAGTTTCTCCCAACGGAGTTTCAACAGATAAGTCAAAGTCTAATTTCTTCGGAGTCAAATTTAAACGTTGAGTGCAAGTAGGAGAAATAAAAGAATGGGTAGAACCGGTATCTAATAAGGTATAGACTTCGCAAGAATTTATAATTAACTAACCCGTGCTAACTTCTTTCGGGTTACTCGCTTTTTTGAGAAGTCACGAAAAATGCCCTTCCTGAAACCACGGACTTTATTTTGTCCGTATCCGCCTTTGGTGCCACCGTCCCAGCTGGACTTGATTTTGCTATAGGAAAAAATCGAGCTATGTGACCGTCTTTTCCACAACTAAAACATACCTTGGAAGGCTGTGAACAGTTTGGACTTATGTGTCCCTCCTTTCCGCATCTGTAGCATTTAACTGGCGGTCGTTCTCCTCCTATAAAATTTATTGCTGGCGCTGGTGCTGCTGCCGACGTCTTCCCATCATCGTTAAATCTTCTCTTCTTGAAATTTTCACTCTTAGCCATGGTTACCACCGAAGTGGTTACCATTTTTGGCATGATAATTTCCTCCACGATGGTTATCATTGTTCCGATGGTCATTGCCACCGGTACGATTATTATCATGTTGTTGGTCGTTGTCTTTTGGTTAAGTTGACTCATAATCGCGTTCTAATAACTGAGCCCTATTCACAATATCTGAATATAAATAAAGTTTGTGAGAAATGAGGTATTGATGTATTTTGGGTTTCAAACCTCTCAGAAATATTCACGTCATTCGCTCCTCATTATCTACCAAGTGGGACGCAAATCGGGACAACTCGGCAAACTTAGCTTCATATTGCGACACGGTCATATTGTTTTGCTCCAGCTTGATGAATTTCAGCTCCTTCATGTGATGAATACTTTCGGGAAAGTACTTATCGTTGAATAATTCTTGGAACTTCTCCCAAGATATCTTTAGTGTGGCAGGTTTAGTACGTTTTACAGATTTCCACCAATGATCTGCCTCTTCACGCAATATAAAGGTGGAAAAGGGAACCTTTTGCTCTTCGGAGCATCCCAAGACATCAAGTATCTTGGTGATCTACTTAATCCACGTCTCTGCCATAAATGGTTCTGGCTTTCCCAAAAACTTCGACGGTCCCAGCTCCTTGAACTGCTTAGCGGTTACCAGCCGTGAGTCACCAGTGTTTACACCTGCATTCTGAATATGAGTCTCTCTCGTTTGGTTTTGCATAAATTCTAAAAAGTTCCTAAACAAACCATCGTTCGTCATTTGGTCAGTATTGTTGTTTACACGAGGATTATTGTCGTCCTGATACACATTATCCTGGTTATTGATCGTCGGTGACTCAACGGTCTCATGTGCTTCATTGCTTATCACAACATTTTCAGATGGCATTTTCAAACACTGTCACAAAATAAGGGTTAATTGACATACCACATATTATCCCTATACTCTGACCGACCAAATAAATACCAAATAAACTTAGGTAGATTATACTAGCGAAGAAATTTCCCGTCTCTCCCCTCCTAGTTCTAGTCTCACATCTCAGCTAGGGATCATATCCCTAAGCTTTGATACCAACTGTGACACCCCCAAAATAGGTATACATCATCCATTTTGAGTCGCCAAATACATGGTACATAAATCAAATACAAACTTCTTTTATACAATATGACAACAGCATAGCTTAGAGTTTTTACACGAATATTATCTCATAGACAGTATTCAAACTCAAATGAAGTCATCATTAAATTTATTATCACACTATTTCATAAAATAGTGAGGACTACTATAGCCACCATCTCAGACTGTCACTCTGTTCCCCGACTAGTCCCGGCTACATTCTCATTTTATGAAGAGAACAATGAAAACAAAAGGGTGAGCTTAACTAACCCAGTAAGAAATATTATGACTAAGATAATGCAGAATAAATTATCGTTAGCCTTCAACAGTGTTAAACTGATAAAATACAATAAACATCAACTTTAACTGCAGCGGAACAAGCAATCCATTAGAAGAGTCAAGTAGAGTATGATATCTACTATCTTCTATGATTTAAAAAGTTTTTCATCAACTTTATCTATGACACCCCCAAAATAGGTATACAACACTCATTCTGAGTCGTCAAAATATATGGTACAGAAACAACTACAACTTTATTAATACAACATAAAAACTGTGAGTTTTAATACAAATATTGTCATCTAGACAATATCCACTCTCAAATAAGTCCTCATTACAATTATTGATATATTATTTTACAAAAATGGTGAGGACTACTAAAACGACTTTCTAGAACCTTCATTCCATACCCCGACTAGTACTCACTACATTCTCGCCTCCTGAGAAGAAAAATAGAACAAAAAGGAAAAGGGTGAGCTCAACTAGCCCAGTAAAGAATATTATGACTAAGATAATATAGAACAAATTATCGTTAGTCTTCAACAGGAAAAAATTTAATAGAATACAATAGACAACAAGTTTTAAATCAATATTCGCAGCGGAAATAATAATTCATTAAAAGAGTTAAGTAGAGAATAAAATCTACTATCTTCTATATATGAATTTAAAAGTTCATCGTCGATATTTTATCCCTGTAACATCAATCAATATATATCTGGAATCAAATATTCATCTTTGCACTACTGGCCAAAGATATTCATCAGTTGGTCATGTTCATCTCAACACATGTTCATCTTTGCACTACGGGCCAAAGATATTCATCAGAAATCATTCATCTTTGCACTACAAGCCAAAGATATTCAGTAATATCATCATTTAGGACTGAGGATGATAAAAAATATTTTATAAGGAAACGAATCCAGTGAAATAAAATAACAAATATTAAGGATTCGTATTTCGGTTTATCCATGTCCAAAAATACCTCATAAGTAATCATAATGGAGTAAAATTCAAGAATGATCAAAACATGGATACAATCAAAATTAGTATCCATAATAGATATTTTGGACGAAAAACGAAAATTTAATTTTTTTGTGAATAGTGTCGTATTCATGAATAGTTCCGTATACGTGAATAGTACCGTATACGTGAATAGTAATCCTGACACAAAAATTCCAAATTTGATAAAAATTCATATCAATATTTCGACATAATGATATTGGAAGAAATAATATCATTTATATAAAAAAATAATATCCCTTACCTCGAAAGACAGTACTTCTGACTGAAATACTGGATATAGAGCTGAAGAAAACTTGCACCGTATAGTAATACTCAAAGTCTTAAAATACTCACAAAAATACGCTCGATAATATAGAGAGAGAAAACTTTAGTTTCTGGTGTGATTTTCAATTCTAACCTAAGCACCCTATTTATAGAAAAATGCTTAGAACACCAAAGCAGAAAATTTAATAAATTATTAATATAATTAATTTGAATTCCTACGCCCACTTTTTGTTCAAACTTCAGCCACACAAGTAGCCTACCTTACAAAACTTATAAAAAACATTTTTATTAATAAAAATAAATAAAACTTTCAAAAATCAATTATTTCGAAACTTTAAAACTTCAATAATTCATAATAAATAGTCATTTTGTCAGAAAAATTCAAACCACGTCTTTTTCATAAAAAATTTCATTATCTACAACTTTGCAGAAGAAAGTTTTTCCAAATTCTAAACAGAAATTGACCGAAATCCACAAACGGGCGATTCTACAGGCTATAATCAAATTTCAGTCAAGAAATGGGCCCACAGACATGTTTAACATGTTTTAAATAACTTTTGCAACAAAAATACTCTTCCTCCTCATATATTCATATATCCCACATTCATTGTAAAAATATCATCATTATTATATTATAATAATATAATAAAATATTATTTTATTAGAAAAGATAAAATATCGATTTTCAACAATTGTCACTTTAAAAAATTTTCTCCATCTATATCCACATAAAATGAATTTTTTCCCCATCATATAAATCAATAATTAATTATTCATAAATAATATTATCGAATCACAATACTGACAACCAGGCAGTTTCTAGGAAAGAGGGGGCTTTTCAATAAGGATTTTTCCTTACTGGCGCGTAATTAAATGACCAAACCTCTCCTTAGACAGAACTTTCTAGACATTGCCAATAATGTTATCTAATAATATTATTAAGATAATATGAATTATTGCTTCGATAATGGAAAATATTATGTAGTGATAATTATTGAAACAACAGCAATATAAAATATCAACGCAATAATTATTGAATTATTGAGTAGTGTCTTCTTACGTAAGAATCAATAATTGGTGCAATACCATGTGCTACTGTGCAACAATTCGTATTACTATGTTTTAACCACCGGGTATTCCAACAGTATTAACGGTAACAACTACGTCGTTATTTATAAACAACTTATACTTATCGTTTTCTTCATCCAATCGCTTTTCGTTATGGGGCCCACAAAAGACTACGCCGTCGTACGAATATTCCCCAACAGGAAGAATATTTCACGACCAAACGAATATTCCCCGACAATAATGAATATTTTATAACCACTTGTTTATTTAAAAATATTCGCGTATTTTACCCATAACTAACCTCATTAATCAATTCAACCCTTACTATTTCAAAATAATAAATAGAGGAAATTAAATTTTATTTATTAATAATTTAAGGTCTTACAACCTCCTCTCCTTATGAAATTTTGTCCTCGAAATTGACGTACGTACCTGGTGTTTCGAAAAGATGAGGATACCTCACTTTCATTTCCGTTTTCAACTCCCAGGTCATTTCCTCAATATCATGGTTCCTCCACAAAACTTTAACTTGTGGTATGACCTTTGTGTGTAGGACATGCTCTTTCCTATCCAAGATCTTGACAGGTACCTCCTCGTACGTTAAGTCTTCAACTATCTCGTCCGGTTCTAACTCAATTACGTGGTTTGGGTCTTTCACATATTTACGAAGCACAAATATATGAAAAATATTATGAACACGAGACATACTTGGAGGTAACGCGAGTCTATAGGCTACATTTTCTACCCGGTCAAGAATCTGAAATAGACCAATAAATCGTGGATTGAGCTTTCCTCTCTTCCCAAATCTTGTAACTCCCTTCCATGGAGCCACACGCAATAATACATGATCCCCAATACTAAATTCTACGTCCTTTCGATGAAGATCCGCATAACTCTTTATTCGATCCTGTGCCATTTGTATACGTTGTCGAATCATTTGGATCTTTTTCGTAGTCATACGTACCAACTCGGGTCCCAACAATGTTGCTTCTCCCACCTCATCCCAACATATTGGAGAGCAACACATTCGTCCATATAATGCTTCAAATGGAGCCAGACCTATACTTGCCTCATAACTGTTGTTATAAGAGAATTCCACCAATGATAGGTACTTATCCCACTCCCTTTGAAATCTAGGACACAAAGTCTTAATAGATCTTCAAGAGTTTGAATATTCCTCTCTGATTGTCCGCCCGTTTGAGGATGGTATGCCGAACTGAATCGTAAATCCATGCCCATAGCTTTTTGCAAGCTAACCAAAAATCTTGAAGTGAATCTTGGGTCACGATCTGAAACTACGGATACTGGCATACCATGCAATCTCACAATCTCATCTACGTACATACAAGCAAGACGTTCAAGGGAATAAGTTTCCCGTATTAGCAAGAAATGAGCAGACTTGGTTAATTTTTCAACAATAACCCAAATAACATTTATGCCTTAAGAAACTGTGGAAAGACCCGTAACAAAATCTATGGTAATGTGTTCCTACTTCCATTTCAGAATCTTAAGTAGTTGCAATGGGCCCTTAGGCACTTGATGCTCCGCCTTTACACGTTGACAAGTTAAACACCTCGAGATAATCTTTGCAATCTCTCTCTTCATATTGTTCCACCAAAATGTATGTCGAAGATCACGATACATTTTGGTACTTCCAAGATGGATTACAAATGGTGTATTGTGTGCCTCCATCATGATCTTGTACTTCAAATCAGAATCATTAGGAACACAAAGTCTGGAGTGGACTCGAAGTATTCCTTCTTCATCGATTCTTGCTTCTGGAATAGCACCTTCTTGCACTTTCTTCTTCATACGTACTAGCTCTGGGTCTGTGGCTTGAGCAACTTTAACTTTTTCGATTAAAGTTGGTTCTATACGTATACTTGACATCACTGCATGGGTCGTCGGAGTCTTGAATTCTATCTTCATCTTTTATAAATCACACCAAATGGGCCTTTGTGTTGACAACATCGCACTTGTTCCCGCGTATGATCTTCTACTCAATGTGTCGGCTACCACGTTCGCTTTTCCAGGATGGTATTGAATGGTATGGTCATAGTCTTTCAACAGCTCGAGCCAACGTCGTTACCGCATGTTGAGTTCTTTTTTAGTGAAGAAATTGAGGCTTTTATGGTCTGGATATATCTCCACTTTCTCCCCATATAGATAGTGCCTCCAGATCTTTAGCGCGAAAACGACTGCTGCTAACTCTCGATCATGAGTAGGATAATTCCTCTCATATTCTTTAAGTTGTCGTGAGGCATAGGCTATGACTTTCCCACGTTGCATGAGAACACATCCTAGCCCTTTGCCTGAAGCATCGCTGTAGATAACAAATCCATCCGAACCAGATGGTATGGTCAAAACAGGTGCCGAAATGAGTCTCCTCTTAAGCTCTTAGAAACTCTTCTCGCATTCCTCGCTCCATACGAATTTGATATCTTTTCGAGTCAGCTAAGTTAATGGAGTAGCGATTCGAGAAAATTCTTCCACAAATCTCTGATAATAACCAGCTAAGCCCAGAAAGCTACGTACTTCGGTCACCGACTTCGGTTGTTCCCAACTTTGTATTTCTTCAATCTTCGCCGGGTCAATAGATACTCCATGTTTTGACACCACGTGCCCAAGGAATGCTACTTCCTCAATCCAGAACTCATGATAAATGCATATTATTCATTTATTTTGATTCTATTATATTTAGTTTTATTGCATGTTTCATGTGTATATGAACTTATTAAGGTGTTTAATGATTTCAGGAGAAATTGGAGCTAAAATGAGAAAAAAAGGAAAATTGCAGGATTTTTAGCATTAAGTTGGATACATGTTCTTGGCTTGGGACTTGGATTTTATTGTAAAGCTCTTCTTTAGCTTTCCGGAACATCTTGAATCGTCCCAATCGGAGTTCGTATGAAGAAGTTATGATCTTTTTACCAAACGGAAGTTGAACTTCAAAGTTTGGAAGTTGGAATTTGCATAGCAGTCACTTGAAGTCCAATTTTGACCTTGATGCAGCCAGAATATGTCAAATCTCAAATAATAAAAGTTGTAGATCTCGTCGATATCTTCGTTTTGATAGGTAACAGGCCCCGTAAATCCTCCCGGACCAAAATTTATGCTCGTTTTACCAAGGGATGTCGCAGCAGGAAATGAAAATTCGCCCCAGCGAATTTGAACAGGAAAATTGGGAAATCTTGGATTTTTGGAAAGTTTCTAAAAGCATATTTTGACATATTTCTACATGGAATTGGATTGATATTTCTATTAGAATTAGGATCTTGACGCTAAGATTTATTTTCAAATTGGATTATATTTCTTTATGGAAACTAGTAATGATTTGTAATTCCTTTTAGGATTTGGATTTCTACTTCCTATAGGATTTAGGACTTTGTCTAGCACTATAAATAGAGGATGCTAGTCAGGGTTTTATTCATTCAATCATCTAATATATTCTCTCATCTACAATATTGGAGAATTGAAGACATGAGCTAAGTTCCTTTTATTCAGTTCTAAGGGATGTTGAACCATATTTATAATTAATGGTTAATTGAGTATTCATTATTTATTCTTTCTCACATGAAATTCATTCTTGATAATCTGATTTAAATTCAGAATGCTATTTGGCTTAACTGATTTGATTTCTACAGGATTGAGTTGGTTAACAAATATCATATGCTAGATCAAGGAATAATAGTACGTGTAATTGATATTGTTTCTAATCACAAGTAGTAATTAGTAATACCTGATTGTGGACAAGCTTTTGAGTATTGCTATGATTATCAGAAGACAAGTTAAACAATCCGAGCTTATGTGTTTGTTGCTTGGAATAGTCTAATTCCCTAGTTCTTAATGCAGCTATTATATTAAATCTAGAGAGCTTGTTCTAGGTTATATAATTGTTAGAATCTTGTGAAGAGCTTGTTTCATTGAGTGACAATCTAAAGGGAGTTTTGGGTAGCAGAGCTTGTTGTTACCTAGGGCTATTAGTTTCATTGAAGGGTAAATAATGTTACACTTGATTAATCTATTATTGTAAAAAGGTGATACTGAACTAAAGAACTGAAGATTTTTATTCATTGTTTATTCTTATTACTTTATTCTTGTTAATTTAGTTAATTAATTAAAAATCCCCTTTTCATTAGAAACCATAGGATAAATATAAAACAAATCACTCTCTGTGGGATCGATCCTTGCTTACTACTGTGCTAATTGTTTGAAATTGTAAAGTGAAAGTGAGGTTAATTTAGGAGTGTAAACGACAGCTCCCAAATTTTGGCGCCGTTGCCGGAGAGTGTTATTTGTTTTTGTTTATTCTTTGTTTTCGTTTATTTTTATTATTTTCTTTTTCTTTTTGTTTTATGACTCAATCCTCTAACTTTGTTGACTTCAATTTTGATCAAGAGATAGAAAAAACTGTAGATACAAAAGAAGTTCTTGTTCCATCACTTGAAGTGGAAGAGATGGCGGTGCCACACAATAACAGAACTTTGAAAGAATTGGCTACTCCTGATCTGACTCAACTATCTTTTTGTATTGAGTATCCTACTTTAGATGTTGCTTTTGAACTTAACTCTAGACTAATTCATCTTTTGCCTACTTTTCGTGGTCTTACAGGTGAAAATCCATATAAGCATCTAAAGGAGTTCCATGTGGTGTGTTCGACGATGAAAGCACAAGGAGTGGCAGAGGAGCAGATCAAGCTTAGACTTTTTCCATTCTCATTAGCAAATTTGGCTAAAGACTGGTTATACTATCTACCTTCAGGATCAATATGATCATGGACTGATATGCAAAGGCTATTCTTGGAGAGGTATTTTCCTGCATCAAGAGTTACCGATATAAGAAAGGAGATATGTGGAATCAGGCAGTTCAATGGAGAGAATCTCTATGAGTATTGGGAAAGGTTCAAGAAGATGTGTTTCAGCTGTCCACCTCATGGAATTGATGAACATTACTTGATCCAGTACTTCTATGAGGGGTTACTACCAATGGAAAGAAGCATGATTGATGCAACAAGTGGAGGAGCACTGGTAGACAAGACTCCAGAAGCGGCAAGGAACTTAATTGCAAACATGGCAGCTAACTCACAACAGTATGGAACTAAGATGGATCACACACCACAAAGGGTAAATGTGGTAAGAACGAGAGACTTAGAGCAACAGATTTCTGATTTAACTCTTTTGGTTCGACAAATGGCTGCAAGGAATAAGCAAGGTATTCAGCAAGCTCAACCTCAGTACCACACAGAAAACCAAGAAGTACCTGTCAATTCTGGGACATCTATGGAGGATATGTTCAAGGCCTTCATGAACCAAACACAACAGTTCATGAGTCAGACACAACAATTCCAGCAGGAGACAAGAACTTCTGTTCAAGATCTGAGGGACCAAGTTGGTCAACTTGCAACCACAGTAGGAAGGTCACTTTCTCAAACTGTTGAGAATGTAAGTGCCATAACATTGAGATGTGGTGCAAAGGATCAGCAGCAAGAAAAGTCAATACAAAGCAAATCCGACCATAGTGAAATAAGCAGCAGCGATGTACTCAAGCACATATTTCCACCTCTTTCAGCTTATGAATCGAAACTACCTTTTCCCCAAGTTCTAACAAGGAATTGGAAAGTTGGAAAAAATTCAACGTGGTATAGAGAGTCTAATGAAAAATTCCTAGAAGAAATGATGAATAGAGAACAAGAACTTAAAGATGATAAGGAGTTCACTAGTGGAAACCATTTGGATGTGCCCGAGACTACTACTAAATTTGAAGAAATCAGGTATTCAAAGTCTGAAAAAGGATGAACAAGAGGTAGAGATGGAAGAATTAATAATTCCTGTAGATTTCTATAAAGAGGACATAGATAATGATACTTTCCTTGTACCAGCAACAACACTGAATGATAAACACCATGGGACCTTAACTATGGAATTGGATGAGGCACATGTCCAGTTCAGCATATATGAAGTTAAAAGGTATCTTGGTAATATTAATTCTATTTTTTCTACTGATGTTGTTGACTCTATAGTGCAGAAATCTTTTGATCAAATACAAATATACAAGGAGGGTTTGAGGGCTGAAATGGAGCAAAATCAAGATCTGAAGGATGGTCCTAATGAAGAATTGAAATTGTTACCAGTCCACTTGAAGTACACAAGTCCAATTACATAGGATGAGAAGGATGATGTCAAGCCAATGACAATAAACAAGGGCAGCTGCTTGGGAGGCAACCCAAGATCTCAGATTTGATTTTTCTATCCCTTCACTTTTTAGTTTTTTTATTACATATTAGCTAGTAATATTTTCTTCTTTGCATGATTTTCTTACATTGGGGACAATGTAAGGTTTGAGTGTGGGGGGGAAGATTTAAGTTTTTATTTTACTTAGGAATATTGATCCGATTTTGATGGGGAATTTGAAAATTTTTTTTAAAAATTTTGGTTCCATGGTTCTATTTGCCTATATGTTTGAAGGTTAAAGTCAAAGATTGAAAATTGATGCTAAAATTCAGAATCTGTTTGATACTTAATTTGTTAATGAATGATGACAACTAAGCCATGATCCATAGTAATTGATTTGAATTGAATTTGTGATTCATGAGTACTTGAATATGAGAAGCATGTTTATTTGGCTAAGTTATTTGTGGAGTTGTCTATGTGCACAGATTTCACGACTTAGAACTATTTAACTTGCTTATATTGTTGCAGAATTATGTGAAAAAAATGATGAATGAAAAAAAAAAGAAAATTGAAAATCTGCTTCAATGTCCATTGTGCGGAATAACTGGGTATCTAAGCTTCGGGAAGCATCGATATTCACGCTGAAAAGTGCGATGGATAAAAGCAGCTTGACTAGTCAACTTTTGTGGCCTTTGTTACTTGAATAAGTAAGCCTTAGGGGTGTCTCTACACCTAGCGCCCTAAGATCATCTGGTTTGGGAGTTGTTAGTGGAAAGTTCGCTAATGGGTAACTCTGAAAAGCCTAAGAAAAGGAGACATTGCACATGTCAAGAAAAAAAAATAATACGAGAAAAACATGAAAATACATTCATCTGTGCTAAAAAAAAGGGTTCTATGAAAAAAATTAAAAAGCAAAAAAAAATTTATTCTTGGTTGTGAGTCAGTGTGCACGGTTTTTGCTCCATGGTAACTAAGTTGAGTAAGTATGTAAATTTTGGGAAAGTTTCTTATGTGGTTACAATTTGGTTTAATGAAATTCATTGGTGAAATGGTAAGGTTGGTAATTGTGAGTTGATTGATAAGGCGTTGATTAGATTTTTGTAAATTTAGTGTTGATAATCATGATTTGTACCTTGAAATCTTTTGACATGATGGTTGAATGAAATTTTTCTGGAAATTAAACTTTTGGTTTACACGAGGACGTGTAAAAGGCTAAGTGTGGGGAAATTTGATGAGTGCATATTATTCATTTATTTTGATTCTATTATATTTAATTTTATTGCATGTTTCATGTGTATATGAACTTATTAAGGTGTTTAATGATTTCAGGAGAAATTGGAGCTAAAATGAGAAAAAAAGGAAAATTACAGGATTTTTAGCATTAAGTTGGATACATGGTCTTGGCTTGGGACTTGGATTTTATTGTAGACCTCTTCCTTAGCTTTTCGGAACATCTTGAATCGTCCCAATCGGAGTTCGTATGAAGAAGTTATGATCTTTTTACCAAACGGAAGTTGAACTTCAAAGTTTGGAAGTTGGAATTTGCATAGCAGTCACTTGAAGCCCAATTTTGACCTTGATGCAGCCAGAATCTATCAAATCTCAAATAATAAAAGTTGTAGATCTCGTCGATATCTTCGTTTTGATAGGTAGCAGGCCCCGTAACTCCTCCCGGACCAAAAGTTATGCTCGTTTTACCAAGGGACGCAGAAGGAAATGAAAATTCGCCCCAGCGAATTTGAGCGGGAAAATTGGGAAATCTTGGATTTTTGGAAAGTTTCTAAAAGCATATTTTGATAGATTTCTACATGGAATTGGATTGATATTTCTATTAGAATTAGGATATCTTGACGCTAAGATTTATTTCCAAATTGTATTATATTTCTTTATGGAAACTAGTTATGATTTGTAATTCCTTTTAGGATTTGGATTTCTACTTCCTATAGGATTTAGGACTTTGTCTAGCACTATAAATAGAGGATGCTAGTCAGGGTTTTATTCATTCAATCATCTAATATATTCTCTCATCTACAATATTGGAGAATTGAAGACATGAGCTAAGTTCTTTTTATTCAGTTCTAAGGGATGTTGAACCTTATTTATAATTAATGATTAATTGAGTATTCATTATTTATTCTTTCTCACATGAAATTCATTCTTGATAATCTGATTTAAATTCAGAATGCTATTTGGCTTAACTGATTTGATTTCTGTAGGATTGAGTTGGTTAACAAATATCATATGCTAGATCAAGGAATAATATTACGTGTAATTGATATTGTTTCTAATCACAAGTAGTAATTAGTAATACCTGATTGTGGACAAGCTTTTGAGTATTGCTATGATTATCAGAAGACAAGTTAAACAATCCGAACTTATGTGTTTGTTGCTTGGAATAGTCTAATTCCCTAGTTCTTAATGCTGCTATTATATTAAATCTAGAAAGTTTGTTCTAGGTTATATAATTGTTAGAATCTTGTGAAGAGCTTGTTTCATTGAGTGACAATCTAAGGGGAGTTTCGGGTAGCAGAGCTTGTTGTTACCTAGGGCTATTAGTTTCATTGAAGGGTAAATAATGTTACACTTGATTAATCTATTATTGTAAAAAGGTGATACTGAACTAAAGAACTGAAGATTTTTATTCATTGTTTATTCTTATTACTTTATTCTTGTTAATTTAGTTAATTAATTAAAAATTCCCTTTTCATTAGAAACCATAGGATAAATATAAAACAAATCACTCTCTGTGGGATCGATCCTTGCTTACTACTGTGCTAATTGTTTGAAATTGTAAAGTGAAAGTGAGGTTAATTTAGGAGTGTAAACGACAGCTCCCAAATTTTGGCGCCGTTGCCGAGGAGTGTTATTTGTTTTTGTTTATTCTTTGTTTTCGTTTATTTTTATTATTTTCTTTTTCTTTTTGTTTTATGACTCAATCCTCTAACTTTGTTGACTTAAATTTTGATCAAGAGATAGAAAAAACTGTAGATACAAAAGAAGTTCTTGTTCCATCACTTGAAGTGGAAGAGATGGCGGTGCCACACAATAACAGAACTTTGAAAGAATTGGCTACTCCTGATCTGACTCAACCATTTTTTTGTATTGAGTATCCTACTTTAGATGTTGCTTTTGAACTTAACTCTAGACTAATTCATCTTTTGCCTACTTTTCGTGGTCTTACAGGTGAAAATCCATATAAGCATCTAAAGGAGTTCCATGTGGTGTGTTCGACGATGAAAGCACAAGGAGTGGCAGAGGAGCAGATCAAGCTTAGACTTTTTCCATTCTCATTAGCAAATTTGGCTAAAGACTGGTTATACTATCTACCTTCAGGATCAATACGATCATGGACTGATATGCAAAGGCTATTCTTGGAGAGGTATTTTCCTGCATCAAGAGTTACCGATATAAGAAAGGAGATATGTGGAATCAGGCAGTTCAATGGAGATAATCTCTATGAGTATTGGGAAAGGTTCAAGAAGTTGTGTTTCAGCTGTCCACCTCATGGAATTAATGAACATTACTTCATCCAGTACTTCTATGAGGGGTTGCTACCAATGGAAAGAAGCATGATTGATGCAGCAAGTGGAGGAGCACTGGTAGACAAGACTCCAGAAGCGTCAAGGAACTTAATTGTAAACATGGCAGCCAACTCACAACAGTATGGAACTAAGATGGATCACACACCACAAAGGGTAAATGTGGTAAGAACGAGAGACTTAGAGCAACAGATTTCTGATTTAACTCTTTTGGTTCGACAAATGGCTGCAAGGAATAAGCAAGGTATTCAGCAAGCTCAACCTCAGTACCACACAGAAAACCAAGAAGTACCTGTCAATTCTGGGACATCTATGGAGGATATGTTCAAGGCCTTCATGAACCAAACACAACAGTTCATGAGTCAGACACAACAATTCCAGCAGGAGACAAGAACTTCAGGTATTCAAAGTCTGAAAAGGATGAACAAGAGGTAGAGATGGAAGAATTAATAATTCCTGTAGATTTCTATAAAGAGGACATAGATAATGATACTTTCCTTGTACCAGCAACAACACTGAATGATAAACACCATGGGACCTTAACTATGGAATTGGATGAGGCACATGTCCAGTTCAGCATATATGAAGTTAAAAGGTATCTTGGTAATATTAATTCTATTTTTTCTACTGATGTTGTTGACTCTATAGTGCAGAAATCTTTTGATCAAATACAAATATACAAGGAGGGTTTGAGGGCTGAAAATGGAGCAAAATCAGGATCTGAAGGATGCTCCTAATAAAGAATTGAAATTGTTACCAATCCACTTGAAGTGCACAAGTCCAATTACATAGGATGAGAAAGATGGTGTCAAGCCAATGACAATAAACAAGGACAGCTGCTTGGGAGGCAACCCAAGATCTCAGATTTGATTTTTCTATCCCTTCACTTTTTAGTTTTTTTATTACATGTTAGCTAGTAATATTTTCTTCTTTGCATGATTTTCTTACATTGGGGACAATGTAAGGTTTGAGTATGGGGGGAAGATTTAGGTTTTTATTTTACTTAGGAATATTGATCTTCACGACTTTTGGAATATATGAGGATGTCATCAATAAAAACAACAACGAACTGATCCAAATATTCCTTGAATACTCGGTTCATCATATCCATGAAAGTCGTAGGAGCATTAGTCAATCCAAAGGACATGACTAAGAATTCATAATGTTCGTACCGAATTCTAAAGGCAGTCTTTGGAATATCCTCAGTTCTAATCTTCAGCTGATGATATCCAGAACGAAGATCTATTTTTGAAAAGAATTGTGCTCCTTGTAACTAGTCAAATAGGTCATCAATACGAGGTAGCGGATACCTATTCTTGATAGTGACATGGTTTAATTCCCGGTAGTCGATACAAAGTCGCATACTCCCATCTTTCTTCTTTACGAATAAAACAGGAGTACCCCAAGGAGATGTACTAGGACGAATGAAATCGATGTCCAACAACTCCTGTAATTGGACCTTTAACTCCTGAAGTTCAATGGGAGCCATTTGATATGAGATTTTAGAAATGGGCTTTGTACCAGGTTTAAGATCTATAAAGAATTCAACTTCACGTTCTGGGGGTAAACTGGGAAGTTCTTCAGGAAATACGTCAGGAAAGTCAATAATAACAGAAATATTATTCAAATATGACGTGTCTTTATTCAAATCCATAACATGGGCTAAGAAAGCTTGACATCCATTTTTTAATAAAAAAATAGCTTTATGACTTGATATAACAATGATTGATTTTAATGGCTTAGTTGCTTGAATTCGCACAACAGGTTGGTTAGGAATATGAAAACTAACAACCTTACGAAAACAATCAATTTTGGCATAATGAACATTTAACCAATCAATCCCTAAAATCACATCAAATGCAAGTATCTTTAAAGAGATAAGGTCAACAAGTAAGGTGATGGTGCCAACTTGGATCAAACAAGATTTATTAACAGTGGATGTGATGAAAGTTTCTCCTAACGGAGTCTCCACAGATAAATCAAAGTCTAATTTCTCAGGAGTCAAGTTTAAACGTTGAGCACAAGCAGGAGAAATAAATGAATGGGTAGCACCGGTATCTAGTAAGGTATAAACTTTGCATGAATTTATGATTAGCTTACCCGTGATCACCTCGTTTGGGTTCCTCACATGTTGACCAGTCACGACAAACGCTCTTCCAGGAACCGTTGACTTTAACTTTTTTGGGACAGCCTTTTGAGTCACCATCACCGCTGGACTTGGTTTCGCTACAGTGCAATCTCGAGCGATATGTCCTTCCTTTCCACAGTTATAACATACCTTAAACTGTTATGGGTAGTTTGGGCTGATATGTCCTTCTTTTCCGCACTTATAGCATATGACCGGTGGTCGTTCTCCTCCCTTGGAACCAGTTGCTACTGGTGCTGACGTCTTCGTATTGTCATTGTTGAATCTCCTCTTTTTAAAATCTCCTCCCGACTCGCTTCTTCTATTTTCATGGCCATGATTACCACCAGAGTGGTCGCCGCTCTTGTCCGTATTTTTCTTTCTCCGCTGGTTATCGTTGTTCTGATGACTGCTGTCACCGGTATGATCCTGGTTGTGGTCCCTCGGTTGAACGTACTCGTTATCTCGCTCTAATAATTGAGCCCTGTTGACAACATCTGAATAAAAAAAAATTTATGTGAAATGAGATATTGATGTATGCCAGGTTTCAAACCTCTTAAAAACATCCGTGTCATACGTTCCTCATTCTCCACCAAATGAGGTACAAACCTGGACAACTCTGCAAATTTCGCCTCGTACTGGGACACCGTCATGTTATTCTGCTCCAAACTAATAAACTCTACCTCCTTCATATGACGAATACTTTCAGGAAAGTACTTATTATTGAACAGTTTCTGAAACGTTTCTCAAGACATGCTAAGTGCGGCTGGATGGGTACGCTTCACAGATTCCCACCAGTAATCTGCCTCATTACGGAACGTAAAGGTGGTGAATGGAACCTTCTATTCCTCCGTGCAATCCAAGACATCGAATATCTTGCTAATTTGTTTGACCCACGTCTCCGCCTTAATCGGATCCGGCTTTCCCCAGAATTCTGGTGGTCCCAACTCCTTGAACTGCTTGGCTATGACAAACTGTGAATTGCTATCATTTCCTCCTGTATTTTGAACACGAGTCTCCCTCATCTGATTTTGCATGAACTGTAAAAAACTTCTAAACATCCCATCGTTTATCATCTGCTCAGTGGTGTTGTTCACAAGAGGAACATTGTCAGCCTGTCGCACGTTCTCCTCGTTGGTGAGTACAGGCGTC
This sequence comes from Panax notoginseng, assembly GCA_016801055.1. NCBI lineage: Eukaryota > Viridiplantae > Streptophyta > Magnoliopsida > Apiales > Araliaceae > Panax > Panax notoginseng. The sequence goes on along the minus strand of CM029019.1, from coordinate 152,605,736 downwards.
TCCACGATTTCGCTTACTCCACCGTTAACATTCTCAGTTGCCATTCTTAAATACTGCCATAAAACAAGGGTTAATTAAATAAATTAACAAATCACATAATACCCCTATATTATGACTGACCAATAAATAAGCTTAGGTATGATACACTAGTGAAGGATTTACTCGTCACTCCCCTCCTAGTACTATTCCCCGATCTCCGCCAGAGACCATATCCCTAAACTCTGATACCAACTGTGACACCCCTAAAATAGGTATACAACACCCATTCTGAGTCGTCAAAATACATGGTACAGAAACAACTACAACTTTATTAATACAACATAAAAACTGTGAGTTTAAATACAAATATTGTCATCTAGACAATATCCACACTCAAATAAGTCCTCATTACAATTATTGATATATTATTTTATCAAAATAGTGAGGACTACTAAAATGACTTTCTAGAACTTTCATTCCATACCCCGACTAGTACTCGCTGCATTCTCGCCTCCTGAGAAGAAAAATGGAACAAAAAGGAAAAGGGTGAGCTCAACTAACCTAGTAAAGAATATTATGACTAAGATAATATAGAACAAATTATCGTTAGTCTTCAACAGGGAAAAATTTAATAGAATACAATAGACAACAAGTTTTAAATCAATATTCGCAGCGGAAATAATAATTCATTAGAAGAGTTAAGTAGAAAATGAAATCTACTATCTTCTATATATGAATTTAAAAGTTCATCGTCGATATTTTATCCCTGTAACATTAATCAATATATATATCTGAAATCAAATATTCATCTTTGCACTACAGGCCAAAGATATTCATCAGTTGGTCATGTTCATCTCAACACATGTTCATCTTTGCACTACGGGCCAAAGATATTCATCAGAAATCATTCATCTTTGCACTACAGGCCAAAGATATTCAGTAATATCATTATTTAGGACTGAGGATAATGAAAAATATTTTAAGGAAACGAATCCAGTGAAACAAAATAACAAATATTAAGGATTCGTATTTCGGTTTATCCATGTCCAAAAATACCTCATAAGTAATCATAATGGAGTAAAATTCAAGAATGATCAAAACATAGATACAATCAAAGCTAGTATCCATAATAGATATTTTGGACGAAAAATGAAAATTTAATTTTTCTTTGAATAGTGTCGTATTCGTGAATAGTGCCGTATACGTGAATAGTACCGTATATGTGAATAGTATCGTATACGTGAATAGTAGCCCCGACACAAAAAGTTCTAAATTTGATAAAAATTCAGATCAATATTTTGGCATAATGATATTGGAAGAAATAATATCATTTATATAAAAAAAATAATATCCCTTACCTCGAAAGACAGTACTTCTTACTGGAATACTGGATATAGAGCTGAAGGAAACTTGCACCGTTTAGCAACACTCAAAGTCTTAAAATACTCATAAGAATACGCTCGATAATATATAGAGAGAAAGAGAGAAAACTTTAGTTTCTGGTGTGATTTTCAATTCTAACCTAAGCACCCTATTTATAGGAAAATGCTTAGAACACTAAAGCAGAAAATTTAATAAATTATTAATATAATTAATTTGAATTCCTACGCCCACTTTTTGTTCAAACTTCAGCCACACAAGTAGCCCACCTTACAAAACTTACAAAAAACGTTTTTATTAATAAAAATAAATAAAACTTTCAAAAATTAATTATTTCGGAACTTCAAAACTTCAATAATTCATAATAAATAGCTCTTTGTCAAAAAAATTCAAACCACATGTCTTTTTCATAGGAAAATTCATTATCTACAACTTTACAGAAGAAAGTTTTTCTAAATTCCAAACAGAAATTGACCGAAATCCACAAACGGGCGATTCTACAGGCTATAATCAAATTTCAGTCAAGAAATGGGCCCACAGACATGTTTAACATGTTTTAAATAACTTTTGCAATAAAAATACGCTTCCTCCTTATATACTCATATATCCCACATTCATTGTAAAAATATCATCATTATTATATTATAATAATATAATAAAATATTATTTTATTAGAAAAGATAAAATATCGATTTTCAATAATTGTCACTTTAAAAAATTTTCTCCATCTATATTCACATAAAATGAATATTTTCTCCATCATATAAATCAATAATTAATTATTCACAAATAATATTACCGAATCACAATACTGACAACCAAGTAGTTCCCAGAAAAGAGGGGGTTTCCAATAAGAATTTCTCCTTACTGGCGCGCAATTAGATGATCAAACATCTCATTAGACAGAACTTTCTAAACATTGCCAATAATATTATCTAATAATATTATTCAGATAATATGAATTATTGCTTCGATAATGGAAAAAACTGTGTAATGACAATTATTGAAACAACAGTAATATAAAATATCAACGCAACAATTATTGAATTAATAAAATACTGAACAGTAATTACTGTAACAATTATTGAGTAATGCCTTCTTACGTAAGAATCAATAATTGGTGCAATACCGTGTGCTACTATACAATAATGCGTATTACTGTGTTTTAACCACTGGGTATTCCAACAGTATTAACGGTAACAACTACGCCGTTATTTATAAACAACTTATATTTATCGTTTTCTTCATCCAATCGCTTTCCGTTATGGGGCCCACAAAAGACTGCGTCGTCGTACGAATATTCTCCGACAGGAAGAATATTCCACGACCAAACGAATATTCCCCAACAACAATGAATATTTTATAACCACTTGATTATTTAAAATATTTGTGTATTTTACCCATAACTAACCTCATTAATCAATTCAACCATTACTGTTTCAAAATAATAAATAGAGGAAATTAAATTTCATTTATTAATAATTTGGGGTCTTACATTATCACTGAGACTCACCTTAATAAATAAACCACATCATCGAATCATCCCTGCACTATGGGACAAGGATATTTATTTAATCATCAATGATCATGATCATACCAACAACTGTCCATCAATACATTACGGGCCAATGAGGACTTTTACCACATCATTTATAACATTACGATCATGATTATACCGAATAATCTCTGGTCATAATCATACCAATCAATAGTACATCTATGCACATAAGCCACAGATGACTTTTATCACAATATAAGCATGAGGATGATGACAATGATATAAGAATTCAATCAAACGAAATCAAGGATAAATATTAAAGACTTTAAATTTATCTATAACTTAAAAATATCTAAATTGTCAACATGATACTGCTTTGTGGAGTAAAATTCAAGAATAATATTTATGTATCAAAAATAATCTTGGACAGAAAAGAAATTAATTTTTTGTCGTGAATAGTATCCCATAAATAGTACTTCGAAAATAGTACCCCGTGAATATTACCCCGACATGAAAAATACCCCGAATACCCGAGTGATTAATACCCGATTGAATAGTAACTGGTGAATAGTGACTCGTGAATAGTAACCCATGAATAGTAATTCGGTATGAAAAGAACCCCGAATCCTCGGGTGAATAATACTTGAGTGAATACTAATCGAGTGAATAGTAACCCGTGAATAGTACCCCGGGTGAAAATATTGATATTTAATAAGAAAGTTCAGATCAATATTCCAATGAAACGATACTGGATGAAGCGCAAAACTCAAGGATATTCCCCTAATTTCATGAATTATAGAAGCAATACTTACCATAGTAAGTCTAGATTTAAGAATATGAAAAGAAATAATATACGAAACTGCAAATGGATTTTCACCTGTCATGCAGTAGTCCGCGTAGACAGATCATTTCTACAATTTAATAACAATTGAATATGAAGGGTTATTCACCAGGCATGCGGTAGTCCGCGTAGACAAGTTATTCCTACAGAATAAAAAAGAATGGAATAACAAAAGGATTTCACCATGCATGAAGTAGTCCGCGTAGACAGGTTATTCCAACAGAATAATAAAAAATAGAATAACGAAAAGATTTCACCATGTATGCGGTAGTCCGCGTAGACAGGTTATTCTAACAGAATAATAAAGAATGGAATAACAAAAAGATTTCACAATGCATGCGGTTGTAAGACCCCAACTTTTATAAATATAAATGAATTTTCTATAAATATCATTATTGAATATTATGGAGTTAATTTGATATAATGTTATAGTTGTGGGTAATATTTATAAATTTTACAAAGTACGCAAGTTGTTATATAATATTCGATTGGTCGGGGAATATTCGTTTTAACAGGAAATATTCGTACAACGGCACAATCATTGGTGGACCCCATAACAGAATTATTGTCGGATTGAGAAAACGACAAAAATATTTTATTAAAAATAACGGCAGAAGTTTTACCATTGTTACTGTTGAACTACTCGGTAGTAAAAGTACAGTAATACGTGTGGTTGCATAGTAGCACACGGTATTGATTATTAATGCTTATGTGAGAAGTCACTCAGTTTGATTCAATTATTGTCAGTTAATAATATGAATTATTTAGCGATAATGACGTTTTGTTTTATTCGTATTATTAACGTAATAAAACAGAAACATCTTTTTATATAAAACAGAATACTTTATTAAAGTTATTCTATAAATAGAATATATTATATTTTATTTAAAAGATTTTTCTTTAAATATGGACCGTCAGATTAAAGTAATCAATCTGGACCGTTCATGGATTAGTTACTATGCATTCCATTGAACTCTAGAGAGAGAAACTATAGAGAGAGAAAAGAAAAATATTCTACTACTTAACTACTTCCTTATTTCAGTTCTTCTTTAAAACGGTAAGGGGTGTTATTCTTTCTTATTCATGAAGAGAACTGTTGTTATTCCATTTCTTATTATTCTGTTGGAATAACCTGTATACGCGGTCTACCCAATACTTGGTGACATTCTTCTGTTATTCTGTTGGAACATCATGTCTGTGTGTTTTACACCGGACCTGGTTTCGTCTTGTTATTATTCTGTTGGAACATCATGTCTGTGTGTTTTACACCGGACCTGGTTCCATTATTTATTATTATTCTGTCGGAATATCCTGTCTGTACGTTTACGCCGGACCTGGTTCCATTGTTTATTATTCTGTCGAAATATCCTGTCTGTGCGTTTCCGCCGGACCTGGTTCCATTATTTATTATTCTGTTAGAATAACCTGTCTGTGCGGTCTATCGCATGCATGGTGATTTCTTTTGTTATTCCATTCGTTATTATACTCAGTTGGTTAAGTTTTAACTTCTATACTCCATGAAATTAGTGAAATATCCTTGTTAATTGCGGTTCATCCAGTATTTTTTCATGAAAATATTCTTCTAAGTATTCTTGAATTTTACTCCACAAAGCAGTATCATGTTGACAATTTGGACGTTGTTAATTCTTGGATAAATTAATTCTTGAACTTGTTTTATTGAATTCTTATATCATTGTCATCATCCTCATGTTTATAAAATGTTAAAAGTCATCTATAGCCTGTAATGCATAGATGGACTTGGTATGATTATGACCAGGGATTATTTGGTATAATCATGACCGTAATATTACAAAAGATGTGGTAAAAGTCCTCATTGGCCCATAGTGCGTTGATGGACAGTTGTTGGCATGATCATGACCATTAATGAATACACGAATATCCTTGGCCGTAGTGCAGGGGTGATTCGATGATGTGGATTATTTTATTAAGCTGAGTTCCAGCGATCACAGTGTTGAAAAACCTTTTAAATAATAAAAGATAGTAGAGTTTATTTTCTACTTGACTCTTTTAATGGATTGCTTGTTCCGCTGCAGTTAAACTTGATGTCTATTATATTTTATCAGTTTAACATTGTTGAAGGCTAATGATAATTTATTCTGCATTATCTTAGTCATAATATTTCTTACTGGGCTAGTTGAGCTCACCCTTTCTTTCGCTGTTCTCTTCAGGAAATGAGAATATAGCTGGGACGAGTCGGGAAACGGAGTGATGGTCCAGAGGATAGCATTAGTAGTTCTCACTATTCTGTGAAATAGTGTGTTAATAAATGTAATGAGGACTCCTTTTGAGTATGAATACTCTCTAGAAGATAATATTTGTATTTAAACTTACAGTTTATGTTTTGTCATATTGTACACAATAGTTGTATTAGTAAGTTGTGTTTGTATTCTGTACTATGTATCTGACGACTCAAGATGGGTGATGTATACCTAATTTTGGGGGCGTCACAGTTGGTATCAAAGCTTAGGGATATGATCCCTGGCTAAGATGTGAGAATAGAACTAGGAGGGGAGAGACGGGGAATTCCTTCGCTAGTATGACCTACCTAAGTTTATTTGCATGGTATTTAATTGGTCGGTCATAATATAAGGATAATATATGACATATCAATTAACTTTTATTTTGTGGCAGTATCTGAAAATGGCATCTGAGAATGTTGAGAATAGCAATGGAGCACAGGCGACTGTTGATTCACCACATATCAATAATCGGGATAATGTGCATCAGGAAGGCGACAATCCTCATGCAAACAACAACACTGACCAGATGATAAATGATGGAATGTTCAGAAACTTTATGCAGTTCATGCAACAGCAGGCGAGAGCGGCTCCTGTCCAAAATATAGGTGGAAACATTGAAAACTCTCGGACGGTCACCGCTAAATAGTTCAAGGAGCTGGGACCACCAGAGTTTAAGGGAGAGCCAAAACCACTTATAGCGGAAACATGGATAAAGCAGATCACCAAGATATTTGATGTCTTGGGATGCTCCGAGGAGCAAAAGGTTCCCTTTGCCGCCTTTATATTGCGAGGAGAGACAGATTACTGGTGGGAATCGATTAAGCGTACTCAACCTGCCGCACTGAAGATGTCTTGGGAGAAGTTTCAAGAGTTGTTCAATGACAAATACTTTTCCGAAAGTGTTTGTCACATGAAGGAGGTGGAGTTCATCAAATTGGAGCAGAATAATATGACCGTGTCGCAGTATGAGGCTAAATTTGTTGAGTTGTCCCGGTTTGCGTCCCACTTGGTGGATAATAAAGAGCGAATGACGCGAATGTTTTTGCGAGGTTTGAAACCTGAGATACGTCAACATCTTATTTCTCATAAACTGTGTTTGTATTCAGATGTTGTGAATAGAGCTCAGTTAGTGGAGCGCGATAACGAGTCAACGCAACCAAAAGAGAGCAGTCGACAAAATGATAATACCAATGAGAGCAGTCATCGAAGCAGTGACAACAAGCGTGGAGGGAATCAACAGGCCAGAAATGGTAACCACTTCGGTGGTAATCAGGGCTAAAACAATAAAAATGGTCATTTCAAGAAGAGGAGATTCAACAATGATGGAAAAACGTCAGCACCAGCACCCGTTGTTAAGGAAGGAGAACGACCACCTATCATCTGTTTCAAATACGGAGGGGAGGGGCACATCAGTCCAAACTGCGCGATGCCGTCTAAAGCATGTTATAATTGTGGAAGAGGAGGTCATTTAGCTCGATTTTGTCGTTTATCAAAAATAAGTTCAGCCAAGATGGAGACACCAAAGGCCGTCCCAAAAAAGTCAAAACCGGTAGTGCAAGGGAGAGCGTTTGTTGTGACCTCCCAGAAAGCAAGGAACCCGAATGAGGTCATCACGGGTAAGCTTATCATAAACTCTAACGAAGTCTATACTTTATTTGATACCGGTTCTACCCATTCTTTTATTTCTCCTACTTGCGCTCATCGATTAAATTTGATTCCGGAGAAATTAGACTTTGACTTATCTGTTAAAACTCCATTGGGAGAAACCTTCATTACATCCACAGTTTATAAGTCTTGTTTGGTTCAAGTTGGTACCCACACATTACCTGTCGATCTTATTTCATTAAAAATACTTACATTTGACGTGATTCTAGGGATTAATTGGTTAACTACTCATCATGTAAAAATTGATTATTTTCGTATGGTTGTTAGCTTTTATATTCCTAATCGACCTATTATGCGAATTCAAGCAACCAAACCATTAAAATCAATCGCTGTCATCTCAAGCCATAAAGCTATTCATTTATTGAAAAACGAATGTCAAGCTTTCTTAGCTCATATCACGGATCTAAACAAAAATACGTCAGTTTTGAATGATATTTCTATTGTTAATAAATTCTCTGACGTATTCCCTGAAGAACTTCCTAGCCTACCCCGAGAGCGTGAAATTGAATTTTGTATCGACCTTGAACCCGGTACAAAACCCATTTCCAAAGCCCCATATCGAATGGCTCCTATTGAACTTCAGGAGTTAAAGATCCAACTACAGGAATTGTTAGACATTGGCCTTATTCGTCCTAGTACTTCTCCTTGGGGTGCTCCTGTGCTATTCGTGAAGAAGAAAGAGGAAAGTATGCGACTTTGTATTGATTATCGGGAGTTGAATCATGTCACCATCAAAAACAGGTACCCATTGCCACGTATTGATGACCTGTTTGACCAGTTGCAAAGAGCACAATTCTTTTCAAAGATCGATCTTCGTTCTGAATATCACCAGCTGAAGGTTAGAACTGAGGATATTCCAAAGACGGTTTTCAGAACTCGGTACGGGCATTATGAATTCCTAGTCATGTCCTTTGGATTGACTAATGCTCCTGCTGCCTTCATGGATATGATGAACCGGGTATTCAAAGAATATTTGGATCACTTTGTGGTCGTCTTTATTGATGACATCCTTATTTATTCCAAAAGCCGTGAAGATCATGAGCAACACTTGAGGCTGGTACTCCAAAAGCTTCGTGAATATAAGCTTTATGCCAAGTTGAAGAAATGCGAGTTCTGGTTGGAGGAGGTAGCATTCCTTGGGCACGTAGTATCAAGTCATGGAATATCGGTTGACCCGACAAAGATTGAAGCTATTCAAAGCTGGGAGCAACCTAAATCAGTGACTGAAGTACGTAGCTTTCTTGGTTTAGTTGGTTATTATCGAAGATTCGTGGAAGCATTTTCTCGAATCGCTACTCCATTAACTCAGCTGACTCGGAAAGATACAAAGTTCGGTTGGAGCGAAGAATGTGAAAAGAGTTTTCAAGAACTCAAGAGGAGACTCATTTCAGCACCTGTTCTAACAATACCATCTGGCTCGGAGGGATTTGTCATCTACAGTGATGCTTCGAGCAAAGGGTTGGGATGTGTTCTCATGCAACATGGAAAAGTCATAGCCTATGCATCAAGACAACTCAAGGAATATGAGAGGAATTATCCTACTCATGATCTAGAGTTGGCAGCTGTTGTCTTTGTACTTAAAATTTGGAGGCATTACTTGTATGGGGAGAAGGTGGAGATCTTTACGGATTATAAAAGCCTCAAATATTTTTTCACTCAAAAGGAACTCAACATACAACAACGACGTTGGCTTGAACTGTTGAAAGATTATGATCATACCATTTAATACCATCCTGAAAAAGCGAACGTGGTAGCTGACGCATTGAGTAGAAGATCATATGCAAGTACGAGTGTGATATTGTCAACACAAAGGCCCATTTTGTATGATTTGCAAAGGATAGAGATAGAGTTAAAGACTCCAGGGACCCATGTGATGATGGCGAATATACGAGTAGAACCGAATTTAATCGATAAAGTTAAAGCTGCTCAAACTACAGACCTGGAGCTGATGCGTATGAGGAAGAAAGTGCAAGAAGGTGCTATGCCGGAAGCAAGAATCGATGAAGAAGGAATACTTCGAGTCAACTCCAGACTTTGTGTTCCTAACAACCCTGATTTAAAGTATGAAATAATGATGGAGGCGCACAACACACCGTTTACAATCCATCCTGAAAGTACCAAAATGTATCATGATCTTCGTCATACATTTTGGTGGAGCAATATGAAGGGAGAGATAGCGTTGTTTATCTCAAGGTGTCTAACTTGTCAACGAGTTAAAGCGGAGCATCAAGTACCAAAATATTGCAACCACTTGAAATTCCAAAATGGAAGTGGAAGCACATTACCATGGATTTTGTTACCGGTCTTCCTAGGGTTTCTCAAGGTATTGATGCGATTTGGGTCATTGTTGATAGATTGACCAAGTCTGCTCATTTCTTACCGATACGAGAAACTTATACACTTGAACGTCTTGCTCGTATGTACATAAACGAGATTGTAAGACTGCATGGTATGCCAGTATCCATAGTTTCTGACCGAGACCCAAGATTCACTTCACGATTTTGGGTTAGTTTATAAAAAGCTATGGGTACGGATTTACGATTTAGTTCAGCATATCATCCTCAGACGGACGGACAATCAGAGAGGACTATTCAAACTCTTGAAGATCTATTAAGACTCTGTGTCCTTGATTTTAAGGGAAGTTGAGACAAGTTCTTACCATTGGTGGAGTTTTTCTACAACAACAGTTATCAAACAAGTATTGGCATGGCTCCATTCGAAGCATTGTATGGAAGAAAATGTTGTTCTCCAGTATGCTGGGATGAGGTGGGTGAAGCAACGTTGTTGGGACCGGAGTTGGTACGTATGACTACGGAAAAGATTCAAACGATCCGACAACGTATTAAAACCTCACAAGATCGACAAAATAGTTATGCTGATCTTCATCGAAAGGACGTGAAATTTGATGTAGGAGATCATGTGTTCTTACGTGTTGCTCCATGGAAAGGAGTTACGAGATTTGGAAAGAGAGGAAAGCTCAATCCTCGATTCTTCGGTCCATTTTTAATCCTCGATTGAGTAGGAACTGTGGCTTATAGACTCGCTTTACCGCCAAGTATGTCTCGTGTTCATAACGTTTTTCACATATCCATGTTACGTAAATATGTGGAAGACCCGAACCACATTATTGAGTTAGAACCGGACGAAATAGCAGAAGATTTGACGTATGAAGAAGTTCATGTTCAAATCTTGGATAAGAAGGAACATATTCTACGCTCCAAGGTTATACCTCAAGTCAAAGTTTTGTGGAGAAACCACGATATTGAGGAAATGACTTGGGAGTTAGAATCTAAAATAAAATCAAGGTATCCTTACCTCTTCGACATACCAGGTACGTACCCTAATTTCGAGGGCAAAAATTCATAAGAAGGGGAGGTTGTAAGACCCCAACTTTTATAAATAAAGATGAATTTTCTATAAATATCATTTTTGAATATTATGGAGTTAATTTGATATAATGTTATAGTTGTGGGTAATATTTATAAATTTTACAAAGTACGCAAGTTGTTATATAATATTCAATTGGTCGGGGAATATTCGTTTTAACAGGAAATATTCGTACAACGGCACAATCATTGGTGGACCCCACAACGGAATTATTGTCGGATTGAGAAAACGACAAAAATATTTTATTAAAAATAACGGCGGAAGTTTTACCATTGTTACTGTTGAACGACTCGGTAGTAAAAGTACAGTAATACGTGTGGTTGCATAGTAGCACACGGTATTGATTATTAATGCTTATGTGAGAAGTCACTCAGTTTGATTCAATTATTGTCAGTTAATAATATGAATTATTTAGCGATAATGACGTTTTGTTTTATTCGTATTATTAACGTAATAAAACAGAAATATCTTTTTATATAAAACAGAATACTTTATTAAAGTTATTCTATAAATAGAATATATTATATTTTATTTAAAAAAAATTTCTTTAAATATGGACCGTCAGATTAAAGTAATCAATCTGGACCGTTCATGGATTAGTTACTATGCATTCTATTTTTCTATAAATAGCAGCTCATTCCTTCATTATTTCTTACGAATTCACTGAACTCTAGAGAGAGAAACTATAGAGAGAGAAAAAAAAAGTATTCTGCTACTTAACTACTTCCTTATTTCAGTTCTTCTTTAAAACGGTAAGGGGTGTTATTCTTTCTTATTCATGAAGAGAACTGTTGTTATTCCATTTCTTATTATTCTGTTGGAATAACCTGTATACGCGGTCTACCCTATACTTGGTGACATTCTTCTGTTATTCTGTTGGAACATCATGTCTGTGTGTTTTACACCGGACCTGGTTCCGTCTTGTTATTATTTTGTTGGAACATCATGTCTGTGTGTTTTACACCGGACCTGGTTCCATTATTTATTATTATTCTGTCGGAATATCCTGTCTGTACGTTTACGCCGGACCTGGTTCCATTGTTTATTATTCTGTCGAAATATCCTGTCTGTGCGTTTCCGCCGGACCTGGTTTCATTATTTATTATTCTGTTAGAATAACCTGTATGTGCGGTCTATCGCATGCATGGTGATTTCTTTTGTTATTCCATTCGTTATTATACTCAGTTGGTTAAGTTTTAACTTCTATACTCCATGAAATTAGTGAAATATCCTTGTTAATTGCGGTTCATCCAGTATTTTTTCATGAAAATATTCTTCTAAGTATTCTTGAATTTTACTCCACAAAGCAGTATCATGTTGACAATTTGGACGTTGTTAATTCTTGGATAAATTAATTCTTGAACTTGTTTTATTGAATTCTTATATCATTGTCATCATCCTCATGTTTATAAAATGTTAAAAGTCATCTATGGCCTGTAGTGCATAGATGGACTTGGTATGATTATGACCAGAGATTATTCGGTATAATCATGACTGTAATGTTACAAAAGATGTGGTAAAAGTCCTCATTGGCCCGTAGTGCGTTGATGGACAGTTGTTGGCATGATCATGACCATTAATGAATACACGAATATCCTTGGCCGTAGTGCAGGGGTGATTCGATGATGTGAATTATTTTATTAAGCTGAGTTTCAGTGATCACAGTGTTGAAAAACCTTTTAAATCATAAAAGATAGTAGAGTTTATTTTCTACTTGACTCTTTTAATGGATTGCTTGTTTCGCTGCAGTTAAACTGGATGTCTATTATATTTTATCAGTTTAACATTGTTGAAGGCTAATGATAATTTATTCTGCATTATCTTAGTCATAATATTTCTTACTGGGCTAGTTGAGCTCACCCTTTCTTTTGCTGTTCTCTTTAGAAAATGAAAATATAGCTGGGACGAGTCGGGAAACGGAGTGATGGTCCAAAGGATAGCATTAGTAGTCCTCACTATTCTGTGAAATAGTGTGTTAATAAATGTAATGAGGACTCCTTTTGAGTATGAATACTCTCTAGAAGATAATATTTGTATTTAAACTCACAGTTTATGTTTTGTCGTATTGTACACGACAATTGTATTAGTAAGTTGTGTTTGTATTCTGTACTATGTATCTAACGACCCAAGATGGGTGATGTATACCTAATTTTGGGGGCGTCACAGCGGTAGTCCGCGTAGATAGGTTATTCTAACAGAATAATAAAGAATGGAATAACAAAAGATTTTACCATGCATACGGTAGTCCGCGTAGACAGGTTTTTCCAACAGAATAATAAAGAATGGAATAACAACCCTTACGAGTATTGAAAGAAAATAATTATCTTCATGAATACGAAAGAAATAATACCCCTTTATGAGTATTGAACGAAGATAATATTCCTTACAAATACGAAAAATAAAATCGTAAGCAAATATGAAATAAATAACACCCTTTACCTTAATAGAAGATTGAATACTGAAGTAGGGTAGTAGAAGAATACTCCTCTTCTTTCTCTCTATAGTTTCTCTCTCTAGAGTTTCAGTGAATTCGTAAGAAATAATGAAGGAACGAGCTTCTATTTATAGAAAAAAGGACTGGATAGTAACTAATTCATGAACAGCCCAGATTAATTTACTTTTAAACGGACGGTCCATATTGATTTACTATTAAAACTTAAAGCAACGGTCTATACTGATTTACTATTAAAACTTTAAACCAGCGATCCATATTGATTTAATATTATAACTTTCCACTAGCGGTCCATATTGATTTACTATTATATCTTCAACCAACGGTCTGAAAAATTAGCACATCTCCTCATGGAATAATAAGTCAAACTTATAACAAATACCTCATAATAAACCCCTCTATTTATATTAAAAATTGAATAAATATTTACCATAAATCACTTATCTTTAATAAACACATTTTTAATCTATTAACAATTATTCATCATTAATATTATAACTCACAATATTTAACAACCAGATCATTTCTAGGAAAAAGGGGGCTTTCTGATAAGAATTTCTCCCTATTGGCGCGCAATTAGGTGACCAAACCTCTCCTCGACATAACTTTCTAGACATCGTCAATATTGTAAATAATAATATGAATAACTTTGTCATCTCAATTATTGATTTAGTAATATAAAATATTATGTAGATGATACTGTGACAATAATTGAATCAAATAACATCAGATACTATGCAGTAATTATTGTAGCAATAATTGAGTATAACTGAGTGACTTCTTACGTAAGCATTAATAATCAATACCGTATGCTGCTATGCAACCACGCGTATTACTGTACTTTTACCACCGGGTATTTCAACAGTTTAACGGTAAAACTTTCGCCATTAATTTTTATAAAAAGATATTTCTGTCATTTTTTAACTCCGACAATTATTCTGTTATAGGGTCCACCAATGATGGTGTCGTCGTACAGATATTCTCTAACAAAAAGAATATTCCCAGATCAAACGAATATTCCCCGACACAACGAATATTTTATATCAACTTGTTTACTTTGTAAAATTTTCACATATCACCCTTAACTTTAACCCTTTATCAATTTAACCATTAAATAGAATAATAATTATAAGAAAATTGAATACTTTCATTTCATAAAATTCGGGGTCTTAAAGTATGGGCCACATCTTCTATAGTGCAGTTGATCTTCATTATGTTCTGCTCATCTTCATCCGATGTCAGCTGTGCACCATCACCATTTTGGTTTGCTAAGTGTTTGAGCTTTTGGTAGACTTCGTCTGGCACTTAGCATTCCCTCAACCCTTCTTGACTAGCTTATAGACATGGTTCTGCACTTGTTCTGTTTTAGCTTTTGGTTCATGGTGATTCGTAGAGTGGCTCTCTGGATCTTCTTTGTGCTCTGCCACTTTTCTGAATGCTATCTTCTTTTCCTTCTCGGCTCTCAGATTAGCAGCCATCTTCAGTGGCATTCTCATCTTTGTTAAGTGAAGCTTTAGTCTGTTTGAGTCCTTCTTCAAATCTGCTTCACTTCCACATTCGTAGTCTCACTGTCACTGAGACTTGTTCTGTTAAGCTCTGGTGGAACTCGTAGAGTCAACAATATAGCATTCCAACAACTCAATGATTCTCTAACTTTAGCAACTCTTGATCTTTGAAGCTCTTGTTGATTTATACTCCTTCACAACCTTCCCGTTGGGATGTAGTCGTTGGGAGCTATTTGAATTACTTCGCAGATCTAAAGTTATTTGATGTAGACTGCAGATGTGACATGACAGCTCTTTTATGACTTTCTGACACTGTAGTCTACTATTTCACCTACCCCGTTAGAGATGTCACTTTGATGTCTCGGGCAGGTAGTTGACTTTATTTATCCTTTCTGATTTCTCGATTAGAACATCAGAAGTTATTCTTATGCATCGATGCTCTCAAACAACAATGTTCAAATATTAGTTTTTATATTGAACCGTTGCCAATGCTTTAATCTTCAAATGACTGAACTCTATAATTCTGATGCAGATGTTCTCGGACCTGATCGTAGTGTGTCTTGTTGAATGTTGCTCATTGACAGGTTGAGACAACACTACGATCCTGAAAAGTGTTCATTAGATCTTCAATGTAGAACACCTCTTCCTTCTCTTGTGCAGTGCTTCAATACTTCTGTTTGCCTCGACTGATCTCAGGAACTGATAGCTTGACTCCTTGTTCTGGCCTCTTCTAAATAGCAAGACACTTCAGATTTGTGGAATGCCTAGCTCGCTTTCTCCTTGTGATCTCCCGTTCACCTATCATCAATGGACTGACCCAATACTTAATCACTTTAGCCTTGTTCTTCATAAGCTGACCAGTATCTTTGTGTACACTTCATCAGTTCATGCTTTGTTTGGCAAACACTACGATCCTGGTTACTTCCAAGATCGTTGTCTTCTGTTCACTTGACAGCTACTACACTTGCTGATTTTCCTTAGTCAATTACTTTGATTGAAGTCTTCTTCTGATCAGCTTGTGGAAAACTTCATCTTGAATGGCTTCACAACTCAATCTAGATGTTGATTGGGTTGGTGCTTAGATCTTTTGTTAGCTTGTATGTCGTTCATTAAATGCTCTCTAGTTTCCTTCTGGTGGGATGTATCTTTGCATCTCAGACCAGAGGCTTCATATTTTGGATATTCTGGGAGTGCTCATTTTTTGAGAATCGTATTTACTATACGATTCTGCCTTGGCGTTGTGAGCACCTCTGTTGAAGCCTTAGTTCTGCACTTTACGATTTTTCTTTGGTTGTGCAGACACTACGACTCTGAGATCAGATGTCGACACTCTATGATCTCTGACCTTAAGCTTACTGTCTTCATCTGATCTGGCTCGACTACGATCTATGCCTTATATTTGATCAGTAGACTCTACGACTTCGAGTGTGATCTACGATTCTTGACTTGGCTTTGGCAGATGCTCGTTCAGCTTTTGGGCAGGCTGTCTCTACAATTCTGAACATGACTTCCTCAGCAGACTACGGCTCCGAGGAAGTTCTTCTTGACACACTACGATCCTTCCTTGTCTCTCATGATAGTCTATGAACTCTGGGATCTACTACCTTGCAGACTACGATTCCGCCTTGAATTGGTGTGAATCTATATGGTTAGATTGGGTTGTGAGGGGATGGTTTTATAGAGAGGAGGCGATGTAGAGAGTTGTGGGTTGAAGTAGTGGGAAAGTGTTTTAATTTAGTGGGGAGATGGTGATTAAGTTGCTTAGATCGTGGGTTTAGAATGTATAAGAGTGGTGTTTCGGTTGGGTAGCACTTAAAAGAAAGTAAGGGAAAATGGTATGAATGCTATGTAATCGCTGCAACTGCCTCTTCAAATTCCGTACCCCCTCCCTGGCGGGGGGGTAATAACCCGTAAAGGCCCGCCCTGACGGGCATGTGTTCTGTTATGCGAGTTGAGACCCCCGCCCCAGCGGGGGGTAATGTGCTTCAAAGGCTGCCTCGACTGGCATGTAGTCTTCTAGTGGTATCAAGACCCCCGTCCCGGCGGGGGTGTTCCTTCACAAATAGCCCGCCCCAACGGGTATGCCTTCTGCAAGTTCACTTGATTTTGCCCATTCTTTGCATCCAACTCCAATCCATGAGCTTTTTTTTAAGTACCTGAAACATCATTAAACATAAATATGAGTCAATATTGAGCAATTTAAGCATGTAAGGTCAGATTATCTAGAAAATATAACTTAACTAATTATTTAATGAGTTAAAATGAATTTATTCTATACTAATTATTATTCTAAACTACAATCTAACTAGCATGAATAAAATTAATGAGAACAAAAATAAAATTGGGTTACCTCCCAACTAGCGCTTGATTTTAAGTTTTTCAATCTGACTACTCCCTGTTTATGGCGCATCGGCAAGTGTGATTGTGATGACATCTGTGTTGGATTCGCCACCCCAATAATATTTCAAATGCTGACCGTTGACCTTGAACGTCTCCAAAGGATTCCTACTGTATAGTTTAACGGCGCCATGTGGGAAAACCCTTTTGATCGTGAAAGGACCTGACCACCTTGATTTTAGCTTTCCTGGGAACAGCCGCAATCTTGAGTTGAACAATAGTAATGATTGCCCCGGTTCGAACGTTCTCTGCATAATTTTCTAGTCGTGCCATTTCTTGACCTTTTCTTTGTACAAATTTGAGTTCTCATAGGCTTGTAGTCTGAATTCATCGAGTTCTTTCAATTAAAGTAGCCTCTTTTCACCTGCTGTTATTTGATCGAAGTTGAGCTTCTGAATTGCCCAGTAGGTTTTATGTTATAACTCCACAGGTAGGTGACATGCTTTCCCGTAAACCAACTGATATGGTGACATCCTAATTAGCGTCTTGTATGCAGTCCTTTAAGCCCATAATGCATCATCCAATCTGAGAGACCAGTCTTTTCTATTCAGGTTTACTACCTTCTTTAAGATTCTCTTCACCTCTCTGTTCGACACTTCAGCTTGCCCACTTGTTTGGGGATGATATGTCGTCGCCACCTTATGGTTGACCCCATATTTTGCCAAAAGAGTTGTAACCGATCTGTTGCAAAAGTGACTATGTAAGACCTCGAATTATATGAAATGAAAGTATCTAATTTTTTTATAATTATTATTCTATTTAGAAAATGGTTGAATTGATAAAAGGTTAAAGTTAAGGGTGATAATTGAAAATTTTGCAAAGTAAGTAAGTTGATATAAAATATTCGTTGTGTCAGGAATATTCGATTGGTCGGGGAATATTCGTTTTAACAGGGAATATTCATACGACTACACAATCATTGGTGGACCCCACAACGGAAGTATTGTCGTAGATAAAAAACGACAGAAATATCTTTTTATAAAAATAACAACGAAAGTTTTATCGTTAAATTGTTAAACTACCCGGTGGTAAAAGTACAGTAATACGCGTGGTTGCATAGTAGCACACGGTATTGATTATTGATGCTTACGTAAAAAGCCACTCTGTTTACTCAATTATTGCTACAATAATTGTTGCATAGTATCTCACGTTATTTGATTCAATTATTGTCACAATATCATCTGTGTAAGACCCCGAATTTTTTTTTTTAATAAAATAGAATTTTCTTTATTTATTATTTTGAAATAGTAATGGTTTATTTGATTAATGTGGTTAGTTATGGGTAAAATGCGCAAATATTTTTAAATAAGCAAGTGGTTATAAAATATTCATTGTTGTCGGGGAATATTCGTTTGATCGTGGAATATTATTGCTGTCGGAGAATATTTGTATGACGGCACAGCCTTTTATCCCCATAACAGAAAGCGATTGGATGAAGAGGACGACAAGTATAAGTTATTTATAAATAATGGCGTAGTTGTTACCGTTAATACTGTTGGAATACCCGGTGGTTAAAACACAGTAATACGCGTTGTTGCATAATAGCACACGATATTGCACCAATTATTGATTCTTACATAAGAAGGCACTACTCAATAATTGTTACAGTAGTTACTGTTCAATATTTTATTTTATTGATTCAATAATTGCTACGTTGATATTTTATATTATTGTTGTTTCAATAATTGTCACTACACAATATTTTTATTATCGGATCAATAATTCATATTATTTGAATAATATTATTAGATAGTAATATTGGCAATGTCTAGAAAGTTCTGTCTAAGGAGAGGTTTGGTCATCTAATTGCGCGTCAGTAAGGAAAAATCATTATTGGAAAGTTCCCTCTTTCTTGGTAACGTCCTGGTTGTCAGTATTGTGATTCTATAATATTATTTATAAATAATTAATTATTAATTTATATGATAAGGAAAATATTCATTTTATGTGGATATAGATGGAAAAAATTTTAAAGTGACAATTGTTGAAAAATTGATATTTTATCTTTTCTGATAAATAATTCATTTAAATATATTATTATATTTTAATAATATAATAATAGTGATATTTTTACCATGAATGTGGGATATATGAGTATATGAGGAGGAGGAGTATTTTTGTTACTAAAAATATGTAAAACATGTTTTTTATGTTTGTGGACCCCATTTCTTGACTGAAATTTGATTATAGCCTGCAAAATCGTCCGTATGTGGATTTCGATCAATTTCTGCTTGGAATTTTGAAAAACTTAAACTTACAAAGTTGTAGATAATGGAATTTCCTATGAAAAAAACATAAGGTTCGAATTTTTCTGACAAAAGGACTATTTATTATGAATTATTGAAGTTTCGAAATAATTAATTTTTTGAAGTTTTAATTATGTTTATTAAGAAAAATATTTTTTTTTGTTTTGTGGGCTACACTAACATGTGCATAATGAGCTGAGATCAGTTGTCTAAGGTGGGCTTGAAAATTATATATATATATATATATATATATATATATATATATATATATATATATATATATATATATATATATTAATGTTTTATTAAATTTTCTGCGTTAGTGTTCTAAGTATTTTCCTATAAATAGGGTGCTTAAGTTAGAATTGAAAATCACACCAGAAACTAAAGTTTTCTCTCTCTATATTATCGAGCGTATTCTTGTGAATATTTTGATACTTTGAGTGTTGCTATACGGTGCAAGTTCTCTTCAGCACTATATCCAGTATTTCAGTCAGAAGTATTGTCTTTTCGAGGCAAGGGATGTTATTTTTTTTAAAAAAAATGATATTATTTCTTTCAATATCATTATGCCAGAATATTGGTAAGATTTTTCTTGTGAAATTCTTATCTTTTCATGTCGGGGTTACTATTCATGAATTACTATTCACGAGTTACTATTCACGAGTACTGTTCACGAAATATGATGATTTTTCTTGTGGACTTTCTACCTTTTAGTGTCGAAGTTACTATTCATGTATACAGTACTATTCCCGTATACGGCACTATTCACAAATACGACACTATTCACAAAATAAATAAATTTTTTTTTCTGTGTCCAAGATTGTCTGTTATGATTCCTATCTTTGATTAGATCTATGTTTTGATCTTCATTTTTGAATTCTGCTCCACAATAGTTTATTATGGAGTATTTTTGAACTTGGATTGTTTAAAGTATGAATTCTTAATATTTGTTCTTTTGTTTCACTGGATTCGTTTTCTTTAAAATATTTTTCATCATCCTCAGTCCTAAATGATGATATTACTGAATATCTTTGGCCTGTAGTGCAAAGATGAATGATTTTCTGATGAATATCTTTGGCCCGTAGTGCAAAGATGAACATGTGTTTAGATGAACATGACCAACTGATGAATATCTTTGGCCTGTAGTGTAAAGATGAATATTTGATTCAAGATGTATATAAATTGATGTTACAGGGATAAAATATTGATGATGGACTTTTAAATTCATAGATGATAATAGATTTCATCATCTACTTAACCCTTCTAATGAATTATTATTTTCGTTGCGAATATTGATTTAAAATTTGTTGTCTATTGTATTCTATCAGATTTTTCCCTGTTGAGGACTAACGATAATTTGTTCTATATTATCTTAGTCATAATGTTCTTTACTGGGCTAGTTGAGCTCACCCTTTTCCTTTTTGTTCCATTTTTCTTCTCAGGAGGCGAGAATGTAGCGAGTACTAGTCGGGATGTGGAATGATGGTTCTAGAAGTTGTTTTAGTAGTCCTCACTATTTTGTAAAATAGTGTATCACTAATTATAATGAGGATTTATTTGGGTGTGGATATTGTCTAGAAGACAATATTTGTATTCAAACTCACAGTATAAGTGTTGTCGTATTTTGCACGACAATTGTAATAATGAAGTTATAATTGTTTCTATACCATGTATTTGGTGACTCAGAATAGGTTGGGTGGATTGGACCTATTTTGGGGGCGTCACAGTTGATATCAGAGCTTAGGGATATGGTCTCTGGCGGAGACCGGGGAATAGAACTAGGAGGGGAGAGACGAGTAAATCTTTCGCTAGTATGTCATACCTAAGCTTGTTTGTTGGTTGGTCAGAATATAGGGATATTATGTGATATGTTAATTTCTTTAATTAATCTTTGTTTTATGGCAGTAATTGAGAATGACAACTGAGAATGTTAACAGTGGAGTAAATGAGACCGTGGAGACACCTTTGCTCACCAATGAGGAGAACGTGCAACAGGCTGATAATGTTCCACTTGTGAACAACACCACTAATCAGATGATGAACGATGGAATATTTAGAAGCTTTTTACAGTTCATACAAAATCAGACGAGGGAGACTCGTGTACAAAATATCGGTGAAAATGATAGCAACGCACGGTTTGTCACAGCCAAACAGTTCAAAGAGTTGGGACCACCAGAATTCTGGGGAAAGTCGGATCCGATTAAGGTGGAGACGTGGGTCAAGCAAATTACCAAGATATTCGATGTCTTGGGATGCACGGAGGAACAGAAGGTTCCATTCGTCACTTTTATGTTTCGTAACGAGGCAGATTACTGGTGGAAATCTATGAAGTGTACCCAGCTAGCAGCACTCAGCATGTCTTGGGAAACATTTCAGAAACTGTTCAATGACAAGTACTTTCCTGAAAGTATTTGTCATATGAAGGAGGTAGAGTTTATTAGACTAGAACAGAACAACATGACGGTGTCCCAGTACGAGGCGAAGTTCGCAGAGTTATCCAGGTTTGCACCTCATTTGGTGGAGAATGAGGAACGTATGACACGGATGTTTTTGAGAGGTTTGAAACCCGACATACGTCAATATCTCATTTCTCATAAATTTTCTCTATATTCAAATGTTGTGAATAGGGCTCAGTTATTGGAGCGCGATAATGAGTCAGCTCAATCGAAGAATAACGACCTACAACTCGATGATAATCGTACCGATGGCAACGATCATCAGAACAAGGATAACCATCGTGGAGGAAATTATCGTGCCAGAAATGGTAATCACTTTGGTGGTAATCATGGCCAAGATAATAGAAGAAATAACTCAAGTGGAAATTTCAAGAAGAGAAGATTTAATGATGACGGGAAGATGTCGGCAGCAGCACCAGCACCAGCAACAAATTCTAGGGGAGGAGAACGACCGCCAGTTAGATGCTACAAATGCAGAGAGGAGGGACATATAAGTCCAAACTGTTCACAGCCTTCTAAGGTATGTTATAATTGTGGAAAAGAAGGTCATATCGCTCGAGATTATACGGTAGCAAAACCCAGTCCAGCAGGGATGGTGACTCAGAAGGCTATCCCAGAAAAGTCAAAGTCAACGATTTCTAGAAGAGCGTTTATCGTGACTGGTCAGAATGTGAGGAACCCGAACGAAGTTAGCACGGGTTAGTTAATTATAAATTTTTACGAAGTTTATACCTTATTAGATACTGGTTCTACCCATTCATTTATCTCTCCTGCTTATACTCAACGTTTAAACTTGACTCCGGAGAAAATTAGACTTTGACTTATCTGTTGAAACTCCGTTAGGAGAAACTATCGTTACATCCGCTGTTTATAAATCTTGTTTGATCCAAGTTGGCACCATCACATTACCTGTTGACCTTATTTCTTTAAAGATACTTGTTTTTGATGTGATTTTAGGGATTGATTGATTAACTACTCATCATGCTAAAATTGATTGCTTTCGTAAGGTTGTTAGTTTTCATATTCCTAAGCAACTTGTTATTCGAATTCAAGCAACAAAACCATTGAAGTCAAACACTTTCATATCAAGCCATAAAGTCATTCGTTTATTGAAAAATGGATGTCAAGTTTTCTTAGCCCATGTTATGGACTTGAACAAAAATACGTCAGATTTGAATGATATTTCTATTGTTAGTAAATTTCCTGATATATTTCCTAAAGAATTTCTTGGCTTACTCCCAAAGTGTGATATTGAATTTTGTATCGACTTTGAACCCAGTACAAAACTTATTTCTAAAATCTCATATCGAATGGCTCTTGTTGAACTTCAGGAGTTAAAAATTTAACTATAGAATTTGGTACCCAAGCCTCTATTTGGTGACTTCCTTTGTGGAATGCACCGAAACCAGACTCTCCGTAGGGGACGCTATAATTGTGTGGTAGTAAACTGATAGGTACCATTGTGACGTGATATCCAAGATTGGAATATGAGTCATAGTTAAGAGCAACCTAAGTCAGTAATCGAAATACGTAGCTTTCTAGTCTTAGTTGGTTATTATCGGAGATTCGTGGAAAGATTTTCTCGAATCGCTACTCCATTAACTCAGCTGACTCGTAGAGATACAAAATTCGAATGGAGCAAGGAATGTGGGAAGAGCTTCGAAGAACTCAAGAGGAGACTCATTTTGACACCTGTTCTGACCATACCATCCTGGAAAAATGAACATGATAGCTGACGGGTTGAGTAGAAAATCGTAAGTGGTTACGAGTGCGATGTTTTTAACTAAAAGACCCATTTCGTATGACTTACAAATGATAGAGATAGAGTTAAAGACTCTATAGATCACGTGATGATATACAAATAAAATCGACTTTAATCGATAAAGTTAAAACCGCTCAAGCTACACACCGGAGCTGATGAATATTAAGAAGGAGGTGCAAAAAGTTGTTATTCCAAAAGCGAGAATCGGCGATGTGAGAAAAGCTCAAACCTTCGATTTATTAGTCCATTTGAAATCCTCGATCGAATAGAAACTGCGGCCTATAGACTCATTTTACCGCCAAGTATGTCGCGTGTTCATAACGTTTTTCACGTATCAAAGTTACAAAATTATGTGGACGACCCGAACCACGTTATTGAGTTAGAACCAGACAAAATAGCAGAAGATTTAACGTACGAGGAGGTACCTGTCAAGATCTTGGATAGGAAGGAGCATGTCCTACGCACAAAGGTCATACCGCAAGTTAAAGTTTTGTGGAGGAACCATGCAATTGAAGAAATGACTTGGGAGTTGGAAACAGAAATGAAAGCGAGGTATCCTCACCTTTTCGAAACACCAGGTACATACGTCAATTTCGAGGACAAAATTTTACAAGGAGGGGAGGTTGTAAGACCCCGAATTTTTTTTTAATGAAATGGAATTTTCTTTATTTATTATTTTGAAATAGTAAGGGTTTATTTGATTAATGTAGTTAGTTATGGATAAAATGCGCAAATATTTTTAAATAAGCAAGTGGTTATAAAATATTCATTGTTGTCGGGGAATATTCGTTTGGCCGTGAAATGTTATTGCTGTCGGGGAATATTCGTACAACGGCGTAGCTTTTTGTGGGCCCCATAACAGAAAGCGATTGGATGAAGAAGACGACAAGTATAAGTTATTTATAAATAACGGCATAGTTGTTACCATTAATACTGTTGGAATACCCGGTGATTAAAACACAGTAATATGCATTGTTGCACAGTTGCACACGGTATTGCACCAATTATTGATTCTTACGTAAGAAGGCACTACTCAATAATTGTTACAGTAGTTACTGTTCAATATTTTATTTTATTGATTCAATAATTGCTACGTTGATATTTTATATTATTGTTGTTTCAATAATTGTCACTACACAGTATTTTCATTATCGGATCAATAATTCATATTATTTGAATAATATTATTAGATAGTAATATTGGTAATGTCTAGAAAGTTCTGTCTAAGGAGAGGTTTGGTCATCTAATTGCGCGTCAGTAAGGAGAAATCATTATTGGAAAGCTCCCTCTTTCTTGGTAACGGCCTGGTTGTCAGTATTGTGATTCTATAATATTATTAATGAATAATTAATTATTAATTTATATGATAAGGAAAATATTCATTTTATGTGGATATAGATGGAGAAAATTTTAAAGTGACAATTGTTGAAAAATTGATATTTTATCTTTTCTGATAAATAATTTATTGAAATATATTATTATATTTTAATAATATAATAATAGTGATATTTTTACCATGAATGTGGGATATATGAGTATATGAGGATGAGGAGTATTTTTGTCACTAAAAATATTTAAAACATATTTTTTATGTTTGTGGACCCCATTTCTTGACTAAATTTGTAGCCTGCAAAATCGTCCGTATGTGGATTTCGGTCAATTTCTGCTTGAAATTTGGAAAAACTTAAACTTACAAAGTTGTAGATAATGGAATTTCCTATAAAAAAAGATATAAGGTTCGAATTTTTCTGACAAAAGAGCTATTTATTATGAATTATTGAAGTTTCGAAATAATTGATTTTTGAAAATTTTAATTATGTTTATTAAGAAAAACGTTTTTTTTTATTTTGTGGGCTACACTAACATGTGCATAGATCAGTTGTCTAAGGTGGGCTTGAAAATTATATATATATATATATATATATATATATATATATATATATATATATATATATATATATATATATATATATATTAATATTTTATTAAATTTTCTACTTTGGTGTTCTAAGAATTTTCTTATAAATAGGGTGCTTAGGTTAGAATTGAAAATTACACTAGAAACTGAAGTTTTCTCTCTCTTTCTCTCTCTATATTATCGAGCGTATTCTTGTAAGTATTTTGATACTTTGATTGTTGTTATACGTTGTAAGTTCCCTTCAGCACTATATCCAGTATTTCAGTCAGAAGTACTGTCTTTTCGAGGTATGGGATGTTATTTTTTAAAAAATAAATGATATTATTTCTTTCAATATCATTATGCCAGAATATTGGTAAGATTTTTCTTGTGAAATTCTTATCTTTTCATGCCGGGGTTACTATTCATGAGTTACTATTCACGAGTTACTATTCACGAGTACTATTCACGAAGTATGATAATTTTTCTTGTGGACTTTCTACCTTTTAGTGTCGAAGTTACTATTCACGTATACAGTACTATTTCCGTATACGACACTATTCACAAATACGGTACTATTCACAGAAAAATTAAAAAAAAATTATGTGTCCAAGATTGTCTGTTATGATTCCTATCTTTGATTAGATCTATGTTTTGATCTTCATTTTTGAATTCTGCTCCACAATAGTTTATTATGGAGTATTTTTAAACTTGGATTGTTTAAAGTACGAATCCTTAATATTTGTTCTTTTGTTTTACTAGATTCGTTTTCTTTAAAATATTTTTCATTATCCTCACTCCTAAATGATGATATTACTTAATATCTTTGGCCTGTAGTGCAAAGATGAATAATTTTCTGATGAATATCTTTGGCCCGTAGTGCAAAAATGAACCGGTGTTTAGATGAACATGACCAACTGATGAATATCTTTGGCCTGTAGTGCAAAGATGAATATTTGATTCAAGATGTATATTGATTGATGTTACAGGGATAATATATTGATGATGGACTTTTAAATTCATAGATGATAGTAGATTTCATCCTCTACTTAACCCTTCTAATGAATTATTATTTTCGCTGCGAATATTGATTTAAAATTTGTTGTCTATTGTATTCTATCAGATTTTTTCCTGTTGAGGACTAACGATAATTTGTTCTATATTATCTTAGTCATAATATTCTTTACTGGGCTAGTTGTGCTCACCCTTTCCTTTTTGTTCCATTTTTCTTCTCAGGAGGCGAGAATGTAGCGAGTACTAGTCGGGGTATGGAATGATGGTTCTAGAAAGATGTTTTAGTAGTTCTCACCATTTTTGTAAAATAAAGTATCAATAATTGTTATGAGAACTTATTTGGGTATAGATATTGTCTAGAAGACAATAGTTGTATTTTAAACTCACAGTTAAGTGTTGTCGTATTTTGCACGACAATTGTATTAATAAAGTTGTAGTTGTTTTTGTACCATATATTTGACAACTCAGAATGGGTGATGTATACCTATTTTGGGGGCGTCACACACAAGATGTCTAATGACATGCGACTTCGTGTTATCATAAGACAGGGTTGTGCACATCCACTCGCTGAGTATATTTACGAGCACTACCTATACAATCTTGGAGTTTGGTTAAAATATAATTCTCAATTGGAGAAAATGGAGATAATTATACGTCAAGAGAAGACTCACCATTGGAGAGAATATGATAGTAATTTTTTTATTTTTCTTTGGGGTCTGTTGGGTCAACCAAGGATAATTCAGTGGGCATATGATATCTATCATAACCTAGACGCATGGCCTCCCATGTACGAAGGTTTCCTTGAGTATTTTCTGAAGATTTTAATTTCTAAAACAGTTATTGTCTGTACCTTTTATGTAAGGTGCTATTGTGATGTGCTATCAAAGGTTGGGATGAGAGTCACAGTTAGTATATATTTGTATCAAAACTCACAACATATGTGTTGTTGTATTTTGCACAACAATTATAATAATAAAGTTGTAGTTATTTTTGTACCATGTTTTGGCGACTCAGAATGGGTTGGGTGGAATGGACCTGTTTTGGGGGCGTCACACCTGTAGTCCATGCAAACCCTCCAACCGGTCACTGTCCTCGTTGAAATTAATTCGTTGTCATCATTTTTTACTACGGTTATCCCGCCCTTTTTCGGCACACATTGAATGTGACTGACCCAAGCACTATCTGAAATTGGGTAGATAATTCCCGCATCCAACTACTTCAGAATCTCTTTCCTCACCACTTGTTTCATGATCGAATTGAGCCATCTCTGTTGTTCCACTTTTGGCTTTGCATCCTCTTCCATGAGAATTTTGTGCATGCAGAAGGATGGACTGATTCCCTTGATATCTATAGTTGTCCATCCTATAGCCAATTTATATTCTCTAAGCACTCTCAGCAACTTATTTTCCTGCATGTCGTTAAGTACAGAAGCAATAATAACAGGTAAAGTATTAGAATTGCCTAAATATGCATACCTGAGGTGTTTAGGAAGTGGCTTGAGCTCAAGTGTAGGTGGCTTCTCCAATGAAGGTTTCATCCTTACTGTGGCTCTCTTCCATGTGTAACGGCTCAAATGGTGCCTTGAATCTACTAACTCGTGGCAAGGAATCCACCATATGCAAATAATCCACAAACTCTGAATCATCTAAATCTTCATCCCCCAGTAGTGTAGTTTCTAATGGATCATTAGCCAAACTTTTAACCATGTCTTCATTGATTATCTGATCAATGACATTCATCTTGAAACACTCCTCTTCATCCGTAGAAAACATCATGGCTTTGATTACGTTGAACTTTACTTCCTGATCTTGGACCCTCATGGTTAATTCACCTTTTTGCACATCGATGAGAGTCCTACCCGTACCCAAAAACGGTCTCCCTATGATGATTGGGATGTTCTTATCTTCCTCAAAATTCAGAATTATGAAGTCCGCGGGGAATATAAATTTGTCTACCTTAACCAAAATATCCTCCACAATGCCTCTTGGGTACGTGACTGGCCTATCCGCCAACTGTAGAGATATATTGGTCAGTTTTGGAGCTGGTAAACCCAATTCGGTGTATACTAATAACGGCATTAGGTTCACACTTGCCCCCAAGTCACATAAACATTTGTTGAACGCCATGTTCCCAATTGTGCACAGAATGGTAAAACTCCCCGGATCTTTTAACTTTGGCGGTAACTTTCGTTGTAACACTGCACTGCACTCCTCTGTTAATGCCACATTTTCAAAATCTTCCAACTTCTTTTTCCTTGAAAAAATTCCCTTCATGAATTTAGCATAACTTGGCATCTGCTCTAGGGCTTCTGCGAAAGGGATGTTAATCTGAAGTTTCTTAAAAACTTCTAAAAATTTAGCAAATTGCTTATCTAATTTCTGCTTTTGGACTCTCTGCTAAAACAACGATGGAGGATACACAACTGGCTTGTCATCTAACTTTGTCTGTTCAACTTGTTTTTCCTCACCCTGTTTCTCTTCAACCACTTTGTTTTCATCAATTATGTCATCCTTTTTAACTAATTTTTTTGCAATTTCCCCATCTAGATGTTTTCCACTTCTCAAAGTGATTTCCTGACACTGCTCGTGATTTCCCTTCGAATTCCTTTCTGTGTCACTTGGTAGAGTCCCTTGTGTTCTATTGTTCAATGCTAAGGCAAGCTGTCCCATCTGATTTTCTAGGTTCTTGATGGCTACTACTTATGACTTCATAACTTCCTCGTTGCTCGTTATATACTTTGACAACAACTCTTCTAAATCTGTTTTTCTCTCTTGATGCTGGGTTATGTGTTGATGTTGATTTTGGAACCCCGAGGGATAAGATTGTCGTGGAGCCTACTGATTTTGATTGTTGCTCCATGAAAAATTTGGATGGTTTCTATTCCCCAGGTTGTAGGCATTTTGATACATATTCTGTGGCGGTATCCTATTATAGATGCCCACAAATTGAACCGATGATGGGTTGATGGCGTATTGCTCTGTAGGATGTTCTCTTGCACATAACTCGCAAACATACGCCACCTGTTGTGGTTGTGCCCCCGTCATAGTATCCATTTTCTTTGATAAAGCAACAATCTGTGCTGCCAACGTGGTTACTCCATCTACCTCTAAAATCCCAGCTACCTTAGGTTGTGTTATCCTCGATGTAGGCCACTGGTAGTTATTAGCTGACATTGTCTCAACTAACTCATATGCTTCCCCATAGCTCTTAGCCATAAATGCTCCACCCGAAGCTGCATCGATACTCGTCCTAAGATTCCCATTTAACCCGTTGTAGAATGTGTTCATCTACAGCCATTTTGGTAATCCGTGATTAGGACATTTTTTGAGCAATTCCTTGTATCTCTCCCATGCCTCATATAACGATTCCCCGTGCTGCTGTTCAAACATAGTAATCTCATTCCTCATTTTTGCAGTCTTTGTTGGTGGGAATTTGGCAAAGAATTTTTGAGCGAGGTCTTCCTATGTAGTTATTGATCCCTACGGTAAAGAATGCAACCAACTCTTCGCCTTATCCCGCAGAGTGAAAGGGAACAAGCGAAGTCTGACCGCCTCATCCGACACCCCATTGTACCTGAAAGTGTCACATATTTCCAAAAAGCTGACCAAGTGTTCATTCGGATCATCATTTGCAAGTCCCCCAAACTGTATCGAGTTCTGAATCATCTGAATAGTCCTAGGCTTGATTTTAAACGTGTTTGCAGCAATCGCTGGCTTGGTGATACTCGACTGAAGCTCAGTCACCTTAGGTGTAGCAAAGTCCTGTAGCGCTTTCTGGTCTTCGGCAGCCATTACTTCTTCTTTTTCAGAATTCTCAAAGTCTTCCCTGGTTTCTTTGATCCACTTACTTAGCCTTTGAAACCGTTTCTCGATGTTGTCCTCCAAAGGAAGCAAGTCTGGGTTTTCGGACCGGGTTTGCATAAACCGACTTCAAGAACCTGAAATAAAAAGAACAAAATAAAAAGAAAAATTGTTTAAGTAAAATTGGACTAATTAAACTGATATTGCAAAATATTAAAATCTATACTCCTCCCCAGCAACGGCGTCAAAAACTTGTTGGGTAAAATCTATATACGCACAACACGCAAGTATACATGGTCAACAAGTAATAAAGTGATAAGTCAAGCATCGTTCCCATAGAGATTAGCAATAAATTAACCCTCACAATTACCAACTTCTTTTTAATCCAAATTTTATTAAACTATCCAATTTAAGAATTATAACTAAAAATATTAAAAGTACTAATAATATCAAACAATCGACAAACCCTAAAAACTAAAATTTCAAACAAATATTGGAGAATTATGCTTACAACTTCACTTTAAGCATCACTCTGATTATTACACCTTATCCCAGTTTAATGCACTATCCCAGTTTATTAATCAAGAACACTCAAGTAGAACTAGCCATCTCTCGATGCACTAATACCATATTAACTCAAATCCACAATTTAGATAGAATTAAGTTAAACACCTTAAATAACTAACTCATTATATCTCTGTGTGAATTAAAATCAAAGAATGTTTAAATTCAAGATCTCTATCCAATTACATGCGACGCTAGGCATATCTCTACCCTAACATTCATCAAGATTCCATTCATTCACAGAATTCAAGAACACATGCTATATTGACTAAGTCTAGACTCGTATTTCCTCTCTCGAATTCATACAAGTCCACATAAAATTGGCAATCAAGCAATTCATAAATTCAATTACAAATCAATATAGATAAACTGAAAGATAGCTTATTAAACTGAAAATCAAAGTTACATAATCATTGTTCTACCCAAAGATCCATTATAAGCCTAAAAAGAATTTAGTTCATCATCAATGAAATAAAAACTGAATTAATTAAAGTAAACATCATCCCAATTACAAATATTAAACTAAAGAAGAATAATAAATCCAGAACCATCATTCTCTCTAGCCTTAATCTGCAATTATTGTGAAATCTCCTTCAAACTCTTCCTCCAATGCTCTTGCTGTCAAGTTTCTAGTGTAACTTTGTTTCTGTACAGGCTTTGACGTATTTTGGTAATTGTGGTGTATGGACAAATCTTGGCGTTAACAGCTTCAAAAATTCAAGATTTCACCTAGGCAATTTTTCAAATTTAAATTTTAGCAAGTTGAAGTTGCGTTCCTACGTGGGAGGGAAATGAGTTGATCAGTTTTTGGTTCCCTTGCTAGCTTGATCAATATTAGAGTGATGCATGACCACCTTTGAATGTTTTTTCCAAAAATACAATATTTAATATATATACAAATTGGAAAACTTGTGAGTTTATCTTTGAAAAATATTTTGAGCCCTTTTCTTGTCGTTGAAAATATTGCTATATGAATTTATTTTTTTAACACTTGATATTAAAATTATCAAGGTCAATTAAAAAATAATATTTAATAGTTTGAAAATTATGGTTAAAGTAGGAAAATAAGTAATTTTAAAACATATATAAATATAAAAAGAAGTCCTATAGGGGAGGATACTATATTTTGTTATTTTTTTCCTAATAACCTATTTATTATCATCAAACTTAATTCGTAGAGGCGGAGACCCAACAATATATATATACTAGTATATGCTCGTGCCTGAAGGCACGATGTAAAAAAAATTAAATTAAAATTCGAAAAATATTATATTACCTAAAGACACATACCACCACAATTCACCATACCACCACACCAATTAATACATACTCAATCATCAACACATGTCCAACTACCAAAATATCAAGCTAATTGGAACTAATTTTCAAAAAATTCGGTAAAATTTCCTATAAAAATAGATATCTAAAAAATTCTAAACCTGTTTACAAAACTTACAATCATCAATATATATTCAAACCACCAAAAAAACTATCATTCCATATCCAAAAATCATCATAACCATGTATAATTAGTTAACTTTACAAAAGACGTAACACACAAAATACACAATCATCAACACGTCTAACCACCAAAATATTAAGCTAGTCGCTACTAATTTCAAAAAATTTCAACAGAATTTCCTTTAAAAATAGACATCCAGACAAATATAAACCTGTGTATAAAACTTATAATCATCCATACATATCCAAACCACCAAAAAAACAATCATTTCATATCCAAAATCATACATGAAGAAATTAATACATACTCAATCATCAACACATCCAACCAGCAAAACATCAAGCTAGTCGCTACTAAGTTCAAGAAATTTCGGCAGAGTTTCCTTTAAAAATAGATATCCAGAAAAATCTAAACCTGTTTACAAAAGTTACAATCATCCATACATACCCAAACCACCAAAAAAAACTATCATTCCATACCCAAAATCATCATAACCAAGTATAATTAGCTAACTTTACAAAAGACAGAACACAAAAAATACATACATGCAGAAAATAGAGAAACTAAGACCCTTTACTTTACAGCTTACACCAAGTATATTCTTTACAGCTTACATCATGTATCCTTTAATATATACCTGAAAATATTTGAAATTTAAAAATTATCGAAATATGTGAGTTAAAATAAAATAATTATAAATCCGAAACATAAGACCCTTTACTTTACCCTGAATTATCTAAAAAACAAATGAGCACACATATTTATATGTAAGGGGAATGATTTAGATTGATTGCAGTATGTCTTTAGAGAGATTATAACAAATAATCAATTTTTTAAGGAAAAATATGGACTTACAATCAAATAAAGTTTTCTTAGTACTATCTCAACGAACAGTTCATTTGCTTAATGATTTAAATCATAAATTTGTATTGGTGGCAGTATAATGGTGTGTGAGTTTGATTTGCGAGTGTTTGATTGGTTACAATTATGTGTGCGCGTTTGTGCATGTATTATGTGTGTTGTGTGTCTGCATGAGAAGTAGAGAAATATAGTCTTAGTAAGATAGACTTTCACACCTAGGCAATTATTTTGTCAGTGGTAGGTTAGTAATCGTCAAAGGTGGACATGTCAGTATTGGATTGCATATCATTTAACTCTCTTAAATGTCTTTTTCATCCCTTTAAATCTCCTCTTCATCAATATCTTTAATGTCCTCGTATCAATACGAACGCACTTTGCCCAATGAGGAGAATGCACAACCACCTATATTATTTACATAAACAATAAAATTAAAACTATTTATATTATAGGAATAGTAAAGTTATTTTGATGCACAGATATAAAAGTAGATTTACCTGATTACGTCGGCCCCATCCACAAAGGTTCATTGTATATATTTTATTGTTCTCGTTGACAAATTCACTCCAATCCTACAAAGAATGAACCTCATTGTAAAATTAAAAGTTGAGGATAGTAATAATATCATAATAAAACTTCTGGGTAAACAATATTTGTAGTGCAATTCGACCCATCTTCCGGAAGGATGATAGTAATACGATCCGCAGATGTGCATCTAGATAGTGCCACATAAAGGTGTCCATGACTAAAAACAGGTGTTCGCAAATCAATCCCAACGAACTTGACAGATTGTCCTTGGGCTTTATTGATTGTCATAGCATAAGTTAATCGATAGGAAACATAAAACAGGTGTTCCTTCCAAAAGTTTTCTTGAAACATAAATGATCATAGAGAAAAATACTAATAGTACTAATAACAAATGAGGGATATAATGTCAGCACCAAAATCAAGTCAATATAATGTCCCTATAATGCGAATAGTCCAGTAGTGAGACACAACAGTAGTATATGAGCAAAAGCAATAATAATCTTGATACTTAAAGCAGTCATTATTACTGGAGTCATTAACACCATGTATACACATAATAATCATTCAATCAAAACAATGAGCAAGGCTTATAGAAGCAGAGCAGTAAATACCTTCATGAATACCACTAAATTCAAATCATCATGTATTCCTTCAAGAATGCCACTAACTTATAAACCTTCATTTTTCTGTACCAAATAAATACAAATAACAATCAATTTTGAGCTTAAATAAATGAAAAAATAACAAAGATATTATCATAGCCTAAACAATATACTGAAATTAAAAACATCAAGATAAAAAAAATATGAGTACCAATTTGTCCGAACTCCTAATGAAAGATTTAAAAAATACATCCAAAAAGTTTCCATAAAAGTTGCGAAAGTAACATATTTGCGATTTCTTCAAAAAGAACAACCGAGAAGAAAAATCAAATCCATAATCACGCATTAAACCCAATAAAAGTAGAACAAAAAATCAAACTCATCCAAATTGGAACCTCGATCAACCGAAATACACAAAACCCGGAGTCACTCAACATTTAAAAACCTACCATTTTAATCAATAGTTCAGCAGTGAAGGAATTCCTTCAAGAATCTCACAAAAATGCGAGATTCTTGGTGAGTCTACACTATGTACACCCTTACCAAAGAAAAGAACCTTACATTTGACCATGTTTACTGTAGTCATTCTTATGCTAGGCCCTGTACCATTCAATTTAGTTTGGCCCTCGATAAAATGCCAAATCACAACAGCAAACAAAGCTTAAATTACAACATAAAGGATTACTAATTTCTTCGAAATGCTTATTATTATTCAATTTATATTATCATGCAGGCTCTTATGATTATGAGGTTATGATTATTCTGATTAATTTATTCTTTGGTATTATTATACACATCATAAACTACAAATTGCTATAACCTCCTTTTATTCAGTTATATTTGACCCTTATGAAGTCGCTCTTTAGCTTTTACTTACACAGAGTCCAGACTGTTAGTTGTTCAGATGATAAATTTTCAGTAAAGTATTTCTATCTATTGCATTAAGCAGACTTTAATTATGTGCCAATCTTATGTTTGAAAAATTCTTATTTTTTTGCGGTTTTATTTTTTCAGTAATGATTACTGTTATGAGAGAACTAAATTATGTTGTCATAAAACTATTCCAAAATTTTACCTCATGTATAATATTTTAGCTTCATTTGTGCTGACATTTTTGTTGAATACCATCCAAGTGGTGTGATTACAGGGTTTCACTAACATCATACCTATATTCATTTTTCCATGACATAGTAGTTCAAAATCTACTAATTGCAAGCACATTCTATTTAGGCATCGGCTGCCACAATTAGGTGTGAAAGACTGAAAGAGCCTTAAAAGAATTAAGCCTTAAAAGATTGTCAATAAATTAGTAGATTTGAATATACGAAAGACTGAAAGAGCACAATATTTTTTGCTGCATAAACAAATGTCAAAAATAGTGCAGTGTACAAAGAAGGAAGTAGAAAACGTACATTTTAGAACATAAACATAAAAGAGAAGAATTCCAATATGCTGGGCTAAGTTTATTTATTTTGATACGTATGCTGGACTGATATTTATACAATCATCATAATAGTAATAACAATAATATGAAAAGAAAAATATCCTCATCCCCAGTACTTTAAAAAAAAAGATGCACCATTGCACCGAGGGTCCTTTGACTATGTATTTAGATTCCATGCTAGATACAGAATTTTAGCGACGCCTGATCACAGTAATATTTTTTAACAGATAAATATGTTAGGAATAAAACAGCGAAATAACAATCCTTTCTTAATTGGAAATGTCCTCGTAGTTTGTCCCAAAGTGAGTTACTTGTTAAACGAATTAACTTAAAACTTATATGTATCATTGTAGTTATTAAATTACCGACTGCTCTAAAAGTTTAATTAGCTAGAAAAAGGGCACAACAACATAATCATGCTTTAACGCTCCTCACATGGAGAGACAAACCGAGTTGCATCTCAATAACCAAACGCTGTGCAATTTCACTAAAAAAATAATGGGGGAACCAATTGCATGATGCGAGCTTAAGCTGCTTGAGCAATTCGTAACTTGAATGGTAATAATGTCTATTTTTCTATGTGCAAGCAATTAATAATTGATACTAACATTAAAATAGCTCAGCGTGCAGTGTACAAAGAAGGAAGACTTTTTTTAAGCCTAAAGAAGCTCAGTGTGCATAGCAACACACTCAAAACCGATTAAAATTCTAAACCACAGGAAAAACCAAGTCATTCAAGTATCTTATGAGCTATACAAAACCCCACATTTTTAAACATAAAGCACAGAAAAAAATCATACAAATTCAGGCAGATATTTAAGATCAACAATCAACATATTTAAAACTCAATGAGCTCAGAAATTACTAACCTTTGGTAGATATGAAGATAACCGAGAGTGAAGCTCTGATCCAGGAAGTAGGACAAAACTCAAGAAGTGAGAAATCACAGACGTCTTCAGCTTCTTCCTCAACGCTATAGTTAAGCGAACAGCTTGAAGAATCCGACGGACCTCCCGGCATAAGCACCAGCCTCAATTAGCGACACAATCTTCTTCAAATCTGAAAATCCCCAATTTCAACGGAGCATTCATCAGTTATTGATAAACCCAACCCTTGAAAAAACGAAAATAGATATCTACAAAGTCAAGAATTAGAACTTACCTCGTTGCTATCCGAAATTTGGACAGAGGAATTTTAAAGAAACGGAATCGTGGTTTGAGTAGCGTGCAAGAATGGCGGTGCAGAGGAAGGAGAAGACGAAATGAGAGGAGCAGATGTATAAGGCAGGATTTGAGTAGCGTGTAAGGGAGGTTTGTTTTGGGCGGTTCTTTTTTTGTGAAATGAAAGGTCAGCCTTTGATTAAATTATAAAAAATGAGATTAAATCTAGACCGCTATTGTGCTTTAGATTCAAATTTGGTCCTGATTTATTATATATATATATATATATATATATATATATATATATATATATTCTAAGAGAGAATGTATAGAAATATTCTAAGAGAGAATGTATAGAAAAAAGTGGAAATAAATAGAACTTGGTGGCCAAGTTAGGAAAATCCGAATTAAAGAAAACACCTAAATTAGCCGAAGTAAAATAGGTAAATGGAGTGAATAAATATAGGAAAAGCAACCAAATAAAGTACATTACCAAAACATAGGAGTCCTATCCCCCTCCAAAAACAGTAAGCCAAATAAAATCACACCAAAAAAAAATACTTAACTACAAAGACTTTACAAAAATAGGAGTCAAACAATTCCATAATAAAGTTGAAAAAATTCCAAACGGTACCCACGTGCCAAAACCAGATTCTAAAGGTGTCCATACGGGAGAGAGTGTCATGCATAAAATCTACTGCCATGCAAATTTGCCGTTTTCCATCTCTTCCTTTCCATTTGGGGTTAAAAAACCTCACGCCTCTTTGTATTCATCACAACTATATTTAGAAAAGAGGGTTTATACATACACACACACACACACACACATATATACACACACACACACACACACATATATATATATATATATATATATATATATATATAAATTGAGATTGAGAATTTAATTGGGTTTTTGATCAATTTGGGGAATCTGGGGTTGGTTTAAATCTAAAGGAGAAAAAAATGGGTAGAGGAAAAATTGAGATAAAGAAGATTGAGAATTTGAATAGCAGACAAGTAACATTCTCAAAAAGGCGTGCTGGGTTGCTGAAGAAGGCCAATGAACTTGCTGTTTTATGTGATGCTGAAATTGCTGTAATTGTATTTTCAAATACCGGAAACTTGTATGATTTTTCAAGTTCCAGGTATTTTTTCTTGTTCCTTTTACTTCTTTTCATTCTTATTTTTATTTTCTTCCACATGTTTTTTTATTTGATTTTGACATGTATGATCGGTGTGGTAGATTTCATTTATGATGATCAAAATGATTTTTCTTTTTGTTCTTAATTTTTTAAAGAGTTTTTTTGAAATTTTAATTTTTTTTATTTTTTTATTTTTGTAGAAAAAGCCTACAAATTGACTTAAATCTGCAAATCGAATACAAAAATTAATGTATACAGTAAAGAGAAAACAAATCATTGAAAAAAAAAAGTCCATCCTAACCATATACTATGTGAGAAAAGTTAGTGAGTTTACTCCTAAATGAACAAGTAACTTAAAAATAAGTCGGACCTAAATCTGAACAGATTTATCAGCACAATCGACATAAATCTCTGAAACGAAGGATCAAAAATCTTATAGTAGTGGAGAAAACCCGATTCCATAAGAGAGGGGAAAATTCTCTCTAATAAAAAAAGAAACCACTCGCTAATGGAGAAAAATAAACTTCACATTAGGGAGAACAGAGGTCTTGTGGAAGGGCATCTTCGAAAGAAGAGAGCATATCTATCCAAATCTGTAAGTTTGAGCTATGTTTGTTTGCAATGATTATAATCTTAAGATTATTAATTTTAAGATTAAAATCTCGGGATTATAATTATAATATCAAGATTATTAAGTCATTTTATAATTAATTTCAAGAATAGCGGGTGTTTGATAAAACTAAATGAAATAGTTCTGAATTCAAAAAATTTGTTTGATAATTGACATGTCTGAATAACAGATTTTTATTATTTTACCTCACTGAAAAAATTCAAAATTGTTGTAAATTTATTTAATATTACTCAATATAATAGTTAATATTGTATATATATATATATATATATATATATAAATAATTCATTCAGCAGTCATTCAATCAAAAAAGCAGTCATTCAACCAAAAAAATTATATTTGGTCATTTAGTCTAAAAATTTGACCGATTCAACCATTTAGACGATTTTTTTTCTAAAACAAACGGACTGAATGACTGACCGATTCAACCATTCAACTCTATTCAGCTCTAAACAAAATAGTCCCAAGTCTAAAATTATAAACAAACAAGATATTTAGATTAATATTATTATTCCAAGTATAATCTTTGTAAACAAACATAAGAATTTCTGGCTTCAGAAAGAAAGGAGGAAAAAAATAAATGTAAAAAACTCTAAAATTCAACTGAAAAATTCTAAAATTTAAAATTAAAGTGATTCATGTTAAATTTTGTACTTATTAGTACCCTTTAAATACTTTACAATATACACAATTATAATAACTAATATCAAATTTTAACATTACAATTTCAGACTTTAAAAATTAAAATAGAACTCTTTTTAAGTAATTGAGGGAGTATTATTGGCACGACTTTGAAGTTTAAACCATGGTTGCCATTTGTGGCGGACTCACGTGTAGTCCTGTGACTGCAACTGACCCCACTGATTCAAGAAGCATAAACACATATTTTTTTTTGTATATCCCCTCTTCTATATATATTACTCAACATATTTTAAATTTGGATCATAAAATAGAGAGTTTACATTTATTTGAAATGGAAAAAATCCTTGTCTGCTGAGTATATATTTTTATGGAACAATTTTATACTATCATCAACAAAAATAGAACTCTTTTGAGGAACAATTTTTTTAAAAATACAAATGCTACATTTCTATGGAACGAATTAGTAAGTCTTATAGTATTAACAAATGACCATCTTCTTTAAGGAGCTTGTTGTTTATAAATTGGTTCATGTTATATATGGTGAACTTGCAGCTTAACTTTGTTTATTAATGCAGCATGAATCATATACTTGCAAGATACAGCAAATGTCTAGAATCTTCGGAAACTTCAAAAGTAGACCATAAGGCACAGGTACTTAATTCTATTTATTACTAATTGTCAGTACAACAGTGATGTATGTACCATAAAGTTTACAAGTACATTCTTATTCTCTATGATATTGTATTTGGGTATTATATATGTTCTGCATATTGTTGGTGTTTTTTGGAAATGCTTATGGTTCCTAGTTGGTCTTTTAAAAATGATAAGGTGATCAAACACTGTTGTCAGCTGTGGCTTGATCGAGTCTGTACTGATGGGGGGAAATAGGTTGTCACATTGATGAAAATGTAGAATTCAACAGATATATATGTATTCTTAGCCTTTGACTGGTTTACCTGGAAAGTTTTATTGCATTGCACCCGCGTAGCAGGTATTATTATTCTGAATTGCGGTGCAAGAACTTAGATGTCTTGGGCATCCTATCATAGTTGGGTTTAATTTTCTCCTGCACGATTTAACTCGCATACCTAGTCAATTTGCGTTTTTGGTAAATATGGTTTAGACTTGGTTACGGAAGCAACATAAGCTTTAATTCTCAGTTGATACTTGAGAATCTGGGTCATTGAGGCTCGCTCATATAACATTTTATTAAACAAGTGTCATTTATAAGTAGCTTTCTTGTACACGATTTGATTTTATGTACCTATTCAATGAGTGTTCTAGACAATCCTGCTCTTTAGCTCTGTGGTTTAAGGGAGAACTTGGGATCAGTCGTAAACTCTCACTGATATTAAGTATAGGGGTCACGGACCGCAGGTGTAAGACTGTTAGAAAACCTTGTTCGGGGAGGAGAGACATAGTCTGATCAAAAGGCTGGGAAACTCTCTTTATCAAAAAATCAAAAAAAAAATAATCATGATTTAGACCACAATTACATAGATCTTGGTTTGATTCAGTACATGGAATAGAATTAGGAACGAACTACGTCACTTTTTGTGAAACGGAATACTTAGTTGATACGAAATACGTTTTTCTTTAACGTGGTACGTTGAGAATAACTTTCTAAAAACATATAAATAATTGAGATATAATTAAAATTAGTTGACTTGTTTCTAAGCGTGTTATCATAACAAGTGTATTTGCAACTAAATTATGTTATGTCATCGATCGTTTAAAAGACACTCACAAGCGGTTCATTGGTTATATTAGTTGGCATTCCTTACAATTATTTTACAATCTAGGGTTTCTATTAGAGTGTTACAAATTAACTTACGTGATTATTATAGTTTGTAAATATCCTGAATATTTTAGAGAGTAATACTAGATATTCGTTCTTAACCTTTTATTAAATTTAATCTTACTCATCCATTGTTTTGCTCTAAGGACTATATAAGAGTATGTTCCTCAATTGTAAACGATAAAATAAAAGAAATTGATAAATTTAAAATCGAAAATAATATTTTAACATAAAAATTGTTGCTATAGATCAATTGCGACCGACTATATTTTTCATATAAAAATATTGTGAAATATCAATTTTGATGTTTAGAAACGAAGAATTTAGGGAAAACTAAATTACTAAACCCATACCTGAAATTGAATTAGCCCCAAACAACCACCAAATTGAACTCAAAATCCAAACCCTTGCGAAATTCCGAACACAATAGAGTTAAATTCGCGATCAAATAGCACCCAAAATATGATCAAATCTCGGCCAAAAATTGCGAGCTCTGATTCGGAACAGGTTACAACTGAGATTTTCAACGAAATCCTCCACCATTTGAGGTATAAATCCACTATAAACCACTCGTTTTAGTCGTTATTCGTCATTTCCAGTTTCAATTTGATGTTTCAAAGTTCATCAACATCTCACTATCGACGGATCGACAGCTTTTGAATTTCCTTGGATTAATGTCTTTCATTTGTTGAATTGGCAATTTTTTACGCTATTCTTCTCTGGTCTGCTATTTTTTTTTTCAGAAATCCTTCATTAGTGTTTCGATTAAAATTAGTACTGATTATATTAGTTTGGATTAAATCGTTCATATAATCTTATGTGGAAATATTTGTTTGGTGATTGGAGCTGATTTAATTGGAAAGTGACCTTAGGTTTATGAGGATATGGAAATATTTGTTTGGTGTTTGGAGCTGAGGGTTGATCCAAATCTTGTAAATGTTGTATTAGAAGCTAAATGTTTTCAAAAATGGTAGTTTTCTTCAAGTTATGTGTTCTTGGTCATATATTGTACTCTAAAATCTAAATAGTTGTTTGCATGCTATTTATTTGCTGTTATCTAGATGACTAATATGTGGGATAGTGGTTCCAACTATTTATGCCTATAATTTTACTTTTATATAACTTTCTTATATTTTCTTCCCATGTTATGATATAGAAGGAGGGTCATGAGGTGGAAGTTCTCAAAAAGGAGATTGCGAATCTCAAATCAAAACAAATGTAAGTTTTCTTTTGGCTTAACTTCACTTTAAATTGTTAAGTTTTTCGCATTTTAGAACCTAAACACTTTCAATCATAAGACATTGAACCTTAATGTCCCTAAATTTCTATAAATAAAACCTTTTGGCTTAATAATTGATTGGAGTGAGAGTATTTTGGTATTCAGTCCTAAATATATTTGGAAGCACCGAAAATGGTAGACACGTGATTATTGTGTGATGCATGAAAAAAAAGGAGGAAAAAATGGAGCAAAAATAAAAGATATATACCCTTAAAAGAATAATTGGCCATTCATTTTGGAGTCACGTGACTTATTCCAGCAAGAAATGCTAAATCCAGTGATTAGAAAGTCTTATTTATAGAAATTCAGGGACATTAAGGATCAATGTTTAAAATTGTGGTTTAATTTCTAAAATGTGAGAAACTTAAATGTTTAAAGTGTATTTGTATTTTCGCGTTTCCTTTTAGCTGTTCGAGTAATCAGACTTTCACATTTTGAAGAGCCTCCTTAACTTTGTTATATTTGATTGTTGTAGGTGGTTTTTGGGTAAGGACCTTAGTGGGATAGGCTTCAAAGAATTGCAGCAGCTAGAACAGCTTTTAAA
Source organism: Panax notoginseng (assembly GCA_016801055.1). Taxonomy (NCBI): domain Eukaryota; kingdom Viridiplantae; phylum Streptophyta; class Magnoliopsida; order Apiales; family Araliaceae; genus Panax; species Panax notoginseng. The sequence continues at coordinate 152,562,536 of CM029019.1, read as the reverse complement.
TGAAGGGTTACTATCTGTGAAGGACAGGAAGGTTTGATGTTGTTTCTCCTTTATTTCAATTTCTACAAGTGAAGTGTTTATACAGTAAATTGTCTTTTGAAGGCAGTAAAACTTAACAGAAGGTTCAACCATTTCAGGAGCAAATACTAATGGAACAACTGGAACAATCAAGAATAAAGGTACAAGTCCAATAATGTGCTTTTTCTTTGTGAAATCTAAAGCTTGATCACCTAAGGTTTTAATTTTACTAACTTCCAAGTACTTGATTGAAAATTACTTTTGAACATAATTGAAAGAAGAATAATCATCTCATAAGATCAAAAAGAAGTAGAGAATCAAATGATGAAAATATAGATATTTCCAGCTATACAGAGATGAGGTTTCAATTTTGGTTTGCTTTTACTGGAAACTTCCTTCAACTTCAGGATGAAATAATATTGATGTAGGATAGATCTGAGATGAAGAATTAACGAAAAATAAACTAGGATCTAAACTCCACGTTTAGACCGGTAAGATCTCTCACATGTATCCACTCCACGTATCAACATCAAGATAGATAAATACCTCTACGGTAGGATATCTCTACGGTGTAAATGAAATAATCAATTTCAATATCAATAATTTGTAGTCTAAAATACTTGTGGGGATTACATCACTATTTAAAGAGACTTAAAACTCTAATGTTACTTGGAGAATAATAAAAGTACTAAAAGACTAAGTTACCCTTACTAAACATTAAAAATTCCTAATTACTAATTAATATCCCTAAATCCCCACTAATAAATAAAATACATAAATCACATCAACGATTTTTATATTAAACATAATAAAAACTCCAATTAATAAATATAAAAAATCTTTTCTTTGTCCTTGACTTAGAGTTCCCATCATTCTCCTCTTGTTGGAGAAAACTCGACCTCGAGTTCTATAATATGAAAGAATAAGCAATGAATTCTTCTGTAACGGAAAAATATTTTAGAACACCTTTTACAACATCATCACGAGGTAAGGCTCAAAAATTTTTGGAAAGAGAATTGACGATAGGATCACTTTCGTATTCAAAGGCGCTGAAAATAAGTTTTCTGGAACAACAAAGTCAACAATGTCAATTTGGATTGGATCAACTTCTTGAATCGTCCTTTCCTCGATAATGAACAACTCCAAAGCAACGTTAAATGTTTCTTCAATTTGTTCCTCATACAGAATCTCTGGTTCAACTTTTGGAACTTCAAGAATTTTCATGTACACATCACAACTATCTGTAGCCCCAAAATTTAGAGCATCCTCTTTTTCTTTCTTTTGCTCTGCTTAAAGATGTGCTCCTCGCAAATCAATAAGGACTTCTTTTATAGAAGATATGTCATTTTTTAATAAGATATGCCATCTTTTAATAAAGATATGTCGAACATTTAGAAATCACTCTTTGTGTGGCCTCTCTTGCTTCAGCTTGTTGACGTTTCCTCGCTTCAGCTTGTTGACGTTTCCTTGCATCAGTTTTCTTTTTTTTATCTTGATATCGACGTTTCAATTTTTCAAAGTAATTTTGTGCTTCAACCATATCCCATCTAAGCTCTTCTTGCTTGTGTTTCAAATATCTATGACCACATGCATTAATAAAATAGTATATTCGATCACTTTTATCGTCAAGAAACCTAATATACTCTTTTGCTTCGACAATCAATTCTCTAATGGCGTGAGACATTGGGTGTTTTTTTTTGATAAGTTATGGGCCTAACTAAAAGGAAAATAAAAAATAAGGGCTAAGATATGAATTCAAAAAGTGTAGGAGCTTATTTAGAAAGGATGAAATGGTATAAATGAAAAGTGTATAAATTACGGGGCTAAAATTGAAAAGGTAAGAAAACCATGGGTTTAAACTGCAATTTTGGAAAAGATATTTATAAGATTAGGGTTACTATATCTTCTTATTACCACAATCATCAAGCAGCCGCCACAAGTAGCCCTTCTTCTCCTCCTTTTTTTCGTAAACTAGCACGATGAACAGTACTGCGGCGATGAACAGTAACTCCGACGATGAACGGTAATTCCGGCAAATTTTTTTTTAAAAAATCAAGATCTCCCAAAAACTGAAAAATTAATATAGAAACCTTAAGCTTTGATACCAAAAATGATGTAGGACAAATCTGAGATTAAGAATTAACGAAAAATAAACGAGGATCTAAATTTCACGTTTAGACCGCTAGGATTTCTCAAGTGTATCCACTCCACGTATCAAGACCAATATAAATAAAATACCTCTACGATACCTCTACGGTATGAATGAAATAATCAATTTCAATATCAATAATATGTAGTCTAAAAGACTTGTAGGGATTACATCACTATTTAAAGAGACTTAAAACCCTAATGTTATTTGGAGAATAATAAAAGTACTAAAAGACTAAGGTACTCTTACTAAACATTAAAAATTCCTAATTACTAATTAATATCCCTAAATCCCCGCTAATAAATAAAATACATAAATCACACCAACGACTTTTATATTAAACATAATAAAAACTCCAAATAATAAATATAAAAAATCTTTTCTTTGTCCTTGACTTAGAGAGTCCCCATCAAATATCGCCTGTAAATCTATTGCCGATGTGTATAAAGAATAAGAAATTGGATTACGATCAGAGAAAGACAAAATCACAGTAAATGTTGTGGCAGTTGTTCCTGGAGTTATTAGTCCTAAAACCTATTGTCACATCATGATAACATTTTGTCTTACTTTCTATCAGGAACAGCGAGTCACGATGGAGAATACGAATTTGCGCAAACAGGCAAATCCTTATCATCTTTCACTTATCTTTGTTATTTTTCACACCTGACAAAATTTCATTGATTCCTCCCCCACTTCCTTCTTAATATGATTTTCAGATTGAGGAGCTTCGAAGTTATTTTCCAGTAAGTGCAAGCCCAGTGGGAGGTTACCTTGAATACAATCCTGAAACTAGAAATTCTCCCATAAGAAATGGTGCTTCAAGTCCAGAAGCTGTCTGCAAAAGCAGAGCTGAGAATGGAGATTTAATGACAACCTTGCACCTCGGGTACTTCTTTTTCCTCCCATCAAGTTCTTCTGCTTTACTTTTCTGTTTTTGCATCAAATTAGGCGGAATTGTTTTGAAAGGTCTCATATATGGAGTTTATCTGCTATTTATTCATATTTAATTACCTTATTCTTCAGTCATTTTTATGAAGTCTTTGATGTGCAGGCCTCCATCTCACGGTCATCGAAAGAGGAAGTCACCAGAGAAAGAAACTCATTGCAGCACCTCTGAGAGTCAAATTGACATGTGATCATTTCCTTTGCTCGTCCCAAACCCTTATTCAATAGAAACAAGTTACCTGACATGAAGTTGAGATAGTTATTTTAAGTTTAGGTGTTTATTTTGAAGTACCATTACCCTTGGCCAATGAATATAATATTTTTCATATAAGTTTCCAGATGATCAAAGTCTGGTAGAGGTGTTTGTTTTTTCCTAAGGGGATGTTCTCTACATGGTTTCAAAGATGGGAGGAAAACTAATTTTTCTGGTCTTAACTTTTATATGCCAATTATTGGTACTTTTTCCTGTGGTACATTAGTATTTCTTGGTTTATTTGATCAGTTTAATTTTCATCCTTCGATCTATTCTTTGGTTGCTAAGAAGCAAATGCATTGAAATTTTGAAGCAATTCATAATTTCATTTTTCTTCCATCCTTTGTCCCGTTTTCGCTTTTATCTTTATCTTGAAAATGAAGCCATCTTTCTTAGTAGTTCATATGATGTTTTGGAGAAGTTAGAATCGTTAGTGTTATTTTCCTTTATTTCCTTCCATTCTTTAAGTTTATTTATTTCATTATATTTTGATACTAAATTTAAGTACATGTGCAATTGGTAGATTTATTTCCTTTTTACCTAAGAATTCATTGTTATCTATTCTTCTGTTAGTGTGCACTACATTTTGAGTAGCATAACTGATAGTTGAATATCAAAGTCTTTGATGATCTTTTCTCTTATGCAGGAACTACTCATCTTACACAATAAATACATTCCACCATATACAAGTATTAGTAATATTAATAAACATACAAATTTATATACAGTGAATTTATACACACAAAGTTATTTACAAAAAGAACTGTTCTATTGCATTTTCTGCCTGAGGATATCAAGCAATTCATTCCTACCTGCCATAACCTCAGAGAACAGCTGATTAGCTGCCTCTCCGACGCCCTTCAGAACCTTCTCAATCACTTCAAGTCTTCTCTTCAATTCCTTTGCGGAATCAGCAACAGTTTTGCCTTTAGCCATAGCTGAAATAAGGTAATCCACTGATTCATTTATTTCTCTAAATTCCTTTACAATTCCCCTGTTTTCCATCATCTCTTTACAAACACTCGAATCGAGAGCATTTAGTGTAGGCAATATGAATCCGCTTGCTGATTTTCTGATGTCCGTGTATGGTTTAACATCACTGCATAATCTTGATAGCAAAACACTGGATACCCATAAACCGGTACTCTCTAAAACCAACAAAGCTTGATGGAAAACAAATCCCTTTTCAGTAGAAATCTTTTGTTTGCTCTCTCCAATCCCTTTAATTCTCAAATCCTTGCAATCTTTCAGACGAATTTCCTTTAGGCGGTTTAGCTTTTCGGGGGAATTCTTGATGATGCTTAAAGCATGAGATACCGAAACCTGAGTTTGATTTAGTTGAGAGACAGCAGAACTAATGGAATTCAGGAATTCCAACAAGTTTAGGCTGTAGTTTAGATAGTCCTCGATGGAAGAAACTTCCCATTTACTAATAGGGTAGTCTATCTCCACCACCAGCTTTGAAAAAGCTTTGTTAACAATAGGCAGCTGCTCAAAACATTGTTGGAGCCATGCTAGGGACAAAAATTCCGATCCAAGATCTGAATTCGGCAATAGTTTGCTTACACAATTTGATACATCAGAATAAAAAGCTTGTAAAGAAGCCGAAAAGGCTTCTGATGGGTGGTTGTGGTGGTGGTGGTGATTCTCCAGTTTGGATGAATGTTTAGGAAAAAAGACTAGTTTTTGTACCAATAGAACCATGACAAAAACTAACAGAAAATGGTGCTTTTTTGTTTGTTTGGATTTTTGATGATCATATATTCATATTGATTTGGTGGTTGATCTTTATTTATACAAGGAAGTTTGGAATTTTTATAGTACAAGTTGTATTTGCTTCTAGATGTAAAGAGTAAACCAGCAGCTTGTTAGAGAGGGAAAACACGTTGGTCAAATGTTCTTATCTTGTTTGCACATTGTTTATTTGTGTCAGCTTGTCATCACACACGCAATTGGAGACCATTGGGTCCACTTAGTGCTTGCTTTATAGATGCTATAAAGGATTGGGAGGCATACAGGAAGGGGGATGTTCGGTCATGTGGTTTATATATTAGAGATGGGTTTAGGGAATATTTAATTAAAATCAGCTGTGTGTTTTCCAGGTGATTTTAATCCATGAGCATAAGTATCATTTGGAATAAATTACTTGTTTATGAATTATAATGTGGTTAAATATTTAAATGTAGGGAATATTATTTTCACATGGTTCTTATTCACATAAAAGTGAGACTCACTGTATGCTCATGTGAGAGAGAAACGTATAAAAGTATCAATTCCTTGGATGTATTCCATAAGTTAGTACACGAATAAGAACGTAAACAAAAATATTACTGTGTAATTATTGTCATCCTATTTTTAAATAAAAATTTAAAGAGAAATAGAGGAGAAGAATCCACTTTGATTTTAAAAACTTTATTTTATTTTTTGGTGTGGGCCGGTGGGGGGATATCTTACGATTCAATTTGAGAAAAGTCAAACATCCACTAGAGATTAACTCTAGTATTCATCCACTAGAGATTAAGCTCTGTTGAAACTTTTGTGAATTTGTTAATGACTTCAAATGATAATTGGAATTTTGACGGATAGAAATGATTCGCAGATGTTTGCTTCAGAATGTGATGATTGGCTGAGGTTAGTAGTCATTTAAGTTGGTATAAACATGTTTAATAGTAAACCTGATAAGTTGGTTTACAAACTAGTGGGTCCACTTAAATTTTACCTATAACTATTTAGATTATTTAATTAATTTAAATTATTTGGGCTAGTTAAAGTTTTGACATATATTTTAAAAAAAATAAATATATGGATACATTTAATTTACTCCCTCTTTCCCGAATCCAGACCCACCTATGAATTAATTAAGCTTACCACATCCACATATTTATTCCTTTTTTTAAAAAAGAAAAACAAGTTTAAACCAGTTAACTGAATTAGACCCCTTTTTTTAACCCCAAATTCGTCTTCTCCATCGCGGTGTAATTGAAATCGACGATACTTCTCTCTCACGGCCTAATTGAATTCGGCAATACATTGTCTTACAAACTACAAAGAACAGTAAGAACTCAATATATGCATTGTAATTGGACATACAAATCAAACATTAGCATGAATAATAGGGAGTTAGTTTTTTACTAAATTATTATTTATCCATTTTACATTTGAACCTGTTACACATAATAATTACGGGATAAGACATACCTTGATTTTATAATTATTAGCTGTTTATAATCTTTTTAAATAAAGGCATAAATATGGATTAATATCTTGAACTTTTAATGTTTTTTCACTTTGGGGATTGTATTATCAATTTTTTCAATTAGGGGATTAAACTTTTAATTTTTTTCACTTTAGGAATTGTCTTCTCAATTTTTTCAATTAGGGGATTAAACTTTTAAATTTTTTTTCCTGATTATGTCTAAATTGATAGTGTTACATCAGAAAATTGATAACATAGGTTGTAAGACCCCAAATTATTAATAAATGAAATTTAAATTCCCTCTATTTATTATTTTGAAATAGTAAGTGTTAAATTGATTAATGAGGTTAGTTATGGGTAAAATGCGCAAATATTTCAAATAAGCAGGTGGTTATAAAATATTCATTGTTGTCGGGGAATATTCGTTTGGTCGTGGAATATTCTTCCTGTCGGGGAATATTCGTACGACGGCGCAGTCTTTTGTGGGCCCCATAACGGAAAGCGATTGGATGAAGAAAACGACAAGTATATGTTTTTTATTAATAACGGCGTAGTTGTTACCGTTAATACTGTTGGAATACCCGGTGGTTAAAACACAGTAATACGCGTTGTTACACAGTAGCACACTGTGTTGCACCAATTATTGATTCTTACGTAAGAAGGCACTACTCAATAATGGTTACAGTAATTACTGTTCAGTATTTTATTTTATTGATTCAATAATTGTTGCGTTGATATTTTATATTACTGTTGTTTCAATAATTGTCACTACACAGTATTTCTCATTATCAGATCAATAATTCATATTATTTGAATAGTATTATTAGATAACATTATTGGCAATGTCTAGAAAGTTCTGTCTAAGGAGAGGTTTGGTCATCTAATTGCGCGCCAGTAAGGAGAAATCCTTATTGGAAAGCCCCCCCTTTCCTGGGAACGGCCTGGTTGTCATAAATGTGATTCTGTAATATTATTTGTGAATAATTAATTATTGATTCATATGATAAGGAAATATTTATTTTTGTGGATATAAATGAGGGATATATTTTTGTGGTTAAAAATGAAGGAGTTAATGTTGAGGTTTTTATCAGTATTTTTGTCGGAATGGAGGTATTAAAAATCAGGATTTTTGAGATATTTTGCGGGGGTTATAATTTTTAATCCGACCGTTGGATCGTGGTAATTTTTGGATATGTTATACATATATAAGTTGAGTATATGTCCACAAATTTTGAACCATTAAAAATGAACGTATGATTTATTATGAATTTTACGAGATGACTAGTTCAGAAATTGTTGAATTTTCGGAGTTAATCATTTTAGTAAAAAATTCTAGAATTGGTGGGCCCCACTCTTGGTTGGTGAAGAAATGTGCTGAGATTTTTATTTAAATGTGGTGGGTGGGAATAGTAGCAGGTAAAGCCATCAGGTTGCAGGTTAAGTCTGCTTCGGCGTGCTAACATTTTCCTATAAATAGAGGGCTAAGTTAGAATTGAAAATCACACCAGAAACAAGTTTTCTCTCTTTCTCTCTCTAGATTATTGAGTGTATTTTGTGAGTATTTAGATACTTTGAGAGTTTCTATTCATCAGAGCAAGTGTCTTTCAGCCTTATACCGGTATTCCGACCAGAAGTACTGTCTTTACGAGGTAAGGGATGTTATTTTATTCAAAAATGATATTATTTCTTCAATATCATTATGCCGAAATATTGGTTAGAAATTTTTATCAAATTTAGAACTTTTCACGTCGGGGTTACTATTCATGAGTTACTATTCACGAGTTACTATTCACCGAAAAATAAAATTTTCTTCTTTTCGTCCAAAATATCTATTCTGGGTACTAGCTTTGATTGTATCCATGTTTTGATCATTCTTGAATTCTACTTCATTATGAATAATTATAAGGTATTTTTGGACATGGATAAATCGAAATACGAATCCTTAATATTTGTTATTTTGTTTCACTGGATTCGTTTTCTTTAAGATAATCCTCAGTCCTAAATGATGATATTACTGAATATCTTTGGCCCGTAGTGCAAAGATGAATGATTAACTGATGAATATCTTTGGCCCGTAGTGCAAAGATGAACAGGTGTTGAGATGAACATGACCGATTGGTGATACAAATGAATATCTTTGGCCTGTAGTGCAAAGATGAATATTTGATTAAAGATGGTTATTGATTGTTGTTACAGGGATAAAATATTGATGATGGACTTTTAAATCTTAGAAGATAGTAGAACTCATTCTCTACTTGACTCTTCTAATGGTTTGCTGTTTCCGCTGCAGTTATTGATTTAAAACTTGTTGTTTATTGTATTCTATTAGATTTTTCCCTGTTGAAGACTAACGATAATTTGTTCTGTATTATCTTAGTCATAATGTTCTTTACTGGGCTAGTTGAGCTCACCCTTTTCCTTTTTGTTCCATTTTTCTCAGGAGGCGATAATGTAGCGAGTACTAGTCGGGGTATGGAATGATGGTTCTAGAAGTTACTTTAGTAGTCCTCACTATTTTTGTGAAATAATGTATCAATAATTGTAATGAGGACTTATTTGAGTGTGGATATTGTCTAAATGATAATATTTGTATTTAAACTCACAGTTCTTGTGTTGTAATAATAAAGATGTAGTTGTTTCTGTACCATGTATTTTGGCGACTCAGAATGGGTGTTGTATACCTATTTTGGGGGCGTCACAGTTGGTATCAGAGCTTAGGGATATGATCTCTGGCGGAGATCGGAGAATAGAACTAAGAGGGGAGAGACGAATAAATCCTTCGCTAGTGTGTCCTACCTAAGCTTATTTATTGGTCAGTCATAATATAGGGGTATTATGTGATTTGTTAATTTATTTAATTAACCCTTGTTTTATGGCAGTATTTGAGAATGTCGACTAAGAATATTAACAGTGGAGTAAATGAGACCGTGGAGACACCGGTGCTTACCAACGAGGAGAACGTGCAACAGGCTGGCAATGTTCCTCCTGTGAACAACACCAATGAGCAGATGATGAATGATAGAATGTTTAGAAGTTTTTTGCAATTCATGCAAAACCAGACGAGGGAGACTCGTGTTCAAAATACAGGAGGAAATGATAGCAATTCACGGTTTGTCACAGCCAAACAGTTCAAAGAATTGGGACCACCAGAATTTAAGGGAAAGCCGGATCCGATCATGGCGGAAACGTGGGTCAAGCAAATTACCAAAATATTCGATGTCTTGGGATGCACGGAGGAACAGAAGGTTCCATTCGCCACCTTTATGTTCCGTGGCGAGGCAGATTATTGGTGGGAGTCTGTGAAGCGTACCCATCCAACCGCACTCAGCATGTCTTGGGAGACATTTTAGAAACTGTTCAATGACAAGTACTTTCCTGAAAGTATTTGTCATATGAAGGAGGTAGAGTTTATTAGACTGGAGCAGAATAACATGACGGTGTCTCAGTACGAGGCGAGGTTTGCAGAGTTGTCCAGGTTTGCACCTCATTTGGTGGAGAATGAGGAACGTATGACGAGGATGTTTTTGAGAGGTTTGAAACCTGGCATACGTCAATATCTCATTTCTCATAAATTTTCTCTCTATTCAGATGTTGTCAACAGGGCTCAATTATTAGAGCGAGATAATGAGTACGGTCAACTGAGGGACCACAACCAGGATCATATCAGTGACATCAGTCATCAGAACAATGATAACCAGCGGAGAAAGAAAAATACAGACAAGAACGACAACCACTCTGGTGGTAATCGTGGCTATGAAAATAGAAAAAGCGAGTCGGGAGGAGATTTTAAAAAGAGGAGATTCAACAATGACAATACGAAGACGTCAGCACCAGCAGCAATTGGTTCCAAGGGAGGAGAACGACCACCGATTATATGCTATAAGTGCGGAAAAGAAGGACATATCAGCCCAAACTGCCCACAACAGTTTAAGGTATGTTATAATTGTGGAAAGGAAGGACATATCGCTCGAGATTGCACTATAGCAAAACCAAGTCCAGCGGGGATGGTGACTCAAAAAGCTGTCCCAGAAAAGATAAAGTCAACGGTTCCTGGAAGAGCGTTTGTCGTGACTGGTCAACATGCGAGGAACCCAAACGAGGTGATCACGGGTAAGCTAATCATAAATTCATGCGAAGTTTATACCTTATTAGATACCGGTTCTACCCATTCTTTTATCTCTCCTGCTTGTGCTCAACGTTTAAACTTGACTCCGGAAAAGTTAGACTTTGATTTATCTGTGGAGACTCCATTAGGAGAAACTTTCATCACATCCACTGTTTATAAATCTTGTGTGATCCAAGTTGGCACCATCACCTTACCTGTTGACCTTATCTCTTTAAAGATACTTGCTTTTGATGTGATTTTAGGGATTGATTGGCTAACCACTCATCATGCCAAAATTGATTGTTTTCGTAAGGTTGTTAGTTTTCATATTCCTAACCAACCTGTTGTACGAATTCAAACAACTAAGCCATTAAAATCAATCACTGTTATATCAAGCCATAAAGCCATTCGTTTATTAAAAAACGGATGTCAAGCTTTCTTAGCCCATGTTATGGATTTAAATAAAGACACGTCAAATTTGAATAATATTCCTGTTGTTATTGACTTTCCTGACGTATTTCCTGAAGAACTTCCCGGTCTACCCCCGGAACGAGAAATTGAATTCTTTATTGATCTTGAACCTGGTACAAAGCCCATTTCTAAAACCCCATATCGAATGGCTCCTATTGAACTTCAGGAGTTAAAGGTCCAACTACAAGAGTTGTTGGACATCGGTTTCATTCGTCCTAGTACATCTCCTTGGTGTGCTCCTGTTTTATTTATAAAGAAGAAAGACGGGAGTATGCGACTTTGTATTGATTACCGGGAATTAAATCATGTCACTATTAAGAATAGGTATCCGCTACCTCGTATTGATGACCTGTTTGACCAGTTACAAGGAGCACAATTCTTTTCAAAGATCGATCTTCGTTCTGGATATCATCAGCTGAAGGTTAAAACTGAGGATATTCCAAAGACTGCCTTCAGAACTCGGTACGGGCATTATGAATTCCTAGTCATGTCTTTTGGATTGACTAATGCTCCTGTGGCTTTCATGGATATGATGAACCGAGTATTCAAGGATTATTTGGATCAGTTCGTTGTTGTCTTTGTTGATGACATCCTCATATATTCCAAAAGCCGTGAAGATCATGAGCATCATTTGAAGCTGGTACTCCAAAGGCTGCGTGAAAATAAGTTATATGCTAAGTTGAAGAAATGCGAGTTCTGGCTTGAGGAAGTAGCTTTCCTAGGGCACGTGGTGTCAAAACATGGAGTATCTGTTGACCCGGCGAAGATTGAAGCAATACAAAGTCGGGAGCAACCAAAGACGGTGACCGAAGTACGTAGCTTTCTAGGCTTAGCTGGTTATTATCGAAGATTCATGGAAGGGTTTTCTCGAATCGCTACCCCGTTAACTCAGCTGACTCGGAAAGATATCAAATTCGTATGGAGCGAGGAATGCGAGAAGAGTTTTCAAGAGCTTAAGAGGAGACTCATTTCGGCACCTGTTCTGACAATACCATCTGGTTCGGATGGATTTGTTATCTACAGTGATGCTTCAGGCAAAGGGTTAGGATGTGTTCTCATGCAACATGGAAAAGTCATAGCCTATGCCTTGCGACAACTCAAAGAATATGAGAGGAATTATCCTACTCATGATTTGGAGTTGGCAGCAGTAGTTTTCGCGTTGAAGATCTGGAGACACTACCTGTATGGGGAGAAAGTGGAGATCTATACAGATCATAAAAGCCTCAAATATTTCTTCACCCAAAAGGAACTCAACATGCGGCAGCGACGTTGGCTCGAGCTGTTGAAAGATTACGATCATACCATCCAATATCATCCTGGAAAAGCAAACGTAGTAGCTGACGCATTGAGTAGAAGATCATATGCGGGTACGAGTGCAATGTTGTTAACACAAAGGCCCATTTTGTATGACTTGCAAAGGATGGAGATAGAGATGAAGGCTCCAAGTACCCACATGATGATATCAAATATACGAGTAGAACCGACTTTAATCGATAAAGTTAAAGCTGCTCAAGCTACGGACATAGAGCTGATGCGTATAAAGAAGAAAGTGCAAGAAGGTTCTATTCCAGAAGCAAGAATCGATGAAGAAGGAATACTTCGAGTCCACTCTAGACTCTGTGTTCCTAACAATTCTGATTTGAAGTACAAGATCATGATGGAAGCACACAATACACCATTTGCAATCCATCCTGGAAGTACCAAAATGTATCGTGATCTACGACATACATTTTGGTAGAATAATATGAAGAGAGAGATTGCAAAGTTTATCTCGAGGTGTTTAACTTGTCAACGTGTAAAGGCGGAACATCAAGTACCAAAGGGTCCATTGCAACCACTTGAGATTCCGAAATGGAAGTAGGAACACATTACCATGGATTTCGTTACGGGTCTTCCCACGGTTTCTCAAGGCATAAATGCTATTTGGGTTATTGTTGATAGATTAACCAAGTCTGCTCATTTCTTGCCGATACGGGAGACTTATTTTCTTGAACGTCTTGCTCGTATATACGTAGATGAGATTGTGAGACTGCATGGCATGCCAGTATCCATAGTTTCGGATCGTGACCCAAGATTCACTTCAAGATTTTGGGTTAGCTTGCAAAAAGCTATGGGCACAGATTTACGATTTAGTTCGGCATACCATCCTCAAACGGACGGACAATCAGAGAGGACTATTCAAACTCTTGAAGATCTATTAAGACTTTGTGTCCTAGATTTCAAAGGGAGTTGGGATAAGTACCTACCATTGGTGGAATTCTCTTACAATAACAGTTATCAGGCAAGTATAGGTGTGGCCCCATTTGAAGCATTATATGGACGAAAGTGTCGCTCTCCAGTATGCTGGGACGAGGTGGGTGAAGCAACATTGTTGGGACCAGAGTTGGTACGCATGACTACAGAGAAGATCCAAACGATTCGACAACGTATACAAACGGCACAAGATCGACAAAAGAGTTATGCGGATCTTCATCGAAAGGACGTAGAATTTGACATTGGGGATCATGTATTGTTGCGTGTGGCTCCATGGAAACGGGTTACAAGATTTGAGAAGAGAGGAAAGCTCAATCCACGATTTATTGGTCCATTTCAGATTCTTGACCGAGTAGGAAATGTGGCCTATAGACTCGCGTTACCTCCAAGTATGTCTCGTGTTCATAATGTTTTTCATATATCTGTGTTACGTAAATATGTGAAAGACCCAGACCACGTTATTGAGTTAGAACCGGACGAGATAGCTGAAGACTTAACGTACGAAGAGGTACCTGTCAAGATCTTGGATAGAAAGGAGCATGTCCTACGCACGAAGGTCATACCACAAGTTAAAGTTTTGTGGAGAAACCATGCTATTGAGGAAATGACCTGGGAGTTGAAAACGGAAATGAAAGCGAGGTATCCTCATCTTTTCGAAACACCAGGTACGTACGTCAATTTCGAGGACGAAATTTCATAAGGAGGGGAGGTTGTAAGACCCCAAATTATTAATAAATGAAATTTAAATTTCCTCTATTTATTATTTTGAAATAGTAAGTGTTAAATTAATTAATGAGGTTAGTTATGGGTAAAATACGTAAATATTTCAAATAAGCAGGTGGTTATAAAATATTCATTGTTGTCGGAGAATATTCGTTTGGTCGTGGAATATTCTTCCTGTCGGGGAATATTCGTACGACGGCGCAGTCTTTTGTGGGCCCCATAACGGAAAGCGATTGGATGAAGAAAACGACAAGTATATGTTTTTTATTAATAACGGCGTAGTTGTTACCGTTAATACTGTTGGAATACCCGGTGGTTAAAACACAGTAATACGCGTTGTTACACAGTAGCACACTGTGTTGCACCAATTATTGATTCTTACGTAAGAATGCACTACTCAATAATGGTTACAGTAATTACTGTTCAGTATTTTATTTTATTGATTCAATAATTGCTGCGTTGATATTTTATATTACTGTTGTTTCAATAATTGTCACTACACAGTATTTCCCATTATCAGATCAATAATTCATATTATTTGAATAGTATTATTAGATAACATTATTGGCAATGTCTAGAAAGTTCTGTTTAAGGAGAGGTTTGGTCATCTAATTGCGCGCCAGTAAGGAGAAATCCTTATTGGAAAGCCCCCTCTTTCCTGAGAACGGTCTGGTTGTCATAAATGTGATTCTGTAATATTATTTGTGAATAATTAATTATTGATTCATATGATAAGGAAATATTTATTTTTGTGGATATAAATGAGGGATATATTTTTGTGGTTAAAAATGAAGGAGTTAATGTTGAGGTTTTTATCAGTATTTTTGTCGGAATGGAGGTATTAAAAATCAGGGTTTTTGAGATATTTTGTGGGGGTTATAATTTTTAATCCGACCGTTGGATCGTGGTAATTTTTGGATATGTTATACATATATAAGTTGAGTATATGTCCACAAATTTTGAACCGTTAAAAATGAACGTATGATTTATTATGAATTTTACGAGATGACTGGTTCAGAAATTGTTGAATTATCGGAGTTAATCATTTTGGTAAAAAATTCTAGAATTGGTGGGCCCCACTCTTGGTTGGTGAAGAAATGTGCTGAGATTTTTATTTAAATGTGGTGGGTGGGAATAGTAGCAGGTAAAGCCATCAGGTTGCAGGTTAAGTCTGCTTCGGCGTGCTAACATTTTCCTATAAATAGAGGGCTAAGTTAGAATTGAAAATCACACCAGAAACAAGTTTTCTCTCTTTCTCTCTCTAGATTATTGAGTGTATTTTGTGAGTATTTAGATACTTTGAGAGTTTCTATTCATCAGAGCAAGTGTCTTTCAGCCTTATACCGGTATTCCGACCAGAAGTACTGTCTTTACGAGGTAAGGGATGTTATTTTATTCAAAAATGATATTATTTCTTCAATATCATTATGCCAAAATATTGGTTGGAAATTTTTATCAAATTTGAAACTTTTCACGTCGGGGTTACTTTTCATGAGTTACTATTCACGAGTTACTATTCACCGAAAAATAAAATTTTCTTCTTTTCGTCCAAAATATCTATTCTGGGTACTAGCTTTGATTGTATCCATATTTTGATCATTCTTGAATTCTACTTCACTATGAATAATTATAAGGTATTTTTGGACATGGATAAATCGAAATACGAATCCTTAATATTTGTTATTTTGTTTCACTGGATTCGTTTTCTTTAAGATATTTTTCATCATCCTCAGTCCTAAATGATGATATTACTGAATATCTTTGGCCCGTAATGCAAAGATGAATGATTAACTGATGAATATCTTTGGCCCGTAGTGCAAAGATGAACAGGTGTTGAGATGAACATGACCGACTGATGATACAAATGAATATCTTTGGCCTGTAGTGCAAAGATGAATATTTGATTAAAGATGGTTATTGATTGTTGTTACAGGGATAAAATATTGATGATGGACTTTTAAATCTTAGAAGATAGTAAAACTCATTCTCTACTTGACTCTTCTAATGGTTTGCTGTTTCCGCTGCAGTTATTGATTTAAAACTTGTTGTCTATTGTATTCTATTAGATTTTTTCCTGTTGAAGACTAACGATAATTTGTTCTGTATTATCTTAGTCATAATGTTCTTTACTGGGCTAGTTGAGTTCACCCTTTTCCTTTTTGTTCCATTTTTCTCAGGAGGCGAGAATGTAGCGAGTACTAGTCGGGGTATGGAATGATGGTTCTAGAAGTTACTTTAGTAGTCCTCACCATTTTTGTGAAATAATGTATCAATAATTGTAATGAGGACTTATTTGAGTGTGAATATTGTCTAAATGACAATATTTGTATTTAAACTCACAGTTCTTGTGTTGTAATAATAAAGGTGTAGTTGTTTCTGTACCATGTATTTTGGCGACTCAGAATGGGTGTTGTATACCTATTTTGGGGGCGTCACATAGGTGCGACACGTGACTAAAAAATATTTATGTATAATATTGAGTCTCATTTTAACATTTATTCAATTAATTTTTTGTACCAAAAATGATAAATATAAGACCATTATTAATTTTACTTTAAAAAATTGTCATTAAATTTACTTAAAAAAAGTTAAATTTACCAAAAAATTAATAATTTACCAAAAGGGTAAAATTATCATTAAATTTACTTTAAAAAAATTAATAATGGTTTTATATTAAAATTATAATAATTATAATTTACTTTAAAACTAATAATGGTCCTATATTTATCTTTTTTGGTACAAAAATAAATGTTAAAATAAGACTCAATATTACACATAAATATTTTTTAGTCACGTGACGGTGTCATGACATCAATTTTCTAACGTGACATTATCAATTAGACGTAATCATAAAAAATTAAAAGTTTAATCTTCTAACGGAAAAAATTGAGAAGACAATCTCTAAAGTGTAAAAGAATTAAAAGTTTAATCCCCTAATTGAAAAATTGAAAAGACAATCCCCAAAGTAGAACAAAAATTAAAAGTTCAGAGTATTAATCTATATTTAATTATATTTAAGCCTTAAATAAAATACAATTGCTGATTTTTTTTATTTTTTTAAAAAAAACATCATCTTCATGCAAATGAAATAAATTTTGTACTTTTTACTATTAGTTTGCAATGTTCGTTATTAGGAGTGCCACAATTCTTTCTTATTATAATTATATTTCCTTCTTTTAATTATATTTATTTTATTGTTTGTTTATTTATTTATAAATAATACTAAGTTTTTAAATACATTTTTTGGTCACACGCTTTATTTTTGTATTTCTGTTGCAAAAGTATGATACAATGGTTTATTGTAAATTTACAATGTACATTTGTCACTGGATTGTCAGAACTTTTTTTGTTACAATAATCATTCCTTCTTTGATAATTATTTGTTAATGTTTGTTTATTTTAAAAAATATTATTTATAAATAACATCAAATTTTAATTAAACAATACTCTTTGGCCACATGCACAGTGTGCCAAGTTACTAGAATTTAAATATAAGAAATAAAAAATAAAAATCAATAACTGTTTTAAAAGAGTTATTGTCAAACCAAGTTTTATTTTATTTGTGGAAGAGGCTGAAGGATAACACGAGTAAATAGTAATTAGTAACTATGTAGATTGAAAGTATTTTAATAAGAATAAATTAGTCAGTTTCAACCATATATAGGATGTGTATAAATTAATATCCAAAATAAAAAGAGAGAGAAGTTAACTTTTTTTAAAAGAGAGAATGTATAAAAAAAAATTAGAGAGAATGTTTAAAAAAAAAATTAAAGAGAAGTTAAAGAAAGATAAAAAAAATCAATATGTCAAGTAATTAATTTTATTAGGCCATAATAATAATAAATTTGAATTTTAAAGAATGGGTAGACCTATATTGGAATCATAACTGTCGACGTCAGAAATTTTATTTTTTTCTTTCCGTCTTTGTCTTTTGGTGTTCTCATTTTATGTAAAATTTATTTGAAAAAACAAGTTTGAAAAGGTCTAACATGTATATGTCGACTATTTAACTGTTAGAGTCCCAGTTGGTATTTTTAAATAGCTGCACCAACTCAACCGAGAAAAAATTTGCACAACAACCCAATGATTTGACACTGTTTAACTGGTCTGAGAAACCGAAATTCGTTAGGGTCCGGAGGCATGATTAAGCGGAGGGAAGGTGTTAGGCACCCCCCGACTTCCGTGATAACACAGTTACCGCCACTTTTCATTAAACTTTTATCTGTGTGTGTGTGTGTGTGTGTGTGTGTTTTAGGTCTATGT
The DNA here is from genome assembly GCA_016801055.1 of Panax notoginseng. Lineage (NCBI taxonomy): Eukaryota > Viridiplantae > Streptophyta > Magnoliopsida > Apiales > Araliaceae > Panax > Panax notoginseng. The sequence goes on along the minus strand of CM029019.1, from coordinate 152,544,160 downwards.
GCAGTTGTTTTGAAGTAGTGTTATGCCTCATTTCTACCTATATACAAAGGGTTTGACTTTTGTATAAAAGTTTAATTTTAACAAAATATAACAGTGATATTTTGTAAAACAGGTTTTTCAAACCCTTGTGCTCAATAGTAATTGAGGCCTTTGATACTTCTATTTTATTATATGTTCGACTTTATTTATTTTATTTTCGAGATATGAAACATCTTCTAGAAAATAAGATACATAGCAGTGCCGAACTTCTTGTGGGCATGAGAGTCATCTAAGGATATTCAGACATCGTAGATAATTTACAAGTTGGTTGTAGCTACAAAAATATCCATCACGGGAGCTGAATCTAAATTCAGAAGCTGAATCTGTGATCACATGATTCCTAGGCTCACATGAAAAAGCAATATGTACAAAAGCTAGAAAAAAATAGATTTGAGTAAATCTAAAGCATTATAGCTTCAACGGTTCCAGTTTAGTCACTTTGACTGGTTAAAGTTAGAAGTAGCCAAATTGAGGCAAATCTAGCTCGCAGGCTGAACGATGAAATATCTACATTATGAAAGCAGTTAAAGCAGATATTTATATAAAAGCAGTATATATATATATATATATATATATATATATATATATATATATATATATATATATATATATATATCATCGAACTCTGATTCGATTGAGCCTGGATATAATATTCGGCATTTTTGTTAGGCATGGAGTTCTCTTCGTGGTTATTTATCGCTTATATATATATATATATATATATATATATATATATATATATATAGTAAAAAGTCACGGATCGACGATCCGGGCATACCCACACAACGCGACTCACAACGTTAGTAGATATAAATATATAGAAGTAGTAGACAGCTTAAAAATATGAAAAATCTTACATAGGCTGCTAAGAAGACTTCCGATAGCTTTTAATACCTGAAAACTTGGTTTCCACCGGTTAAACTTCAGTATGTTACAAAACACAAGCTTACAAGTGTTTAGAAAGAAGAATCACTCAGTTTAGAGCACTCTAGCAGGGGTTACATGCTTAAATGGACAGAGTTTTTTTTTGTCCTTTTTACTTTTTCTCTTTTTTCAAATGAGCTGCCAAGAGCTCATATGTAAGACCCCAACTTATTAATAAATGAAATTAAATTTCCTCTATTTATTATTTTGAAATAGAAAGGGTTGATTTGATTAATGTGGTTAGTTATGGGTAAAATGCGCAAATATTTTAAATAAGCAAGTGGTTATAAAATATTCATTTTTGGTCGGTGAATATTCGTTTGATCGTGGAATATTTTTGCTGTCGGAGAATATTCGTACGATGGCGTAGCATTGTGTGGGCCCCATAACGGAAAGCGATTGGATGAAGAAAACGACAAGTATAAGTTGTTTATAATTAACGGCGTAGTTGTTACCGTTAATACTGTTGGAATACCTAGTGGTTAAAATACAGTAGCACACGGTATTGCACCAATTATTGATTCTTACGAAGGAAGGCACTACTCAATAATTGTTACAGTAGTTACTGTTCAATATTTTATTTTATTGATTCAATAATTGCTGCATTGATATTTTATATTATTGTTGTTTCAATAATTGTCACTGCACAATATTTTCCATTATCAGATCAATAATTCATATTATTTGAATAATATTATTAAATAACATTATTGGTAATGTCTAGAAAGTTCTGTCTAAGGAGAGGTTTGGTCATCAAATTGCGCGCCAGTAAGGAGAAATTCTTATTGGAAAGCCCCCTCTTTCTTGGGAACGGCCTGGTTGTCATAAATGTGATTCTATAATATTATTTGTGAATAATTAATTATTGATTCATATGATAAGGAAATATTTATTTTATGTGGATATAAATGTTGGATATATTTATTGTGGTTAAAAATGAAGGAGTTAATGTTGATGTGTTTTATCAGTATTTTTATCGGAATGGAGGTATTAAAAATCAAATTAGGGTTTTTGAGAAATATTGCGGAGGTTATAATTTTTAATCTGACCGTTGGATCGTGGTGATTTTTGGATATGTTATTCATATATAAGTTGAGTATATGTCCACAAATTTTGAACCGTTAAAAATGAACGTATGATTTGTTATGAATTTTACGAGATGACTGGTTCAGAAATTGTAGAAGTTACGGAATTTGTCATTTTGGTAGAAAATTCTAGAATTGGTGGGCCCCACTTTTGGTTGGTGAAAATGTGCTGAGATTTTTATTCAAATGTGGTGGGTGGGAATAGTAGCAGGTAAAGCCATCAGGTTGCAGGTTAAGTCTGCTTCGGCGTGCTAACATTTTTCTATAAATAGAGGGCTAAGTTAGAATTAAAAATCACACCAGAAATAAGTTTTCTCTCTTTCTCTCTCTAGATTATTGAGTATATTTTGTGAGTATTTAGATACTTTGAGAGTTTCTATTCATTAGAGCAAGTTTTCTTCAGCCTTATACCGATATTCTGACCAGAAGTACTGATATTTTGAGGTAAGAGATATTATTTTCTTCTTAAATGATATTATTTTCTTCAATATCATTATGCTGAAATATTGATATGAGTTTTTTTTATCAAATTTAGAACTTTTTGTGTCGGGGTTACTATTCATGTATACGACACTATTCACGTATACGACACTATTCACCTATACGACACTATTCACCGAAAAATAAAATTTTTCTTTTTTGTCCAAGATGTCTATTATGGTTACTATCTTTGATTGTATCTATATTTTGATCTTTATTTTTGAATTCTGCTTCACAATTGATTAATATGAAGTATTATTGATCTCGGATAAACTGTTATATGAATCCCTACTATTTGTCCTTCTGTCTCACTGGATTCGTTTTCTTTAAGATATTTTTCATCATCATCAGTCCTAAATGATGATATTACTGAATATCTTTGGCCTGTAGTGCAAAGATGTATGATTACCTGATGAATATCTTTGGCCTGTAGTGTAAAGATGAATATTTGGTTAAAGATGATTATTAATTGATGTTACAGGGATAAAATATTGATGATGGACTTTTAAATCTTAGAAGATAGTAGAATTCATTTTCTACTTGACTCTTCTAATGGTTTGCTATTTCCGCTGCAGTTGTTGATCTAAAACTTGTTGTCGATTATATTTTATCAGATTTTTCCATGTTGAATACTAATGATAATTTGTTGTATATTATCTTAGTCATAATATTCTTTACTAGGCTAGTTGAGCTCACCCTTTTCTTTTTTATTCCATTTTTCTTCTCAGGAGGTGAGAACATAGCAGGATCTAGTCGGGGTATGGAGTGATGGTTCTAGAAATATATTTTAGCAGTCCTCACTATTTCTGTAAAATAGTGCTTGAATAATTGTAATGAGGACTTATTTGAGTGTGGATATTGTCTAGAAGATAATATTTGTATTTAAACTCAAAGTATGTGTTGTCGTATTTTGCACGACAATTGTATTATTGAGGTTGTAGTTTGCTTTTTATACCATGTATTTGGCGACTCAAAATGGGTGTTGTATACCTATTTTGGGGGCGTCACAGTTGGTATCAAAGCTTAGGGATATGATCCCTGGCTGAGATGTGAGACAAGAACTAGGAGGGGAGAGACGAGGAATTCCTTCGCTAGTATGACCTGACTAAGTTTATTTGGTCGGTCAGAGTATAGGGATAATATATGACATGACTATTAACCCTTGTCTTATGGCAGTATTTAAGAATGGCAGCTGACAACGTTAATAATGGAGTAAATCAGACCGTGGAGACACCTTTGATCACCACCCAGGCGAACGTGCAACAGGAAGACAATATTCCTCCTGTAAACAATGTTACCGAGCAAACTATGAATGATGGAATGTTTAGGAGCTTTTTGCAGTTCATGCAAAATCAGATGAGGGAGACTCGTGTACAGAATACAGGTGGAAATGATAATAATGCGCGGTTTGTCACAACCAAGCAGTTCAAAGAATTGGGACCACCAGAATTTAAGGGAAAGTCGGATCCGATCATGGCGGAAACGTGGGTCAAGCAAATTACCAAGATATTCGATGTCTTGGGATGCACGGAGGAACAGAAGGTTCCATTCGCCACCTTTATGTTCCGCGGTGAGGCAGACTACTGGTGGGAGTCTGTGAAGCGTACCCTGCCTGGCGCACTCAACATGTCCTGGGAAACATTTCAGAAAATGTTCAATGACAAGTACTTTCCTAAAAGTATTCGTCATATGAAGGAGGTGGAGTTTATCAGACTGGAACAAAATAACATGACGGTGTCCCAGTACGAGGCGAAGTTTGCAGAGTTATCCAGGTTTGCACCTCATTTGGTCGAAAATGAGGAATGAATGACAAGAATGTTTCTAAGAGGTCTAAAACCCGAGATTCGGCAATATCTTATCTCTCATAATTTTTTTTATATTCAGATGTTGTAAACAGGGCTCAATTATTAGAGCGAGATAATGAGTATGTGCAACCAAGGGACCACAACCAGGGTCATACCGGTGACAGCAGTCATCAGAGCGATGATAACCAACGAGGAGGGAAAAATACGAACAAAGGCGGTAACCACTTGGGTGGTCATCGTGGCCATGATAATAGGAGAGGTGAGTCAAGTGGAAATTTTAGAAAGAGGAGATTCAACAATGACGGGAAGACATCAGCAGCTGCACCAGCACCAACAACAAATTCTAGGGGAGGAGAAGGACTGCCAGTTAGATGTTACAAATGCGGGAAAGAGGGACATATCAGCCCAAACTGTCCACAACAATCCAAGGTATGTTACAACTGTGGAAAGGAAGGCCATATTGCTCGGGATTGTTCTATAGCAAAACCAAGTTCAACGGGGATGGTGACTCCAAGGGCTGTCCCGGATAAGTCGAAATCAGCGGTTCCTGGAAGAGCGTTTGTTGTGACTGGCCAAAACGTGAGGAACCCGAACGAGGTGATCACGGGTAAGCTAATCATAAACTCTTACGAAGTTTATACCTTATTAGATACCGGTTCTACCCATTCTTTTAGCTCTCCTGCTTGTGCTCAACGTTTAAACTTGACTCCGGAGAAATTAGACTTTGACCTATCTGTGGAGACTCCGTTAGGAGAAACTTTTATTACATCTACAGTTTATAAATCTTGCTTAATCCAAGTTGGCACAATCACATTACCTGTTGACCTTATCTCTTTAAAGATACTTGCTTTTGATGTGATTTTAGGAATTGATTGGTTAACTACTCATCATGCCAAAGTTGATTATTTTCGTAAGGTTGTTAGTTTTCATATTCCTAACCAACCTGTTATGCGAATTCAAGCAACCAAACCACTAAAATCAATCGCTGTCATATCAAGCCATAAAGCCATTCGTTTATTGAAGAACGGATGTCAAGCTTTCATAGCCCATGTTATGGACTTGAACAAAAATACGTCAGATTTGAATAATATTTCTGTTGTTAGTGAATTTCCTGACGTATTTCCTGAAGAACTTCCCGGTCTACCCCCAGAATGTGAAGTTAAATTCTTCATTGATCTTGAACCTGGTACAAAGCCCATTTCTAAAACCCCATATCGAATGGCTCCTATTGAACTTCAGGAGTTAAAAGTCCAATTACAGGAGTTATTAGACATCGGTTTTATTCGTCCTAGTAAATCTCCTTGGGGTGCTCCTGTTTTATTCCTAAAGAAGAAAGACGGGAGTATGCGACTTTGTATCGACTATAGGAAATTGAACCATGTCACCATCAAGAATAGGTATCCGCTACCTCGCATTGATGACCTGTTTGACCAGTTGCAAGGAGCACAATTCTTTTCAAAGATCGATCTTCGTTTTGGATATCATCAGCTGAAGATTAAAACTGTGGATATTCCAAAGATTGCCTTCAGAACTCGGTACAGGCATTATAAATTCTTAGTCATGTCTTTTGGATTGACTAATGCTCCTGCTGCTTTCATGGATATGATGAACCGTGTATTCAAAGAATATTTAGATCAGTTCGTTGTTGTCTTTATTGACGACATCCTCATCTATTCCAAAAGCCATAAAGATCATGAGCGCCATTTGAAGCTGGTACTGCAAAGGCTTCGTGAAAACAAGCTATATGCCAAATTAAAAAAATGCGAGTTCTGGCTTGAGGAAGTAGCATTCCTTGGGCACGTGGTGTCAAAACATGGAGTATCTGTCGACCCGGTAAAGATTGAAGCCATACAAAGTTGGGAGCAACCGAAGTCGGTGACCGAAGTACGTAGCTTTCTGGGCTTAGCTGGGTATTATCAGAGATTCGTGGAAGGATTTTCTAGAATCGCTACTCCGTTAACTCAACTGACTTGGAAGGATACAAAATTCGGTTGGAGCGAGGATTGTGAGAAGAGTTTTCAAGAACTCAAGAGGAGACTCATTTCGACACCTGTTCTGACAATACCATCTGGTTCGGATGGATTTGTTATCTACAGCGATGCTTCAGGCAAAGGGTTAGGATGTGTTCTCATACAACATGGAAAAGTCATAGCCTATGCCTCGCGATAACTCAAAGAATATGAGAAGAATTATCCTACTCATGATTTGGAGTTGGCAGGAGTCGTTTTGCATTGAAGATTTGGAGACACTACCTGTATGGGGAGAAAGTGGAGATCTATACAGATCATAAAAGCCTCAAATATTTCTTCACCCAAAAGGAACTCAACATGCGGCAACGACGTTGGCTTGATCTGTTGAAAGATTACGATCATACCATCCAATATCATCCTAGAAAAGCGAACGTAGTAGCTGACGCATTGAGTAGAAGATCATACGCGGGTACGAGTGCAATGGTGTTAACACAAAGGCCCATTTTGTATGATTTGCAAAGGATGGAGATAGAGATGAAGGCTCCAAGTACCCACATGATGATATCAAATATACAAGTAGAACCGACTTTAATTGATAAAGTTAAAGCCGCTTAAGCTATGGACATAGAGCTGATGCGTATGAAGAAGAAAGTGCAAGAAGGTGCTATTCCAGAAGCAAGAATCGATGAAGAAGGAATACTTCGAGTCAACTCCAGACTTTGTGTTCCTAACTATTTTGACTTGAAGCATAGAATAATGATGGAGGCACACAACACACCGTTTGCAATCCATCGTGGGAGTACCAAAATGTATCACGATCTTTGACATATATTTTGGTGGAGCAATATGAAAAGAGAGATCGCGGAGTTTATCTCGAGGTGTTTAACTTGTCAACGTGTAAAGGCGGAGCATCAAGTGCCAAAGGGTCCATTGCAACCACTTGAGATCCCAAAATGGAAGTGGGAACACATTACCATGGATTTCGTTACAGGTCTTCCCAAGGTTTCTCAAGGCATAGATGCGATTTAGGTCATTGTTGATAGATTAACCAAGTCTACCCATTTCTTGCCTATACGTGAGACTTATTCCCTTGAACGTCTTGCTAGTATGTACGTGAATGAGATTGTGAGATTGCATGGCATGCCAGTATCCATAGTTTCGGATCGTGACCCAAGATTCACTTCACGATTTTGGGTTAGCTTGCAAAAAGCTATGGGCACGAATTTACGATTTAGTTCAGCATACCATCCTCAAACGGACGGGCAATCAGAGAGGACTATTCAAACCCTTGAAGATCTATTAAGACTTTGTGTTCTAAATTTCAAAGGAAGTTGGGATAAGTACTTGCCACTGGTGGAATTCTCCTACAACAATAGTTATCAGGCAAGTATAGGTATGACTCCATTTGAAGCCTTATATGGACGAAAGTGTCGTTCTCCAGTATGCTGGGACGAGGTGGGTGAAGCAACATTGTTGGGACCAGAATTGGTACGCATAACTACAGAGAAGATCCAAATAATTCGACAACGTATACAAACGGCACATGATCGACAAAAGAGTTATGCGGATCTTCATCGAAAGGATGTAGAATTTAATATTGGGGATCATGTATTGTTACGTGTTGCACCATGGAAAGGAGTTACAAGATTTGGGAAGAGAGGAAAGCTCAATCCACGATTTGTCGGTCCATTTGAGATTCTTGACCGAATAGGAAATGTGGCCTATAGACTCGCATTACCTCCAAGCATGTCTCGTGTTCATAATATTTTTCACATATCTGCACTTCGTAAATATGTGAAAGACCCGAACCACATAATTGAGTTAGAACCAGACGAGATAGCCGAAGATTTAACGTACGAGGAGGTACCTGTTAAGATCTTGGATAGGAAAGAGCATGTTCTACGCACGAATGTTATACCACAAGTTAAAGTTTTGTGGAGAAACCATGCTATTGAAGAAATGACCTGGGAGTTGGAATCAGAAATGAAAACGAGGTATCCTCACCTTTTCGAAACACCAGGTACGTACGTTAATTTCGAGGACGAAATTTCATAAGGAGGGGAGGTTGTAAGACCCCAACTTATTAATAAATGAAATTAAATTTCCTCTATTTATTATTTTGAAATAGAAAGGGTTGATTTGATTAATGTGGTTAGTTATGGATAAAATGCGCAAATATTTCAAATAAGCAAGTGGTTATAAAATATTCATTTTTGGTCGGTGAATATTCGTTTGGTCGTGGAATATTCTTGCTGTCGGGAAATATTCGTACCACGGCGCAGCCTTGTGTGGGCCCCATAACGGAAAGTGATTGGATGAAGAAAACGACAAGTATAAGTTGTTTATAATTAACGACGTAGTTGTTACCGTTAATACTGTTAGAATACCTGGTGGTTAAAATACAGTAGCACACGGTATTGCACCAATTATTGATTCTTACGAAGGAAGACATTACTCAATAATTGTTATAGTAGTTACTGTTTAATATTTTATTTTATTGATTCAATAATTGCTGCATTGATATTTTATATTATTGTTGTTTCAATAATTGTCACTGCACAGTATTTCCCATTATCAGATCAATAATTCATATTATTTGAATAATATTATTAGATAACATTATTGGCAATGTCTAGAAAGTTCTGTCTAAGGAGAGGTTTGGTCATCTAATTGCGCTTCAGTAAGGAGAAATTCTTATTGGAAAGCCCCCTCTTTCTTGGGAACGGCCTAGTTGTCTTAAATGTGATTCTATAATATTATTTGTTAATAATTAATTATTGATTCATATGATAAGGAAATATTTATTTTATGTGGATATAAATGTTGGATATATTTATTTTAGTTAAAAATGAAGGAGTTAATGTTGAGGTGTTTTATCAGTATTTTTATCGGAATGGAGGTATTAAAAATCAAATCAGGATTTTTGAGAAATATTGCGGGGGTTATAATTTTTAATCCGACCGTTGGATCGTGGTAATTTTTGGATATATTATTCATATATAAGTTGAGTATATGTCCACAAATTTTGAACCGTTAAAAATGAACGTATGATTTGTTATAAATTTTACGAGATGACTGGTTCAGAAATTGTAGAAGTTGCGAAATTTGTCATTTTGGTGAAAAATTTTAGAATTGGTGGGCCCCACTTTTGGTTGGTGAAAATGTGCTGAGATTTTTATTCAAATGTGGTGGGTAAAAATAGTAGCAGGTAAAGCCATCAGGTTGCAGGTTAAGTCTGCTTCGGCGTGCTAACATTTTCCTATAAATAGAGGGCTAAGTTAGAATTGAAAATCACACTAGAAACAAGTTTTCTCTCTTTCTCTCTCTAGATTATTGAGTGTATTTTGTGAGTATTTAGATACTTTTAGAGTTTCTATTCATCAGAGCAAGTTTTCTTCATCCTTATACCGATATTCCGACCAGAAGTACTGATATTTTGAGGTAAGAGATATTATTTTCTTCTTAAATGATATTATTTTCTTCAATATCATTATGCTAAAATATTGATATGAGTTTTTTTTATCAAATTTGGAACTTTTTGTGTCGGGGTTACTATTCATGTATACGGCACTATTCACGTATACGGCACTATTCACCGAAAAATAAAATTTACCCTTTTTGTCCAAGATGTCTATTATGGTTACTATCTTTGATTGTATCCATGTTTTGATCTTTATTTTTGAATTCTGCTTCACAATTGATTATTATGAAGTATTATTGATCTTGGATAAACTGTTATACGAATCCCTACTATTTGTCCTTCTGTCTCACTGGATTCGTTTTCTTTAAGATATTTTTCAACATCCTCAGTCCTAAATGATGATATTACTAAATATATTTGGCATGTAGTACAAAGATGTATGATTACCTGATGAATATCTTTGACCTGTAGTGCAAAGATGAACATGTGTTGAGATGAACATGACTGACTGGTGATACAAATGAATATCTTTGGCCTGTAGTGCAAAGATGAATATTTGGTTAAAGATGATTATTAATTGATGTTACAGGGATAAAATATTGATGATGGACTTTTAAATCTTAGAAGATAGTAGAATTCATTCTCTACTTGACTCTTCTAATGGTTTGTTGTTTCCGCTGCAGTTGTTGATCTAAAACTTGTTGTCGATTATATTTTATCAGATTTTTCCATGTTGAATACTAATGATAATTTGTTGTATATTATCTTAGTCATAATATTTTTTACTGGGCTAGCTGAGCTCACCCTTTTCCTTTTTGTTCTATTTTTCTTCTCAGGAGGTGAGAACATAGCAGGATCTAGTCGGGGTATGGAGTGATGGTTCTAGAAATATATTTTAGCAGTCCTCACTATTTCTGTAAAATAGTGTTTAAATAATTGTAATGAAGACTTATTTGAGTGTGGATATTGTCTAGAAGATAATATTTGTATTTAAACTCACAGTATGTGTTGTCGTATTTTGCACGACAATTGTATTATTGAGGTTGTAGTTTACTTTTTGTACCATATATTTGACGACTCAAAATGGGTGTTGTATACCTATTTTGGGGGCGTCACATCATATTTAAAGACCAGATGGCCGCGGGTCTACCTGCGACTGGCCGGGCTGCCCCATGCCATGTGGATCCCGTTGTCTCGAAGTACGTGTACTCGTGCAACGCGTTGTCCGCTCGAACCTTCATATCTTTCAATCTGAGCATCCGATAAAGGAGTGTTGTACCTTTTCGAAATGATGTTGTCGAGAGCTATACAATGACATGAGATTAGAGGTTGTACGAAGCCGAGAAGATGGGTCCATGACCAGATCTCCAAGTCTTCAAAGTTTATCCGTTGTACTGTCTTGTGTAATAGTCACTCGGGATTTGAGCTATAGTTCTTGTGGGACACCTTGATACGCAGTGTGGATTGAAATGTGTTGAGACGACGTGAATGTGGTGTTGAGGTAGAAAAATGACAATTTTACCCCTACCGGGGTTATCTCCAGTTTTTGCGTAGATGTAGCATTCGTTGATCAGGGTTATCTCTGAGATTGGGCTGTTGTGGATGTTGAATGTCCTCAGGGTTATCTCTGAGGTCGGCTTGACCTCCCGGGGTTATCTCCGGAACTTGGACCGGATCCCTCGGGGTTATCTCCGAGGTTGGAACTGAATCTCCCAGGGTTGTCTCCGAGATTGAAACTGAATATCCCGGGGTTGTCTCCCGGGATTGAGAACTGGACTTCCCGGGGTTGTCTCCAGGGTTGAACTGATTTGACTTCCAAGGTTATCTCTGGAAGACGATTCTACCCTCCTGCTGAGTTAGTAACAGGAACACAAAATTTCGAGTGTCTACAGATGTCCCTCTTTATTATATTCATGCAATGTAATGGCATGGATAGGATAAAGATCACTAGACACTTGAAATGTGACAAGACAAGCACGATGCAAATGTAATACAACATGATGTAATGTATGCTGAATGTTGTTTGTTGGAATGATTTCCAACAGGATGTGATAACTGCCTACTCCTGCCACTTTTGTTGGGGGATGGATTTGTTAATTATGACCCTGTTGAACTGCTTGGATGTCTACTCGACCGGTAGTTTCCAAAGCTCTTATCACAGGAATTTCCTGATGCAGCGCTGGGGTTATCGCTAGCGGTTTGAACCGTCCATCAGTGTTATTTGAGCCTGATTTGCCGACAAGTTGCAAAGATGTCCTCAAAATCTTTGGAGGTTTCTCCACGCTTGAGACCACAGGATGTTGACATTGGGGTTATCACCAAAGTCTTTAATCCTCATCGCAGGCTTTCCACCGAAGATGTTCTTCTCATGTGCAAGAGACTCTTGGGGAATTGTGCTTTGATTGCTGAGGATCTTGATGAGTGGGTTTTATACCTACGAATCGGCCTCTAATTCGAGCTTAAACTATGTTAACTCGTTATAATTATATTCATTTTTACCTGTTTAGTGTTGTTTTGTGTTTAGGTGTGGTGGTGTGGCATTGGGACTTAAAAAGTGGATTCATGGCAAAATTTGGTAAGATCAGGAGCTAAACTCGGACAATAGCAGAAGGCACCCCCGCTGGGGTGGACCTTATACATGCAAAACCCCCGCCGGGGCGGGGATACTTAGTCCATTAACAGAAGCCTAGCCCGCTAGGGCGGGGGTACGAGAAATGCTAAGTCTCCTGGTTCAGTTGGAATGCTGTAGTGACGTGAAGGCTAGTGGTTAACATGGTGTGGAACTCAATTGGGCGTCGATATATGGTCAGAATACAGGTCCTAGGCTGGTTAAAAAATAATAACAATGGAGATAACAGAAATAAACTATCAATTGAGAATCTGAAGACCTAAAATTGAGCAAGAGCATTGGAGGGAAGACTTGAAGAAGAAATTCACGATAATTGCATATTGGAGCAGAGAAAAAGGGTGGTTCTGGATTCATTCTTTTTCTTTAATTCAAAACTTGTAATTGGGATGACGATGTCTTTGATAATTTCAGTTTTTATTTCAATTATGATGAACTGAATTCTTTATTAGGCTTATGACGGATCTTTTGGTTAAACAATGATTATGTAACCTTTGCATTTAGGAGAATATCTTTTGGCTTGTGTACTGCACCAGTAACTTTCCAAAGATGCATGATGGCTATCTTCTCAGACATGGTGAAAAAAGAGGTAGAAGTTTTCATGGATGACTTTTCAGTCTATGGAAACACTTTTGATAAGTGTTTAGAAAATTTGGTCATGGTGTAAGACCCCAACTTTTATGAATAAAGATGAATTTTCTATAAATATTATTTTTAAATATTATGGAGTGAATTTGATATAATGCTATAATTGTGGGTAATATTTATAAATTTTGCAAAGTACGCAAGTTGTTATATAATATTCGATTGGTCGGGGAATATTCGTTTTAACAGGGAATATTCGTACGACGGCACAATCATTGGTGGACCCCACAACGAAATTATTGTCAGATTGAGAAAACGACAAAAATATCTTTTTATAAAATAATGGCGATAGTTTTACCGTTAATTGTTAGAATACCCGATGGTTAAAATATAGTAATACGCGGGGTTGCACAGTAGCACACGGTATTGCAAAGTATTTTTGAATTATTGATTTTTACGTAAGAAGGCAGTACTTAATAATTGTTACAGTAATTACTGTTCAATATTTTATTTTATTGATTCAATAATTGCTACATTGATATGTTATATTATTGTTATTTTAATAATTGTCAGTGCACAGTATTTTTCATTATCAAATCAATAATTCATATTATTTGAATAATATTATTAGATAGCATTATTGACAATGTCTAGAAAGTTCTGTCAAGGAGAGGTTTGATCACCTAATTGCATGCCAATAAGGAGAAATCCTTATCGAAAAGCCCCCTTTTTCCTGGGAACGGCCTGGTTGTCATTATTGTGATTCTGTAATATTATTTGTAAATAATTAATTGTTGATTTATATGATAAAAAAATATTTATTTTATTTGGACATAAATTATGGATAGGAAAATATTTATTTTATGTGGTTATAAATGAAAGAATTAATGTTGAGGTGTTTTATCAGTATTTTGTCGGATTGGAAGTATTAAAAAAATCAAATCGGTGTTCTTAAAGCTCTATTACGTGAGTTATAATTTTAATCCGACCGTTGGATCGTTGTGATTTTTGGATATGTTATGCATATATAAGTTGAGTATATGTCCACAAATTTTGAACCGTTAAAAATTAACGTATGATTTGTTATGAATTTTAAGAGGTGTTGAAAACTGTCCGTTTATGAAATTCGGATATTTTCTGTTTGGAATTTGAAAAAACTTTCTTCTACAAAGTTGTAGAGAATTTGATTATGCGTGGAATGGACATAAAATTCATATTTTTTTGATAAAAGGGCTATTTATTATGAATTACTGAAGTTTCGGAGAATAAAATATTTTTTTATTAAAATTGGGTGGGACCCACTTTTGTTTTTCAAACTTGTGGGCTGAAATTTTTATTCCAACTTGGCTGCTCATTTGGTGGGCGGATGTAAAGATTGAAAAAAATAAAATAATAATATTATTTTATTATTTTAGTCTCCTATGGCGTTCTAGCATTTTTCTATAAATAGGCGCTTAAGTTAGAATTGAAAATCACACTAGAATCAGAGAATTCTTCTTCTATATTCTTGAGCGTATTTTTTTTCGAGTTTTAGAAAGCTTTGAGCGTAGAAAATAGTAAAAGTTTTCTTCAAGAATATCCCCGCTATACCAGTTGGAATACTCTTCTTTTCAAGGTAAGGGATATTATTTTTGTTCAATATTCACTTGAAATAATATTTTTTTCCATACTCTGTAGTATGTAAGTAATATTATTTCGTTTCAAATTTCGAATTCTATACTCGTTTTGTTAAAATTTTGGCTTCTATACTCAATGAAATTAGTAGAATATCATTGATATTTGCGTTTCATCCAGTATCTTTTCATGAAAATATTATTCTGAGCATTCTTGATAAGTTTTAACTTTTTCATGTTGGAATACTATTCACAGGGTTACTATTCCCAAAGTACTATTCACGAGGTACTATTTACTAGAGTACTATTCACCCGGGGTACTATTCATGATAAAAATTGATTCGTTTTCGGTTCAAATTATTTTTGGTACAATATTATTCTTGAATTTTACTCCACAAAGCTATATCATGTTGACAATTTGGACGTTATTGATTTCTGGATAAATTAAATTATAAATATTTAAAAATTTATCCTTGAACTTATTTTCTTGAATTCTTATATCATTGTCATCATCCTCATGTTTATATTCTGTTGAAAGTCATCTGTGGCCTGTAGTACATAAATGGACTTGGTATGATTATGACCAGGAATTATTCGGCATAATCGTGACCGTAATGTTACAAATGATGTGGTAAAAGTCCTCATTAGCCCGTAGTGCATTGATGGACATTTGTTGGCATGATCATGACCATTGATGAATACACGAATATCCTTGGCCCATAGTGCATGGATAATTTGTGGTCGTGATACTAAAGAATATCCTTGGCTATAGTGCATGGGTGATTCGATGATGTGAATTATTTATTAAGCCGAGTCTCAGCGATAAAAGTGATGAAAAACCTTTTAAATCATAGAAGATAGTAGATTTTATGCTCTACTTGACTCTTCTAATGGGTTGCTTATTCCGCTGCAGTTAAACTTGATGTTTGTTATATTTTATCAGTTTAACACTGTTGAAGGCTAACGATAAATTATTCTGCATTATCTTAGTCATAAAATTTCTTACTGGGCTAGTTGAGCTCACCCTTTTGCTTTCATTGTTCTCTTCAGAAAATGAGAACGTAGCCGGGACTAGTCGGGAAACGGAGTGGCGGTCCAGATGATAGCCTTAGTAGTCCTCACTATTCTATGAAATAGTGTGATAATAAATGTATTGAGGACTCCTTTTGAGTTGAATACTGTCTAGAAGACAATATTCGTATCAAAACTCTCAGTTTATGTTTTGTCGTATTTTACACAACAGTTGTATTATTAAGTTGTATTTGAATTTTGTACCATGTATTTCGCGACTCAAGATGGGTGATGTATACCTGTTTTAGGGGCGTCACATATGGTGTTAAAGCGGTGTGTGGAAACTAATTTGGTACTCAACTGGGAGAAGTGCCACTTTATGGTCGAAGAAGGAATAATCTTGGGGCACAAGGTTTCGGCGAAATGATTAGTGGTGGATAGAGCAAAGCTGAAAATAATTGAAAATCTACCACCACCAACTACAGTAAAGGGAATCTGCAGTTTTCTGGGATATGTGGGATTCTACCGAAGGTTCATTAAAGATTTCTCTAAGATTGCAAAACCATTATGCAGTCTCTTAGAGAAAGATTCAGTGTTCAAGTTTGATGAGGATTGTAAGACAGCTTTTGAGCAGTTGAAGAAAAAATTGACTACAGCTCCAGTGATTGTCTCACCGGATTGGAATATGCCCTTTGAGTTAGTGTGTGATGCGAGCGACTATGCAGTAGGGGCTGTTTTGGGTTAACACTGAGAGAAGATATTCCACGCCATATACTATGCAAGTAAAACTCTTACGGATGCACAATTAAACTGTACAACTACAGAGAAAGAGTTACTTGCGGTGGTATATGCCTTTGACAAATTTCGGGCATATTTAATTGGAACAAAGATGGTGGTTTATACGGATCACTCGGCAATTCGATATTTAATTTCGAAAAAGGATGCTAAGCCTCGACTTATCAGATGGATCCTCCTCCTACAGGAATTTGATTTGGAAATAAAAGATAGAAAGGGGATAGAGAATCAAGTTACAGATCATCTTTCAAGGTTAGAAAATCCGGACAAAGACGGGGCAAATAAATGTTTAATAAACGAGTCGTTTCTGGATGAGCAGCTGTTTGGAGTCAACATAGAATTTCCATGGTATGCAGATTTTGCCAACTATTTGGTGAGCAACGTCCTTCCCCCTAATCTTACACGTCAACAAAAGAAGAAGTTCCTACATGACGTTAAGTGGTACATGTGGGACGAGCCGTATTTATTCAAACTGTGCGCAGATAAAATGATTCGTCGATGCGTTCCATACAACGAAGTAAAGAATATATGGCACGAGTGTCATTCGTCTGCATACGGGGGACATTATGGAAGTGAGAGAACAGCAGCCAAAGTTCTTCAAGTAGGTTTCTATTGGCCTACAGTGTTTAAGGATGCCCACCAGTTTTTGAAAAGCTGTGACATATGTCAAAGGGTGGGCAATATCTCAAAAAGAAACGAAATGCCACTCAATACAATCATGGATGTAGAAGTTTTTGATGTCTGGGGAATGGACTTTATGGGACCTTTTCCTCCCTCATTCAATAACTTATACATATTACTTGCTGTGGATTATGTAACAAAATGGGTGGAAGCTGTAGCACTGTGACGCCCCTAAAAATAGGTATACATCACCCATCTTGGGTCGCCAGATACATGGTACAGAATTCAAATACAATTGTCGTGCACAATACGACAAAGTATAAACTGTGAGTTTGAATATAAATATTATCTTCTAGAGAGTATCCATACTCAAAAGGAGTTCTCATTACAATTATTATCACACTATTACATAGAATAGTGAGGACTACTAATACTATCATCTGGTTCATCACTCCGTTCCCCGACTCGTCCCAGCTATATTCTCATGTCCTGAAGAGAACAGTGAAAGAAAAGGTGAGCTCAACTAGCCCAGTAAGAAATATTATGACTAAGATAATGCAGAATAAATTATCATTAGCCTTCAACAGTGTTAAACTAATAAAATATAACGAACATCAAGTTTAACTGCAGCGGAACAAGCAATCCATTAAAAGAGTCAAGTAGAAAATAAAATCTACCATCTTCTATGATTTAAAAGGTTTTTCAACACTGTTATCGCTGAGACTCAGCTTAATAAAATAATTCACATCATCGAATCACCCCTGCACTATGGCCAAGGATATTCGTGTATTCATTAATGGTCATGATCATGCCAACAACTGTCCATCAATGCACTACGGGCCAATGGGGACTTTTACCACATCATTTGTAACATTACGGTCATGATTATACCGAATAATCCCTGGTCATAATCATACCAAGTCCATCTATGCACTACAGGCCACAGATGACTTTCAATATTTTATAAACATGAGGATGATGACAATGATATAAGAATTCAATAAAACAAGTTCAAGAATTAATTTATCCAAGAATTAACAACGTCCAAATTGTCAACATGATACTGCTTTGTGGAGTAAAATTCAAGAATGCTTAGAAGAATATTTTCATGAAAAGATACTGGATGAACCGCAATTATCAAGGATATTCCACAAATTTCATGGAGTATAGAAGTCAAAACTTAACCAACTGAGTATAATAAAGAATGGAATAACAAAAAAAAATTACCATGCATGCGATAGACCGCACAGACAGGTTATTCCAATAGAATAATAAATAATGGAACCAGGTCCGGCGTAAAACGCACAGACAGGTTGTTCCAACAGAATAATAATAAAGATGGAACCAGGTCCGGTGTAAAACACACAGACAGGATGTTCTAATAGAATAATAATAAAGACGGAACCAGGTCCGGTGTAAAACACACAGACAAGATGTTCCAACAGAATAATAGAAGAATATCACCAAGTATAGGGTAGACCGCGTATACAGGTTATTCCAACAGAATAATAAGAAATGAAATAACAACAGTTCTCTTCATGAATAAGAAAGAATAACACCCCTTACCATTTTAAAGAAAAGCCAAAATAAGGAAGTAGTTAAGTAGCAGAATACTCTTCTTCTCTCTCTCTATAGTTTCTCTCTATAGTTTCTCTCTCTAGAGTTCAGTGAATTCGTAAGAAATAATGAAGGAATGAGCTGCTATTTATAGAAAAATAGAATGGATAGTAACTAATCCATGAACGGTCCAGATTGATTACTTTAATCTGACGGTCCATATTTAAAGAAAAATCTTTTAAATAAAATATAATATATTCTATTTATAGAATAACTTTAATAAAGTATTCTGTTTTATATAAAAAGATGTTTTAGTTTTATTACGTTAATAATACGAATAAAACAAAACGTCATTATCGCTAAATAATTCATATTATTAACTGACAATAATTGAATCAAACTGAGTGACTTCTCACATAAGCATTAATAATCAATACCGTGTGCTACTATGCAACCACACGTATTACTGTACTTTTACTACCGAGTAGTTCAACAGTATCAATGGTAAAACTTCCGCCGTTATTTTTAATAAAATATTTTTATCGTTTTCTCAATCCGATAATAATTCTGTTGTGGGGTCCACCAATGATTGTGCCGTTGTACGAATATTCCCTGTTAAAACGAATATTTCCCGACCAATCGAATATTATATAACAACTTGCGTACTTTGCAAAATTTATAAATATTACCCACAACTATAACATTATATCAAATTAACTCCATAATATTCAAAAATAATATTTATAGAAAATTCATCTTTATTTATAAAAGTTGGGGTCTTACAACCTCCCCTTCTTATGAAATTTCGCCCTCGAAATTAGGGTACGTACCTGGTATGTCGAAGAGGTAAGGATACCTTGATTTCATTTCAGATTCTAACTCCCAAGTCATTTCCTCAACATCGTGGTTTCTCCACAAAACTTTGACTTGAGGTATAACCTTGGAGCGTAGAATATGTTCCTTCTTATCCAAGATTTGAACAGGAACTTCTTCATACGTCAAATCCTCCGCTATTTCGTCCGGTTCTAACTCAATAATGTGGTTCGGGTCTTCCACATATTTGCGTAACATGGATATGTGAAAAACGTTATGAACACGAGACATACTTGGCGGTAAAGCGAGTCTATAAGCCACAGTTCCTACTCGATCGAGGATTAAAAATGGACCGATGAATCGAGGATTGAGCTTTCCTCTCTTTCCAAATCTCGTAACTCCTTTCCATGGAGCAACACGTAAGAACACATGATCTCCTACATCAAATTCCACGTCCTTTCGATGAAGATCAGCATAACTCTTTTGTCGATCTTGTGAGGTTTTTATACGTTGTCGGATCGTTTGAATCTTTTCTGTAGTCATACGTACCAACTCCGGTCCCAACAACGTTGCTTCACCCACCTCATCCCAGCATACTGGAGAACGACATTTTCTTCCATACAATGCTTCGAATGGAGCCATGCCAATACTTGCTTGATAACTGTTGTTGTAGGAAAACTCCACCAATGGTAAGAACTTGTCCCAACTTCCCTTGAAGTCAAGGACACAGAGTCTTAATAAATCTTCTAGAGTTTGAATAGTCCTCTCTGATTGTCCGTCCGTCTGAGGATGATATGCCGAACTAAATCGTAAATCTGTGCCCATAGCTTTTTGTAAACTAACCCAAAATCGTGAAGTGAATCTTGGGTCTCGATCAGAAACTATGGATACTGGCATACCATGCAGTCTTACAATCTCGTTTATGTACATACGAGCAAGACGTTCAAGTGTATAAGTTTCTCGTATCGGTAAGAAATGAGCAGACTTGGTCAATCTATCAACAATGACCCAAATCGCATCAATACCTTGAGAAACCCTAGGAAGACCGGTAACGAAATCCATGGTAATGTGCTCCCACTTCCATTTTGGAATTTCAAGTGGTTGCAATGGACCTTTTGGTACTTGATGCTCCGCTTTGACTCGTTGACAAGTTAGACACCTTGAGATAAACAGCGCTATCTCTCTCTTCATATTGCTCCACCAAAATGTATGACGAAGATCATGATACATTTTGGTACTTCCAGGATGGATTGCAAACGGTGTGTTGTGCGCCTCCATCATGATTTCATACTTTAAATCAGGGTTGTTAGGAACACAAAGTCTGGAGTTGACTCGAAGTATTCCTTCTTCATCGATTCTTGCTTCCGGCATAGCACCTTCTTGTACTTTCTTCCTCATACGCATCAGCTCCAGGTCTGTAGCTTGAGCAGCTTTAACTTTATCGATTAAAGTTGGTTCTACTCGTATATTCGTCATCATCACATGGGTTCCTGGAGTCTTTAACTCTATCTCCATCCTTTGCAAGTCACACAAAATGGGCCTTTGTGTTGACAATATCGCACTCGTACTTGTATATGATCTTCTACTCAATGCGTCAGCTACCACGTTCGTTTTTCCAGGATGGTATTGAATGGTATGATCATAATCTTTCAACAGTTCAAGCCAATGTCGTTGTCGCATGTTGAGTTCCTTTTGAGTGAAGAAATATTTGAGGCTTTTTTGATCCGTAAAGATCTCCACCTTCTCCCCATACAAGTAATGCCTCCAAATTTTAAGTGCAAAGACAACAGCTGCCAACTCTAGATCATGAGTAGGATAATTCCTCTCATATTTCTTGAGTTGTCTTGATGCATAGGCTATGACTTTTCCATGTTGCATGAGAACGCATCCCAACCCTTTGCTCGAAGCATCACTGTAGATGACAAATCCCTCCGAGCCAGATGGTATTGTTAGAACAGGTGCTGAAATGAGTCTCCTCTTGAGTTCTTAAAAACTCTTCTCACATTCTTCGCTCCAACCGAACTTTGTATCTTTCTGAGTCAGCTGAGTTAATGGAGTAGCGATTCGAGAAAATCCTTCCACGAATCTCCGATAATAACCAGCTAAACCAAGAAAGCTACGTACTTCGGTCACTGATTTAGGTTGCTCCCAGCTTTGAATAGCTTCAATTTTTGTCGGGTCAACCGATATTCCACGACTTGATACTACATGCCCAAGGAATGCTACCTCCTCCAATCAGAACTCACATTTCTTCAACTTGGCATAAAGCTTGTATTCACGAAGCTTTTGGAGTATCAGCCTCAAGTGTTGCTCATGATCTTCACGGCTTTTGGAATAAATAAGGATGTCATCAATAAAGACGACCACAAAGTGATCTAAATATTCCTTGAATACCCGGTTCATCATATCCATGAAGGCTACAGGAGCATTAGTCAATCCAAAGGACATGACTAGGAATTCATAATGCCCGTACCGAGTTCTGAAAGCCGTCTTTGGAATATCCTCAGTTCTAACCTTCAGCTGATGATATCCAGAACGAAGATCGATCTTTAAAAAGAATTGTGCTCCTTACAACTGGTCAAACAGGTCATCAATACGTGGCAATGGGTACCTATTTTTGATGGTGACATGATTCAACTCCTGATAATCAATACAAAGTCGCATACTTCCATCTTTCTTCTTCACGAATAGCACATGAACACCCCAAGGAGAAGTACTAGGACGAATAAAGCCAATGTCTAACAATTCCTGCAGTTAGATCTTTAACTCTTGAAGTTCAATAGGAGCCATTCGATACGGGGCTTTGGAAATGGGTTTTGTACCGGGTTCAAGGTCGATACAAAATTTAATTTCACGCTCTGGGGGTAGGCCAGGAAGTTCTTCAGGAAATACGTCAGGGAATTTATTAACAATAGAAATATCATTCAAAATTGATGTATTTTTATTTAGATCCGTGACATGAGCTAAGAAAACTTGACATCCGTTTTTCAATAAACGAATAGCTTTATGGCTTGAGATGACAGCAATTGATTTTAATGGTTTGGTTGCTTGAATTCGCATAATAGGTCGATTAGGAATATGAAAGCTAACAACCTTACGAAAATAATCAATTTTAGCATGATGAGTAGTTAACCAATCAATCCCTAGAATCACGTTAAATGCAAGTATTTTTAATGAAATAAGATCGACAGGTAATGTGTGGGTACCAACTTGAACCAAACAAGACTTATAAACCGTGGATGTAATAAAAGTTTCCCCAATGGAGTTTCAACAGATAAGTCAAAGTCTAATTTCTCCGGAGTCAAATTTAATCGATGAGCGCAAGTAGGAGAAATAAAAGAATGAGTAGAACCGGTATCAAATAAAGTATAGACTTCGTTAGAGTTTATGATAAGCTTACCCGTGATGACCTCATTCGGGTTCCTTGCTTTCTGGGAGGTCACAACAAACGCTCTCTCTTGCACTTGTTTTTCTGGGACGGCCTTTGGTGTCTCCATCTTGGCTGAACTTATTTTTGGTAAATGACAAAATCAAGCTAAATGACATTCTCTTCCACAATTATAACATGCTTTAGACGACATCGCGTAGTTTGGACTGATGTGCCCCTCCCCTCCGCATTTGAAACATATGATAGGTGGTCGTTCTCCTTCCTTAACAACGGGTGCTGGTGCTGACGTCTTTCCATCATTGTTGAATCTCCTCTATTTGAAATGACCATTCTTATTGTTTTGGCCCTGATTACCACCGAAGTGGTTACCATTTCTGGCCTGTTAATTCCCTCCATGCTTGTTGTCACCGCTTCGATGACTGCTCTCACTGTTATTATCATTTTGCCGACTGCTCTCTTTTGGTTGCATTGACTCGTTATCGCGCTCCACTAACTGAGCCCTATTCACAACATCTGAATACAAACACAGTTTATAAGAAATAAGATGTTGACGTATCTCAGGTTTCAAATCTCGCAAAAATATTCACGTCATTCACTCTTCATTATCCACCAAGTGGGACGCAAACCGGGACAACTCAGCAAATTTAGCCTCATACTGCAACACGGTCATATTATTCTGCTCCAATTTGATGAACTCCACCTCCTTCGTGTGACGAACACTTTCGAGAAAGTATTTGTCATTGAACAGCTCTTGGAACTTCTCCCAAGACATCTTCAGTGCGGCAGGTTGAGTACGCTTAATCGATTCCCATCAGTAATCTGCCTCTCCTCGCAACATAAAGGCGGCAAAGGGAACCTTTTGCTCCTCGGAGCATCCCAAGACATCAAATATCTTGGTAATCTGCTTTATCCATGTTTCTGCTATAAGTGCTTTTGGCTCTCCCTTAAACTCTGGTGGTCCCAGCTCCTTGAACTGTTTAGCGGTGACCGTCCGAGAGTTTTCAGTGTTTCCACCTATATTTTGGACAGGAGCCGCTCTCGCCTGCTGTTGCATGAACTGCATAAAGTTTTTAAACATTCCATCATTCATCATCTGGTCAGTGTTGTTGTTTGTATGAGTATTGTCACCTTCCTGATGCACATTATCCTGATTATTGATATGTGGTGAATCAACAGTCGCCTGTGCTCCATTGCTATTCTCAACATTCTCAGATGCCATTTTCAGATACTGCCACAAAATAAAAGTTAATTGATATGTCATATATTATCCTTATATTCTGACCGACCAATTAAATGTCATGTAAATAAACTTAGGTAGGTCATACTAGCGAATCCCCTCCTAGTTCTATTCTCACATCTTAGCCAGGGATCATATCCCTAAGCTCTGATACTAACTGTGACGCCCCCAAAAATAGGTATACATCACCCATCTTGGGTCGCCAGATACATGGTACAGAATTCAAATACAACTTACTAATATAACTGTCGTGCACAATACGACAAAATATAAACTGTGAGTTTGAATACAAATATTATCTTCTAGAGAGTATCCATACTCAAAAGGAGTCCTCATTACAATTATTATCACACTATTACATAGAATAGTGAGGACTACTAATACTATCATCTGGTTCATCACTCCGTTCCCCGACTCGTCCCAGCTATATTCTCATGTCCTGAAGAGAACAGTGAAAGAAAGGGTGAGCTCAACTAGCCCAGTAAGAAATATTATGACTTAGATAATGCAGAATAAATTATCATTAGCCTTCAACAGTGTTAAACTGATAAAATATAACGAACATCAAGTTTAACTGCAACGGAACAAGTAATCCATTAAAAGAGTCAAGTAGAAAATAAAATCTACTATCTTCTATGATTTAAAAGGTTTTTCAACACTGTTATCGCTGAGACTCAGCTTAATAAAATAATCAACATCATCGAATCACCGCTGCACTACGGCCAAGGATATTCGTGTATTCATTAATGGTCATGATCATGCCAACAACTGTCCATCAATGCACTACGGGCCAATGGGGACTTTTACCACATCATTTGTAACATTACGGTCATGATTATACCGAATAATCCCTGGTCATAATCATACCAAGTCATCTATGCACTACAGGCCACAGATGACTTTCAACATTTTATAAACATGAGGATGATGACAATGATATAAGAATTCAATAAAACAAGTTCAAGAATTAATTTATCCAAGAATTAACAACGTCCAAATTGTCAACATGATACTGCTTTGTGGAGTAAAATTCAAGAATGCTTAGAAGAATATTTTCATGAAAAGATACTGGATGAACCGCAATTATCAAAGATATTCCACAAATTTCATGGAGTATAGAAGTCAAAACTTAACCAACTGAGTATAATAAAGAATGGAATAACAAAAGAAATCACCATGCATGCGATAGACCGCACAGACATGTTATTCCAACAGAATAATAAATAATGGAACCAGGTCCGGCGTAAAACGCACAGACAGGATATTCCAACAGAATAATAATAAAGACGGAACCAGGTCCGGTGTAAAACACACAGACAGGAAGTTCCAACAGAATAATAATAAAGACGGAACCAGGTCCGGTGTAAAACACACAGACAGGATGTTCCAACAGAATAATAGAAGAATGTCACCAAGTATAGGGTAGACCGCGTATACAGGTTATTCCAACAAAATAATAAGAAATGGAATAACAACATTTCTCTTCATGAATAAGAAAGAATAACACCCCTTACCGTTTTAAAGAAGAGCTGAAATAAGGAAGTAGTTAAGTAGCAGAATACTCTTCTTCTCTCTCTCTCTATAGTTTCTCTCTATAGTTTCTCTCTCTAGAGTTCAGTGAATTCGTAAGAAATAATGAAGGAATGAGCTGCTATTTATAGAAAAATAGAATGGATAGTAACTAATCCATGAACGGTCCAGATTGATTACTTTAATCTGACGGTCCATATTTAAAGAAAAATCTTTTAAATAAAATATAATATATTCTATTTATAGAATAACTTTAATAAAGTATTCTGTTTTATATAAAAAGATGTTTCAGTTTTATTACGTTAATAATACGAATAAAACAAAACGTCATTATCGCTAAATAATTCATATTATTAACTGACAATAATTGAATCAAACTAAGTGACTTCTCACATAAGCTTTAATAATCAATATCGTGTGCTACTATGCAACCACACGTATTACTGTACTTTTACTACCGAGTAGTTCAACAGTATCAATGGTAAAACTTTCGCAGTTATTTTTAATAAAATACTTTTGTCGTTTTCTCAATCCGACAGTAATTCCGTTGTGGAGTCCACCAATGATTGTGCCGTTGTACGAATATTCCCTGTTAAAACGAATATTCCCCGACCAATCGAATATTATATAACAACTTGCGTACTTTGCAAAATTTATAAATATTACCCACAACTATAACATTATATCAAATTAACTCCATAATATTCAAAAATGATATTTATAGAAAATTCATCTTTATTTATAAAAGTTGGGGTCTTACAAGCACTCCCTACGAACGATGCCAAAGTTGTTCTCAAGTTTCTACAAAAGAACATCTTCACACGATTTGGCACACCAAGAGCAATCATAAGTGACGAGGGAAGTCACTTCTGCAATAAAGCATTCACAACTTCCTTGGCAAAATACGGAGTAAATTATAGGGTTGCAACAACATACCATCCCCAAAGAAGTGGTCAAGCTGAGGTCTCCAACAGGGAGGTAAAGAAATCTTAGAGAAAGTAATCAACCCTAACAGAAAAGACTGGTCTCTAAAATTAGACGACGCACTATGGGCATACAGGACAACATACAAGATGTCAATTGGGATGTCTCCGTATCAGTTGGTCTATGGAAAAGCGTGTCATCTACCTGTGGAGATACAACATAAAGCCTACTGGGCAATTCAGAAACTCAACTTCGATCAAACAACGACGAGAGAGAAGAGGCTACTTCAATTGAATGAAATTGATGAATTTCGACTACAAGCATATGAGAATTCGAAGTTGTATAAAGAAAAGGTCAAGAAATGGCACGACCAGAAAATCTTGCAGAGAAAGTTTGAACCGGGGCAGTCAGTACTATTATTCAATTCAAGACTGAGATTATTTCCCGAAAAACTCAAATCTAGATGGTCGGATCCATTTACTATCAAAAGGGTCTTCCCACATGGCGCCGTTGAGTTATACAGTAGGAATCTATTGGAGACGTTCAAAGTCAACGGTCAACGGCTGAAGCATTATTGGGGTGGCGAATCTAACACTGATGTCATCGCAATCAAACTTGCCGACGCACCATGAACATGGAGTAGTCAAGCTGAAAGACTACAAATCAAGCGCTAATTGGGAGGCAACCCAATTTTTACTTTCACTTCAGTATTTTTAATAATGATAGTTAAATTGTAGTTTAGAATATTAGTTAGTATAGAATAAGTTTATTTCGATTGATTAAGAAGTTAGTTAAGTTATAATTTCTAGATAAACTGACCTTCCATACTTCATTTGCACAATATTAAATTATTTACAATGTTACGATGTTTCAGGTACTTGGACAATGCATGGATATGTGAGGGATGGAAAAAAGATCAAGTGTAATTATAGTACACCCCCCCCCCCGCTGGGGCGGACTTTGCAAGAAAGAAACCCCGCCGGGGTGGGGGTCTCAATCGAATTACAGTAAACCTATCCGCAGGGGCTGACAATTTGCATAGCATAACCTCGCCAGGGCGGGGATCTTGAAGCAATAACAGAACACACCCCTGCTGGGGTGAGCCTCTACAGCATATTACCCCCTGCCGGGGCGGGGGTAAGGAAGTTGAACAGGCTCAAGTCAGCAGTTACAACATGATATCCCACCTTCTTCCACTCCCACTTCCTCTAACCAAAACAGATACACAATTTATCCCCATAACCCACGATTTCCTCAGTTACTACCCATTACCACACTCAATGTAACGACCCCAAAATCCATACAATTTAAATCTCAACTTCGGTCGTTAACCATACATTTAATCTCTAATTTTACATCCTTATTCGATATTAAAAACACTAAAATTGCGGAATATTTAAAATGTTTATACATTTCCTTCTTTCTTGCCCTAAATTGCAACCTTTACATTACATCTCTTTGATTCAATCTTATATCATGAATCGCTACAACAAAATGATTATCCGAAGTCTTACATCATAACTAAATATCCATATACATTGGATAGCTCAACTTACAATTCAACAACATATTACGTTCAAAATATGAAATACATTTCTCATAAAATATAAGTAATCTTCGTGAATATAGATCTCTATAACTCACTTAGCACATATCTTTACCTAAAAATCTCGACCTGCAAAAGTGGTTATTTGCAAGAGTGTGCTCGACAGCCCAGCAAAGTCTAACAGTTTTCATGCATCACATAACACATAATAACATGCTCGATATACATCTCATTAAAGTAACATGGCATACAAGCTTTTAATTCACATAGCAAATATAAAGATTGAGTTCCTTACTCAATCATCATTATTTAACCAAAATAATCCAGTCATAAATTGACTTTAACACTTCATGATTACAACTTGTATAACATATCATGCAATTTAAAACAGTTCATCAAGTCCATGTAGAAAATAGGAACCGAAAGACTTGCCTTGATCGTTGTTTACCAATAACAGTTTAACAGCTTACAGTTATCTGCACTTCACGTGCCCTACACAATTATATAATCATACACATCAACTATTAGTCACATAACAACACATAGTAATTGTAATGTAAACTCTACTCCACATCTCATAATCTTTCCTATTAATTAGCACATAATGTTCAATTAGATTGTGTTAACTTTTCGACTTATATCTCACTGTATTTCATATTCGCAGTTCATTCAAGTGCTTAAGTCTTGCTAGGACTACTTACTGGTTTTATAGTAAACCCATTCCATATCTTATAATATCCATTTCAATTGAATTGAAACACTTTTTAAGTTCATTAACACTTGGCACGACGTTTCGACGTTCATTCGTCACACGCCCGATTTGCCTCTCTTGTGTATGCTTACTATGCTTCTATAACTCATCTAATACATCATGCATTAATGTTAAGTATCATTATAATTACTAATATTTATGTTTTATAACTTAGGACATCATCTTTTATGGTCAGGAGCACTACACATGCATATGTGCATGCCCGACGCCCTCTGATTGCCCTCGAAAACATAACAGTCCTAAAGATGACCATTTTAACTACTGTTACAGACCTCAAATTGAAAAACTTTTTGAACAAAAGTTTTAGGTCTACTCGTCCTCGTTCCGGATCATCTTGAATCAACTCAATCGGAGTTCGTATGAGAAAGTTATGGCTATTTTACTACAGGAGGTCAAAACTGTCCGAGTCAGACTACAAATCCGGCGCTGGGGCTCCATTTTTGGCGCTGGGGCGCCGAAACTTGCAGAACGCAACTCACGAAGAACAAAACATCTAAATTTCTATCAATAACTTGATTTCTAACACTAATTAACATGTATAACCTAAGCCAATTACACATATACACATTACCCAACATGTATATACTAATTTAAACTACTAAACAGTAATTTTAGAAACTTAAATCATTGTACGCACTATTTTAAAAACCAAAACTCCATTATCGATGTTTGTTTACACAGTGAACATGGTAACCAAAATTTATACACTAATTTGATTCCTTGAGACTATGATTCTCTGAATTTCATACCCAATTAACATAATCACACTTCAATTTTATAACTTCACAATTAACATATACTAATTTTGATATTTCTACAAACCACTTTCATATATAAATGTTTACTGTATAAACTAATTTCTCTGTCTCTATGAACGTAATTTAGCATACCACACATATATACATATATACATGTTAGTTATTACCAGAACACATGATTTCATAATCATTTAGTAAAACATAGTTTACAGACAACCTTTGTAAAACTTATATACAATGAAGTTGAGTTTCATGAAACACAGAAGCTAAATAATTATACTATAAAACATATTTGTTAAGAGTATAAACATACCTTTTTATTGCTCAGACAATCTTTGCTTAATCACTGATAATAGTTCGAAGAATACATAATTTTCTCTTGTTTCTCTCTCTAAGACCTCTGACAATTTCTCTCAAAACTCTTTGGTCTCTCACTTTTCTTTTCTTTTTCCTTTTTTAGTCTTAAGCCAAAACACACTGTACGTAAAACTAAACTGATAACAATTATGCGTAAACTAAAAACTGATATGGCCTTAATAATCACCATAACTATTATCAGTTACCAAAATAATAAGCGTATATCCATTATAAATATATTTTATTATATATTATTTATAAAAATTCAAAATTTAAAAACCAAAAGCCATAGGGCTTTGTTTGGCAAAATAATTTAAAACTAAAGACTTAATATATTTAAGCCTTGTTTGGCAAAACTAAATTAAAATTACTTTAATTTATTTTAATAACTAATTATAATACAGTTATTTGTCACAATTCTAATTAATTAAGTTTTCATACTTAATTTAATTAATTCTAATAACAATTCGTTGCATAATATAATAATTTATTTAATCATTATAAACTCTCTAACTTAATTATTAAATTAAATTAGATTACTATTTCAAAATAATTACTTTCCTTAACTCATTAATTATTTATTAAATAAATAAATAATCAAATCACATCAAATCAATTAAACAAATACTTATTCAACGATAAACACATCCATTAAATATTTATATAATTCAATAAATATTTAATTATTATAATTAAAAATCTGGATTGTTACACTCAATCCCCACTTCCCCACTCCATTAACCCACTACATACATACATTATATCACTCCCTATAAATTAAACCTCCAACTACACAATACTTATACTCCATTCCATACAAATTCAGTTCTCACAAGAGTTAGGGTTCATATAGTGCAAATTTTGAAAGCCAAAAGAGAGGTGAAATTCAACAATTTGTTCATACACTAAGGGTAAGTGGTTGTTCCTACAATTCCTAATCACATATCACCATACTTGAAGTCCAATGACTAAGTTTGGGGGAATTGTAAGTTAAGCACGCCAAGTGTTCGACAGTTTGTTTGAGTGAAGTTTGGGGAGAAATTGGCTTGAAGTTCATCCATTCTAGAACCATGGCACCAAAACTAGCAGCGAAACAACAGCGAGGCCAGAGTTCTGGGTCTGCACCATCGACTAGACCTTTAGATAGGAGAAAGTTCATAAGTGCAGCCGCCGCCGATCGTTACGACTACCTAGTGACTAAAGCACTCACTCCAGAGCGTGACTTGGCACCTGAACACGTCGACGGCGAAATGATGCAACAAATCTATGAAAAAGGATGGAATAGGTTCACTGCAGAGCTGGAGCCTGCAATTGTCAATATAGTGAAGGAATTCTATGCCAACGCGGAGGATAAGGCCCCTTTCATAGCATTTGTGCGGGGCAAGCAGGTTCCTTTCGGTGCTGACGCCATTAACTAGTACTACCAATTATGAGTTCCTAGAGAGTTCCAATATACCTATTTGCGTGACCATGATCCCGACTATGAGGCCATTCTAATCGAAATAACGAAGCCAGGCACCACATGGGTCAAGGGGTGAAGAGGAGGCACCATATTCCACAGTAAGGATCTCAGCTGGTATGGTAAGATATGGTACGCGTTCATGTGTGCCAAGCTATTCCCATCCACACATATGACAGAGGTGACCAAGGAGAAAATACTTCTCTTATATGCCATCGTTCAAGATTTTTTCATCGACATAGGCGCTATCATCAGTTTTTCGATTCGAAGATGCCTACGAGGGTCATTTTTCGGCGGCTTGCCACACCCATCTCTCATATGTAGGTTGTGTAGGTAGGCAAGAGTTAGATGGTTTGACGATGAGACCACCCAGATGCCGCTTCAGACTTTGGACACGAGGATGATTACACGGTATTCAGTTTGGCCCGGGTGCGAGTCGCACCCCAGAGGAGTCGGGTTCATATTTCCACCTGCCTCGGAGGATGAGGCTGATGCTAAGGACACCTCTGATGACGACGAGTTCCAAGTGGATGAGACGATGGGAGAGTAGGCTACTGAGGGAATGCAGCAGACCGAAGATACATTTAGCCTTCAATTTTAGAGCCTCCAGCGACAAGTTGATGGGTACAATAAGGAAGCGACCATACAGATGAGGAGACTCGCGGCCAGACAAGACCACATGTTCGAGGCCATGAACATGTCCTTCGCCTCCTTAAACGCGACGCTCCAGAGTTTCAATCCAACTGCACAATTTCCATACCAGCAACCAGCCCCAATGCCAAGGTTTCCACCGTCCGATTCCGATAATGAAGAGCAACAACCACCACTACCTCCAACTTAGACATTACAGGGACGTACGTCCTTTTACACTTATTTCTTTATCTTTACAATGAGGACATTGTAGTTGTCTAGTTTGGGGGATTTAGTTTAATGTTTATGTTTATGTTTGCATGGTTAATTTTATTAGTTAGATTTGCATATGTTAGTTTCATGTTAGTTTAGGTTCATTATATGTTTGCATGCATGTTGTGTAATAGTTGCATAGTAGTTTGTAAATAGTTTTTAGTAGTTTTTAATTATGTTATGTTTATTATCTATAAAAAACATTAGTTAAGTATTGTGTTATCTTGCATAAGTCCAGCAGTTATATTTAGTGCAGTTTATTATGGCCAATGATGAGATTGGGATTTAGTTGACAAGTATAATACTAATTATTAGAACTTTGACGTAATTTTCTGGATCTTTTGCCTGTTTGAAATTGATATAATAAGGTTATCACAATAATAACACCTATGTGGATTGATTTAGTTCAAATTGATACATAAAGGACCTCTAAAGGATAATGCTAGTTGAATGAAAGAATGACAAGGATAGGCAGTGAAAGCGAAAAATTAGGCAAGAACCTAAGTTTGGGGGAAAAAGTGGGGTATATAAGCTTTTACATATAAAAAAAAGAAAAAAAAAAGAAAAAAAAAAGAAAGAGAATAAACACCGTGGCATGCTTGCCTAGTTTTGTAGCCTTTGTTACTTGAGTAAGTAAGCCCGAGGGGATTGTCTTTACACCTAGCGCCCTAAGGGGATAAGTAATCTTATGTGTGAGAAATGAAGCAAAGGTTGCTACATTAGCCATAAGAACTTATAGTTTAGCGTAGCCTACGGGAAAGTCTATTAAGTTAATAAGTTGTTATTGTATTTCAATTCTCTTTAGAAATATTATTTCCATTTTGTTGTTGGACAACAAAATTTTTTTGTATTATATTTAAGAGCAATTGTTGTTCTATTTATAATAATAATATTTTGTTTAGAACTTGAATATTATTTAATGGATGTTGTGTACTTGATTTACATGAAAATTATTTTGTAAATTGAATAAACTAGTATATGAAAAGGAGATGATCATTCAAAGAGTTGAATGTTTGTATTTGATAAAATACAAGTGTGAATTATTTGAAAGGTTCAAAGAATTCACAAGTGAAACAAATTGACAAAGTATTAAGGTTCTTTGATTAGATCAAGGAAGGAATACTTGTGCAATAAGTTTCTAGATCATCTCAAATTATTTTCTCACAATGGACGCCTACTGATACACAATAATTGATTGATGTATCTAAAAGGAAAAATCGTACCTTGTTGGATATGGTGCGATGCATAATGATTTTACCAATATTTCAGTATCCCTCTGGGGTCATGCCCTAGAAATGGCTGCATATCTACGAAAAAGGTAACTTTAAAATTCGGCCCCAAGACTCCATAAAAGTTATGGACAGGGAGGATTCCTAATTTTAAGTATGTTAAGATAAGGGGTTGTCCAACTTATGTGAAAATATTTCAAAGATAAGTTTAGGACAAAATTTGTCAAGTACAGATTGTGTGACATCCTAAAGTAAGTTTAGGGTATATGTTCTATAATCCTACTTAGAAAAATGTATTTTTTTGCGACACAAGCTACCTTCTAAGATAAAGGTGTTTATCATTGAAGGGGCTAGTAGGAGGATAATAGATCTTGAAGAGTTCAAGATCCACAAAGTACTATAAGTAAAATAAGAGGAACCTGTAGATAGACCTATTGTACCACAACTGAATTATAAATCTAGAATAGTATCAAAGATACCTAGGAGGTATGCATTCATCATGGATGATGATGATGAGGTGTGCATCATAAAGATGATGATCCAGTTATATACGATGAAGTAAGAGTTGTAGACATTCAAAGAAATAGATTGAAGTAAGCTTCTCAAAAATGGAACATTCATTTTGATAAGACAATCAAAAGAGTTTGATTTTATCAAAAACAAGAATGAACCTAGTGTGTACAAATGGGTCAGTGGGAGCGTCGTGATATTTCTAGTATTATATGTTGATATACTACGGATAAGGAATAACATACCAATGCTACAATCAGTAAAGATAAAGTTGTCTAAACATTCCTCCATGAATGATTTGGGAAGAGTATCTTAATTGGGGATAAAAATCTATATAGATTGATTTAAAAAGGATGCTCGGCTTAACCCAAGAAATGTATATTCATTTGATGCTAAAGTCGTTTAGCATGGCAAACTCCAAGAGTTGCCTCATGTTGATGAGTCATGGAGTGTATCTCTCTTAATAGTCCCTATAGACTCTTGAAAAGAGAGATCACATGAGTAACAATCATGTATACAATAAAATATATGACACCTGATGATGATCAGTCATATTCTGGAGAAGATCACTGTAAGATAGAAGTACTTAACCGGTACTAAGGATGTGATTAAAATTTATGGTGGGTCTTAATTAAAACTAGAGGGCTTAACAGACTCAAGTTTTTTCAGACTGACCAAGACAACAAAAAATCCACTTTAGGGTAAATCGTTATCTTGAACGGTGGTGTAGTGAATTGGAAAGGTTCCAAATAACAAAGAGTTGCAGGTTTAGTGATAAAGACAAAGTATATAGCTATAAATGAAGCTGCAAGTTGATTGTTTGGATGAAAAGTTCATTACAGAACTAGGAATAGTTTCTAAGTCTCATCTTGGATCTAAACATGTGGTTGCTGCACTTTCATTTGATTAGAGGAATCATTGAAAGATGGAAAATTACTATAGAGATAGTGGACTCTCAAAAATTACATTACATATTCATTTACTAAAGTTTATCCAACAGCAGTATGATCGTCACTTAGAGAGTAAGGGTATGAGATACCATGATGATTGACTTTAGTGCAAGTGGGAGATTAAAAGTAGTATGCACACAAGCCAATTATGTTGATGATAAAACATATACTTTGAAACAATCTTATTCATTTATTAATATTAAAAGCTTTAATTTATCTACATGGTGCTGTTTTTATAATATGTGATAAACTCATAGTTTTAAGCAATGCTTTTAGAATCACGATGAGATCTAAATTCTTATATAGCTTAAAGACTAAAATGTTCCCAATCGATGGATTACTAAAAAGGGGATTAGTGAATCCAGATAGATTGATACATACGTTACTTGCTCATTAGATGAGGATGATTGATCTCATGATCATTTGTGTGGAGACACTAAAGCAAGTATGTAGGTGCTTATTGGAGAATAAGTACACTGAACGTGGCTCGCTAAGGAATACCTAATGGAGTTTTACTTGTCTGTCAATAGGAATTCCTATAGTGATAGTAGTACAAGTGATTCTTAAACTTGAGATCATCATATTATCTTGTGTATGATGAATTATACTTTGACTTATTCCTTAAGACCCTTAGGGTATATCAAAGGGTATGTTTGGGTATAATAAATTGTACATGAAGATAATGTATGATCAATAAAGAATCTACCGCTTCTAGTAAAAGAAGAGAAATGTCTTATGTGATTCAATAAATGACAACCCAGTAGTCCTTGGCCAAGGCATAATGAAATTAGAAAGGAGTTTCTAATTTGCATTATTTGGAGTTGTGCATTTAAGAGTCGAAATACATACAATTAAATAAAATAAGACTTGACAGTAATTCCATGTCTTATATTTAATTGGGACATTGTATGGTGGAAGGATTGAATTGTACGGTAACTATTTACTCAAAGGTTCTTTTATGATTAATGTTGAAATCTATATTATCTAGAAAGTCGTTAATCGCTAGGGAGACTTATCCCTATTGTAGAATAAATATTATTTTTTTAAATAAATTAATAGTTTAATTTATTTATTTAAATAAGATTAGAATTGTTCTAATTGATTTATTCACAACCGGTTTAATATAGAGAATCTAAAGGGTCACACCATAAAAGGAAGAATAATTATTTAAGAAGAAAATGACATAATCATAATAATAAATTAAGTATATTTAATTTAATCTATGGTGATAGAATAAATTAAATAGCTTAATATTTATTATTTAATATTTTAAAAATATTAAATATAAGTTAATAAAAGGAGACTTATTATTATTATTATTACTATTATTACTATTATTATTATTTAATTCTTAAAGGAATTTGAGAATTAATTAATAAATGTACTCTTAGATATTCCTAATAAGATTAGGAGGCAAATAAATTAAAAGAGTTTAATTAATTATCCCTAATAAGATTAGGGATATTAATTAATTAAAGGAATTTAATTAATTAAATAATATCCTAATTTCTAATTAGATTAGAAGGGTTAACTGATATCTTTATAAGATGAGTCTTATATTAGATATCAATATACGTGATTCTAATTATTGAAGAGTATGCCTTTTTCTATGGGAGATAGAAAAGCTAGGGTTTTGCCAAACACCCATCTTCTTGAATCTTTCTTCTTCATTGGTGGATCACCTCTAGAGGCCAAACACTTAGGTGGCTAACGTTGATCAAAGGAAGGAACCAAACCCGGTGGATTCAAGTTGAACGCGAAAAGGATTGGAGGTGAACTTGTATCTGAGGAAGCTCGAATCTTCAAAGGTATAATTCTTGTTCTTTATCTTTTCGTTTAATTAATAATTGTGCATAAAGGATGATCCGAGTATATGGTTTGTAAAATTTTAAAACTCTGATTTTTCATGCTTCCGCTATTTTGTGCAATTTGATTGCGTCCATGAATCTTACAAACCTAACAATTTCTAAGTAAAATAACAAATTCAATTTATAATTATATTTATTATAAAGCTAGTTATTATGTGGAGTTTTGAATTTGAGCTTGAATTTGAAGCACGCGAGTAGTTTGAATATAATTTGATCTAAGTCGGATCGAATTCAAGTAATAAATATTTGAGTCGAGTCGAATCTGAGTAGAAATTTTTAAATACAATTCGAATTTGAGTATACATTTAACATTTTGAGTCGAATTCGAGCAACTCTATGTTTGCTTATGTTCAATTCATTTACACTCTTATTTAGAATACTCCAAGGCCACTCCGTAGTTATCTATTATTAAAGGAGACTTGATAATAATAATAATAAATAATAATAATAATAATAATAATAATAATAATAATAATAATAATAATAATAATAATAATAATAATAATAAAAACTTGATATTTTTTTCATTTGGGTTTATTATTTTAAATGAGACATGGTTTTGTTTTGAGTCCTTCTATGCAGATGTGTAAATTGGATCGGAAGAACAAAAGAAATTTGTTTCAGCGAATAATTTGACAGTACTAATTTCTTTTTGTTCGTTTGATCCAATTTACCTGTCCGCAAAGAGTTATTGTTTTGATTTTTACGGCTAAAAAGGTGTCACTTGTCTAAATCCTAGCATGGGGACAAGAAATGGTCCACAATCTTGGGAGAGATGATCTCGTCTCATGTTGGAGAGATTGGAGAACATTGTGGAAGGAAATCAAGATACAATAGAAAGGAAAAATACTTATTTCAAAAGTAATGCAAGATTTATTCCATGTTGAATGCATATTAAAATATCTTTTTGAGGGGTGAAAAGTGATCACCTTATCATTTTTTAATTTTTATTTATTTTTTATTATGCCACTTTTTAGGAGTATAATATAATTTATAATCTCTTAACAAACTTTTCATATTGAAAAATAAACTCACTTAAGTGAAAGTTGAATCTAAAACCTAAAAATTCTCAGTCTTAACCACTAAGCATTACTCCCTCCGTTCCTAAAAGATTATCGTTTTAGAAGAAAAAACTAGATACAAACCCGCGCTTTGCGGCGGGATTATTCATTTTGTTAATAATAAATTTATACATTCAATTAATAAATTAAAATATAATAAGAAGATGGTATATTGTTGTGCGATTATCAAATTTTAATAGCATATGTTATATAGTGTTGCATAAAAATTTTGTGCGCAAATACATATCCAAGTATATAATTAATCTGATCACTAAACCCTAGAACATTACATAACAGTTGTGTGTGTGTGTGTGTGTGTATATATATATATATATATATATATATATATATATATTAATGTCTTGATAAAAATATTTATAATGTAACCAATATGGTTAAAAATGGGTAACTCTTTCATTATAAAGCACTAACAAATATTTAAAAAGTGTCATACACAATGTCTTCGAATTGTTATATTGATATGATTGCTAGTGGTATATTTGAAGTCTGTTACACATTATACAAACCTTACCAAGCCTCAAATATCTGACACATGTACTTGATGCATTTTGAAGATCCATGTCTCGTATACGCTTACTTGCACCAGAATTTTAACATCCAAACGAAAGGGAAAACAGCGAAAGAATGTCTCAGTTTCGGTCCTCAGACATGAAGGGAAAGCACATGTTACATGCGAAAACTGAAAAGCACGAGAATTAATAATTATGTTGGATCTTCATGTTAAACAAACACCATGTCCAAAAACATAACAGTGTAGCATCGTGTCATACATAACACAAAGTTATAGTTAAAGAACGAATACATTGCCTCATTAGTTTTTTTGTCAATTTTTGACAATTGTATAGGCACTCACAGTATTACCATAATGCCAAAAAAATATATTAATGATGATGAAAACGATTTACCGAATGCTAGTACTTAACAAATCATGCAAAGCCACAATCTATATAATAGAATGCAATAAATGAAGAAGTCATAAATATAAACACCGTGGGATATAGTCCCCAAAATGAAGCCATAGCCCCTCCCATTGAATGCACTGTCCCATAATATGAAGGTTTTCATATAACTCCTTTGCACTTTCAACAGTATTTAGAATTGTAGGGTGCAAAATTTTGTTGTGCTAAGCAGGATAAAATCCATGATGCACCTGAAATAATGCAAAAAGTATGACAACAAAAATTTAACTCTGCCAAGAACTGCATACACCAAATTTATTGTCACATTACTATTGAACCATAGGTACCAGGATTATCACATTTAAGCTTCTTCCAGTTTTGATCTTTTTAACAATCGTTGCAATCTTATAAATATGTACGACATGAATCTGAACAATAGTGAGATATAAGAATTTAGACATACTTAATAGTTGATTTCAACATTGCCTAAACTATCAACCAAATAAATAATTATCTTTCCACAACTATTTTATAGGAAATAGTATTGCCCGAGATAAAAAAAGTCTCACATTTAGCTAAAAATTCATGTGTTTGTCGGATTGAAAACTAACAGAACATAAAGGAATTTAGCTCTTATATTAAATAAAAACGAAAAGAATTAGTGTAAAACACATATGAAATGGACTTACATAGAATTTCAAATACTGTCATCCAAAAAGTAAAAGACAAACCTATTATACTCTTATTTAAAAGCTTTTCAATGGTTATACATGAATATATATACACAGACAAAAAAATGAATATACATAAACTCTACTCAGTACATGTATTAACAAAATTTTGAGTTGAATGTATAATAAAAACTAAACAATTTTGTAAGGGGTAGTGTTGAGAGTTTGCCGGTTTATTTTTGTCTTTGCAACTGAAATTTGGCTCGATCGAGATAGCTTTGTAAATGTATATCATAGATTTACCTAAAAAGATTCAAATAGATTATAGTAAAAATTTTATGAGATATAATAATAAAATAATCGGGGTTTACACTAATAATGAGCAGCAAAAAGATAATAGCCAGAAACAGTCAAACCTTTTTATATTAAATTGTGAAAAACTTTCTAGAAAACTACATTCTTTGTAGTATTGTATATTTGTCCATCTTTGTCACAAATTAGTGTTTTTACTCCACTCTTGCTTGTAACTCTTGATACTGCTACATACAATTGGTTATGGCTAAAAATTAGACGTGACAGATACAGTCCAACATGTGAGAGAGATTGTCCCTGGCTCTTATTAATTGTCATGAAAAAGCAAACAACCAAAGGAAATTATCTTTGTTGAAATTTTAAAGGTAATCTAATGTTTGACGGTGTTAAGACCAAACGAGGTATGACAACTTTATGTCCAATATTGCTGACTGAAATTACTTTTGCTTCTATTAGATGTTTTGCCAATTGAGTTACTATTAATCTCGTGACATTGCACAAACCAGATCACTGATCTATATTTTAGAGCAACATTACAAGAATCCTAATCTTCAACGTTATCTTGTGGTTTGACATTCCAGAAGATGTAATGCTATTAAAAAATTATAGGGTGTAAATGTTTTCATAGTTGTTTGAGTTTTTATCAACCTTACATAGGACATCTTAGATATGGTACTTCATCACCTGGCCATAAATACATCACATATTAGTTCACATTATTTATAGCATCAAGTGTAGGAGTAAGGATGGCTTGGTCTTGAAAATAAAAGTCATTCTCAAAATTTTCCAATAAATTAGGATATGTGATATCAACAATTGCTGCAAGGGGATTGATCAGATATTTGATAAGAAAATTAGAATAAATAACGGAGAGTAATGATAATAGCTCAGTAATGATAATATCATAAAGTAGTGATTTTATGATATAATAATTAAATTAGAAAATATAATATCAAAACAGTTTACATTATCAAAATAGTTTAGATTTGTAGTGATTTAGATGATTATACATTTAAAATATTAATTTGGAATTAAAAAAAGT
Source organism: Panax notoginseng (assembly GCA_016801055.1). NCBI lineage: Eukaryota > Viridiplantae > Streptophyta > Magnoliopsida > Apiales > Araliaceae > Panax > Panax notoginseng. The sequence continues at coordinate 152,503,378 of CM029019.1, read as the reverse complement.
AGTGATTTTAGTAGATAATAATTAATTTAGTAATTATAATATTAGAACAGTTAACATTATTATAACAGTTTAGATGTATAGTTATTTAAGGAATTATAAAATCAAAATAATAATGTAAGATTAAAAATTATGATTTTAGAAGATAATAATTACGTTATGATAATATAAAAATCGTTTAGATTAAAAAAATAGCGATTTAGTGGATTATAAAATCAACATAGTAACTTATGATTTGTATTATTTGTTATTTTAATTTTGTTTTAAATGTTTTAAATTATATAATATTATTTTGTAATATAATTAAAAATAGTATAATATTATGTTGTAATATAATTAAATTAGTAGTGATAATATCTGCACAGTTTAGATAAGTAGAAATTTTATTATATACGTGTATTATAATATTATACTGTAAGACCCCAACTTTTATAAATAAAGATGAATTTTCTATAAATATCATTTTTGAATATTATGGAGTTAATTTGATATAATGTTATAGTTGTGGGTAATATTTATAAATTTTGCAAAGTACGCAAGTTGTTATATAATATTCGATTGATCGGGGAATATTCATTTTAACAGGTAATATTCGTACAACGACACAATTATTGGTAGACCCCACAACGGAATTATTATCGGATTGAGAAAACGACAAAAATATTTTATTAAAAATAACGACGGAAGTTTTACCATTGATACTGTTGAACTACTCGGTAGTAAAAGTACAGTAATACGTGTGGTTGCATAGTAACACACGGTATTAATTATTAATGCTTATGTGAGAAGTCACTCTTTTTGATTCAATTATTGTCAGTTAATAATATGAATTATTTAGCGATAATGAAGTTTTGTTTTATTCGTATTATTAACATAATAAAACAGAAACATCTTTTTATATAAAACAGAATACTTTATTAAAGTTATTCTATAAATAGAATATATTATATTTTATTTAAAAAAAATTTCTTTAAATATGGACCGTCAGATTAAAGTAAATCAATCTGGACCGTTCATGGATTAGTTACTATGCAGTCCATTCTTCTATAAATAGCAGCTCATTCCTTCATTATTTCTTACGAATTCACTGAACTCTAGAGAGAGAAACTATAGAGAGAGAGAAGAAAAGTATTCTGCTACTTAACTACTTCCTTATTTCAGTTATTCTTTAAAACGGTAAGGGGTGTTATTCTTTCTTATTCATGAAGAGAACTTTTGTTATTCCATTTCTTATTATTCTGTTGGAATAACATGTATACGCGGTCTTTCCTATACTTGGTGACATTCTTCTATTATTCTGTTGGAACATCCTGTCTGTGTGTTTTACACCGGACCTGGTTCCGTTTTTATTATTATTCTGTTGGAACATCCTGCTGTGTGTTTTACATCGGACCTGGTTCCGTCTTGTTATTATTCTGTTGGAACATCCTGTATGTGTGTTTTACACCGGACCTGGTTCCGTTTTTATTATTATTCTGTTGGAACATCCTGTCTGTGTGTTTTACACCGGACCTGGTTTCGTCTTGTTATTATTCTGTTGGAACATCCTATCTGTGTATTTTACACCGGACCTGGTTCCATTATTTATTATTCTATCGGAATATCATGTCCGTGCGTTTACGCCGGACCTGGTTCCATTATTTATTATTCTGTCGAAATATTCTGTCTGTGCGTTTACACCGGACTTGGTTCCATTATTTATTATTCTGTTAGAATAACCTGTCAGTGCGGTCTATCGCATGCCGGGTGATTTCTTTTGTTATTCCATTCTTTATTATACTCAGTTGGTTAAGTTTTAACTTCTATACTCCTTGAAATTAGTGGAATATCCTTGATAATTGCGGTTCATCCAGTATCTTTTCATGAAAATATTCTTCTAAGCATTCTTGAATTTTACTCCACAAAGCAGTATCATGTTGACAATTTGGACGTTGTTAATTCTTGGATAAATTAATTCTTGAACTTGTTTTATTGAATTCTTATATCATTGTCATCATCCTCATGTTTATAAAATGTTAAAAGTCATCTGTGGCCTGTAGTGCATAGATGGACTTGGTATGATTATGACCAGGGATTATTCGGTATAATCATGACCGTAATGTTACAAATGATGTGGTAAAAGTCCTCATTGGCCTGTAGTGCATTGATGGACAGTTGTTGGCATGATCATGACCATTAATGAATTCATAAATATTCTTGGCCCGTAGTGTATGGATAATTGTGGTCGTGATACTAAAGAATATCTTTGGCCGTAATGCAGGGGTGATTCGATGATGTGGATTATTTTGTTAAGCTGAGTCCCAGCGATAACAGTGTTGAAAAACCTTTTAAATCATAGAAGATAGTAGATTTTAATCTCTACATGACTCTTTTAATGGATTGCTTGTTCCGCTGCAGTTAAACTTGATATTCGTTATATTTTATCAGTTTAACACTGTTGAAGACTAGTGATAATTTATTCTGCATTATCTTAGTCATAATATTTTTTACTGGGCTAGTTGAGCTCACCCTTTCTTTCACTGTTCTCTTCGGGAAATGAGAATATAGCTGGGGCGAGTCGGGGAACGGAGTGATGGACCAGATGATAGTATTAGTAGTCCTCACTATTCTGTTAAATAGTGTGACAATAATTGTAATGAGGACTCCTTTTGAGTTTATATAGTCTCTAGTAGACAATAATTATATTCAAACTCACAGTTATGTTTTGTCGTATTGTACACGACAGTTGTATTAGTAAGTTGTATTTGTATTCTGTACCATGTATCTGACGACCCAAGATGGGTGATGTATACCTAATTTTGGGGGCGTCACATATACCATATATGTATGATATAATGTATAGTATAATTATGAATGTTATAATATTAGAAAAGTAATTATTTTAGGATATAATAATTATGTTTTAACATAATTAAATTAGTAACAGTTTAGAAAAGTAGTGAATTTTAGGGTTTATAAAATAAACATATTAGTGCAGGATTATATATATGTATGATAATCTATGGTATAAGATTATAAATGGTATATAATACTGTAAAATTCTAAAAAACGGATTTATTGGGTTGTCACTGTTAGTAATGTTGGAACTTATATATATCCATGGTATAATATTATAAAAGGTATAATATTATAAAATCCAAAAACCAGTGTAATTATGTAACAGTTGACATTACCAAAACAGTTTAGATTTATAGTGATTTAGTAGATTATAAATTCAAAATATTAATTTGGAATTAAAAAAATAGTGATTTTAAGATATAATAATTAAATTAGAAAGGATAATATCAGAAAAGTTGACATTATCAAATCAGTTTAGATTTACAGTAATTTAGGGGATTATAAAATAAAAATATTAATTTGAGATTAAAAAAATAGTGATTTTAGGATATAATAATTAAATTAAAAAGAATAATATCAGAACAATTGACATTACCAAAATAATTTAGATGTGTAGTGATTTAGTGGATTATAAATTCAAAATATTAATCTTTCAAAATTAATATAAAAATATAATGAAAAATCTGAACCTTAATGGTTCATAATATGGAATTATTTAATTGGTATATTAAAATAAATATGAAAATATCGAAATCTTAATTGAGCCTAAGCTTACTTTCAAACTGTCCGATTCAATTTGTAATTGGTCTAATTAATTAATAGATCATATTTCATGATTTAAGAAGCGGTCAATGAAATGGTAATGAGTTGTCTATCCGAGTTGTTAAAAGAGATTAATTTTTTATTCATTTCGTTCCATATTAAAAGTTTCTATTATTTAGTGAATTCTGTTTGACTCATTTCCTTACGAACCATGACTTCTTTATTGGAATAAATCAATTTGTAATAAGTTGATTGATGTTATATTCCATAAAAATTATAAAAAGTTGTCGATTACTTTGTTGATTGAATCCTTCAAGGATTTATTTTTTAAGTAGCATAATTCAATTGAATGAAAAAGTGTTGGTCGCGTAATTGGCACAAAAAATAAAATAATAAATATGAAAATATTTTAAAATGTTGATTTTTAGTACTTCCAATAATTGATGGAGTGGGTTAGAAAATAAGTTTTTAAAATATTTATTATCTTTCATATATTTAACCAATATTGTTTTCATAAATCTTGGGATGAGTTTTATATTATTTAAGTATTCCATAATTTATTAATTGATTGAGTTTTTCATAAATCGGTTAAGCAAATAAATTTTCATATCTTTAGAATCAATTAGCGTGCTTCAAATAATTGAAAGAATTTTTGGAAGCTAATAGATTGAAGTTTTAAAATGAATATGGAAATAAGTTTTAATTGCATGGAACTATGAAAGTAATTAATTAATCATAGAATAAATTTATTAGGCACATAAAAAGTAAGTAAAATAAAAAAAAGTCTAATATTAAAGGAAATTTACTTTTCAAATAATTAAAACTAATTTTTCATAAAAAGCAAGTTGGTCCTATCGTGTTTAAATTGATCCAATCTGGTTGTTGTCTATGAGAGTTACCTAATTAATGGATCCTAAAATAATATGACTGTTGATAATATCCATAAAATAAGGTGACCAATATATAATATCCTAAGTAATTGTCAAGGGTATTTTTGTCAAAGGCAATAAGAAGCATTAATTAGGATGGACATGTGTTAAATTTATAGAAGGACATGTGTCAATATATCTTGCCATGTACTGTGATTTAGTATATATAATAGATTTGTTCCAAAATATTTGTCGTTTACAACTTTCAAGGAGAATAAATTATTTACTTTCCTATATTATCCCTACCTTCTCTCATTATCCCAATAAATTCTTTCCTTTGTATTAATAGTTTTCAACTTCCCATAAAGGGGTAGTGATAAAATTTCAAACAAATTTTATTTGGTAAATGATACTTTCTTAATCCATGTATTAAAACCTTAAATGATAATCTTTTAGGAACGGAGGTAGTCTAATAATGGATAATGATTGAACATTTGCCTCTAATATAATGGTGACATGGAAGTCACGTACATACGGAGGTTTATATGGTGGATTAATGGAAAGTTGAAGCCATTAGCCAAATTAAACTACTCTTTAGGCCAATTCTTCCAATTCCACCCTGCCAATCAAAGTCTCAAACTTGTGCATTTGAAAAGGTAACTTCGGGAATTGTAAGCCTAATCTTTATCCAACCCATCGATTACCGGGACTTGTAAGCCTAATCTTTATCCAACCCATCGATTACTAAATATAATAAGGCGTTAAGAGATCTTATTCTGAGTCAACTTAATTTTGCAATTTGTCTGTCCCAAATTCGTCATTTAAAACCTTTCAAAACTCTCCATTATATTAATGCATGCAATGTATGTTCTGTTCATATCCGAAGTAAACTTTTCGTATTCTGTATTTGTATTATTTGATTTATTTCCATAAACGTACATGCATTTATGTAGAAAATATATACAATGATTTGATCTTTATGCATGTATCATGTAGAAAATATATACATTGATTAGATTTTTTTTTATTTTGGAAATATTTTTATTTAAAACATATGCTCTACAAATATTTATGAAATACTTAAAAAATAATTTGTGCGTGCGTGTAGACCTGGCAAACGGGTCCAAAGCCCGCGGGCCGGGCCGGCCCGCCAAAACCCGGGCTTTGGGCCACTGTTTTTAAGCCCATGAAAACCCGGGCCTTTTTGGCCCGGCCCGCCCGCCAATAATTTTTTTTTTTTTTTTTTTAAATAAAGTGTTAGCTTGTGAGGCTTGAACACAAGACTTGTAAGTAAATAAATAAGAGTTCAAACCAACTGAGCTACAACAACTATTTGTTTTTAATGTAATATTCAATATATTTTAACTATAATTAAAAATTAATTAATAATACTAATTTATAATACTATTACAATTTTAATTAATTGAGATATGTAGTTAATGTATGTAATTAATTAATCGTGTTTGTTTGTATTATTGTTTATTATTAATTATTTTATTATTTTTAATATTTATTATTATTATTTTTGGTGTAACAAAGAGTTTGCAAAAAAAAAAAAAAAAAATTAATGGCCGAAGCCCGCGGGCCGGCCGCCACGGGCAACGGGCTGGCCATTTCCAGCACACCAAAAACTGGGCCTTTTTGGCCCGGCCCGGCCTCGGCCCGGCCCGGCCCGCCCGTTTGCCAGGTATACGTGCGTGTGTCTACTGTTTTCAAGTTAATCTATACATGTATAAGCATGCTGTGTCAAATTTATGAAAAGTTAAATTTATGGAAAATTCCTAATTGTAATTTTTTTATTTATGTTATTTCTCTATATTATATAACATTGAAATATGCTATTTTTAAGATTAACACGAGTGGAATTACTTTCTTTATTGCCATGTTTTTTTTTGAGTTTGACACGAGTCAGAGTTATTCTTATGACCCGAGTTTCGGGTATGAATATCATTATTCTTATATTGAGTTTCGCGTACAAGTGTTATTATTTCGAATAAGAGGGTATGAGAACTAGTGCTAAGTGAATGAAATGAAGAGTGAAATAATTTATTTCATTCTAGTTGAAATGAGTTATTTTATATGTTCTCCTTCCTTTAAAGAATCAAACACAATTTTTTTCATTCCAATCACAATAAAACACAATTTTTTTCATTTCATATGAATGAATCATTCCGTTCCTACCTTCATTACTACAATCCAAACGTAGAGTTCGGATTCTATGTCATGACTTATTTACACAAAATGAAAAACAAAATTCATACATTTGAAGCGTGTTAGAGACTTTGGTATGGAAAGCCTCCTGCAATTAATCGTCATTTGTAATTCAACAGTGTCTCCGAATTACGATACGAGAACGGAACTCAAATCCACGATTAGTAACAACTAGAGTTTGGTCTGTGTTGGGAGAGATTACTGATAAAAGTTTCTACAGTTTTTGGTCAACTCATTAATCGTCATAACTAAGGAGGGGAGACGTCTGTCTTATAGGTCGAAGTAGTTGAATCACTTTCTTATAATTTCTCCAACTTTCAGTTACGTAATTGATCAAGTCAATATCTCAAACTGAATAATAAACCAAATGGGTCGGACCCTCTGTAGGCACCTCATTTGGATACCCAAAATCCAACAAAAACTAAATGCGTAAGTAGTGTTACTCGTACCTGATTTAATTCTGCATTCCGATTAGCATTCCTGGAAAATATGAACATGACCATGCAACAATTTTACTGTTAGTCCATGTGTAGTACAGGATGGACCCCGAAACCATGATAAGTGTATGTAAATGCATATTTAGATATGTTTAGTAGATTTTCTCCTAGCAAAAGGATAGTGGGGATTGAACAACTGCAAAATCTTACTTGCTCCATTCTTCAAAAAATATTTACACATGAAATTCAATTATTAATCATTAGGCAAGTCTTTATTTTTTACTACAATGTTACCTAATCTAATTAAGGTTTACCTCATAAACTTTGAACTTTTCCAATTGTTTTTCCTCAATTGTTATGATAAAAAGTAAAAACCTTTCAAGTGGGAACCCAAGCTTAAAATGGATGAATGAAACGGCACGTACCGTGAAGCATCTAAATCCAAATAAGAGGTCTATAAGATGGTTTAGCAGTTCAAAAATGTTGTATATAAAATTAATATACATATAAAAACAAACTAAATTTAGCCAATTGATCAATATTAAATTTCAGGCACATCTAGATCATAATATTTTAACAGGCAAGGCACGATGCTAGTCAATGAATTGCCCTCAGTAAAATCCATAACCAAATTGATAAAATAAAATTGGTAAGATCTATCTATATAAAGCTCAGTACCGGTGTTGTAGTCCACAAGTTCACAAAACATTTGATTCATAACTCCTAACTAGCTAAAAACCATGGTAAACACAAATCAGCAACAATGCATCTGCTTTGCATTGCTCTTCGTTTTGGGAGCCTTTGCTTCTCTAGCAGAGTCGCGCTCCCTCAGCATCAGCGAGGCATCAGTGCTTGAGAATCATGACCAATGGATGGCTCGTTATGATCGTGTATATAAAGATGCTAACGAGAAGAGTATACGCACTAAGATATTCGAGGAGAATGTCAAATATATACAATCATTCAATAGAGCAAACAACAAGCTTTACAAGCTTGGGGTCAATGAATTTGCTGATCTTACAAACGAAGAGTTTAAGACCTCGAGAAACAGATTCAAGAGCCATGTTTGCTCCCCAGCAACAGCTTTGTTTAGATACGAAAATGTTACTGCAATTCCATCTACTATGGACTGGAGAAAGAAAGGCGCGGTAACACCTATCAAGGACCAAGGCCAATGTGGTAAGCATCATCAACTTTCAACAAAATTCAGAAAGTTGGTTAAATTTAGTTAAAACAACAAGTATTTTTTAACAATTCTACTTGTCAAAATATATGTACATAGGGTGTTGCTGGGCATTTTCAGCTGTGGCAGCTATGGAAGGAATTACCCAACTTAAAACTGGCAAGTTAATATCTTTATCCGAACAAGAACTGGTGGACTGTGACACCAGTGGTGAAGATCAAGGTTGCGAGGGTGGTCTAATGGATAATGCTTTCGATTTCATCCAACAAAACCACGGCCTTTCCACAGAAGCAAACTACCCTTACAGCGGAACTGATGACACTTGCAACGCCAACAAAGAAGCAAACCATGCAGCCAAGATAACTGGACACGAAGATGTGCCTGCCAATAGTGAGAGTGCCCTGCTAAAAGCCGTCGCCAACCAACCAATCTCTGTCGCCATTGATGCTGGGGGCTCTGATTTTCAGTTCTACTCGAGTGGCGTTTTTACAGGTGAGTGTGGTACTGAACTAGACCATGGTGTTACTGCTGTTGGCTATGGCACTAGCAGTGATGGAACCAAGTATTGGCTGGTCAAGAACTCGTGGGGGACGAGCTGGGGCGAAGAAGGGTACATAAGGATGCAAAGAGGTGTTGAAGCAAAGGAAGGGCTTTGTGGTATAGCAATGCAAGCATCATACCCCACTGCATAAATATCAAGATTCAGAATGAATCACTACATAATGTAAATTATGTACTGCTTGGTGCATGCCATATTTCCTATTGTCTAAAAATATTACTTTTACTTGCTGCAAGAAATCGTCTATATAATATGATGTAATGTTGTGCATTATCAAATATAAACAAAATATGCTAAAAGTATCCATTTTATACTAGTTATAGGTTTCTACAACATAAGAATCCATGGAACAAAATCACAAATACACACAACAGAATGGATCTCAGGTTTGTTACTCAGCTGCCTCTGTTCTTGAATTATTCAACTGAAAATATGTCCAGAATTTTAACACCCCCTTTCCTAAATAGAAAGAGAGGTTATGCAAAACACAACATAACTGATGAAATCATAATAAGGCTCTAAACCACAAAAGAATAGTCTTTATAACAAATAAATATCAAAAGACAATTCATACTAAATGCAAAATCGGCTCAAACCATAATCTAAAATATTAAATTCAACTGAAAACAACTGATGTATCATCGCCTAAACAAAATATCTAAACCATTTGGAAAGAAGGGAGCTCTCATCACACTTGCCCTTGATCCCCTTGATTATCTGTCGGAAGAAAAACACATGAGCCAAATGTCCAATACGGACGTAGAGTACAAATTAATGAACTGAAATAACTAACTCAATTTAAATGAAATGAACTGAAACGAACAAAACTAATACAACAAAATAATAGGCCGAATCAAATGATTGGATGTTATTTCATACTAAGCTCAGAACAAAACGAAAATAAAATTTCATAATAAAATTCATACAAATGTTTCAACATAATGATATTGAACGAAATAATATTCTTTACGAAGAAAATAACATCCCTTACCTCAAAAGAATAGTACTTCTGACTGAAATATCGGATATAATGCTGAAGAAAACTTGCATAAAAAATTACACTCAGAGTATCCTTATACTCAATAAAATACTCACAATACTTTAGAATAAGAATTTCTGAATTTGAAATGGTGTGTTGAGGAAGGAGGGATTACCCCCTATTTATAGTGTAATCCTCAAAGGAAAAATCAACAGGTTGCCTAACTTTGCCCAATTTTTCTCCACCTAATCTTTTCCATTCAAAGCGTAACTTTATTCATTTTCCATATGAGTAGGGGTCACCTTTTGAAAACCAACTTTGCAGGCAACATGATCCAACAAATAAATGGCATAACAACTCATTTCTTTCTCTGCATAACCACCCATTTCCAAGATTGAGGGCCCACTTTTGAAAAAAAAGTTTGCAGGCATTACTTCACTACCAACCATCATTTTAATTTATCACAAGCATATATATATATATATATATATATATATATATATATATATATAATACTATTATTAAAACAATTATAATATATTTAAATATTGAATATTTTATCGGAGAAATATTTGAAATCTCACAGAAAATATGCCAAACTTTCAACAATTATTTCATACTAAAATTCCTTCATTTATATCCATAAAAAATAAATATTTCCTTATCATATGAATTAATAATTAATTATTCACAAATAATATTACAGAATCACAATCATGGCAACCAGATCATTCTAAGGAAAGAGGGGGCTTTTCGATAAGGATTTCTTCTTACTGGCGCGCAATTAGGTGACCAAACCCCTTTCCTAGACAGAAGTTCCTTAGACATTGTCAATAATGTTATCTCATAATATTATTCAAATAATATGAATTATTGATCTGATAATGAGAAATACTGTGCAGTGACAATTATTGAAATAACAATAATATAAAATATAAACATAGCAATTATTGAATCAATAAAATAAAATATTGAACATTAATTACTGTAACAATTATTGAGTAGTGCCTTCTTACATAAGAATCAATAATTTAAAAAATATTGTGCAATACCGTGTGCTACTGTGCAACCACGCGTATTACTGTACTTTAACCACCAGGTATTCCAACAGTGTTAACGGTAATAATGTTATTTATAAAACTCAAACTTGTCGTTTTATTCATCCGACCGTTTTTCGTTATGGGGCCCACAAATGGCTACGCCGTCGTACAAATATTTCTCGACAACAAGAATATCCACGACCAAACGAATATTCCTCGACAACAATGAATATTTTATAGCCACTTGCTTATTTTATAAAATTTGTACATTTAAGCCATAACCAAAGCATTATATCAAATTAACACCTTATTATTCAAAATAATAATTAGAGAAAATTTGATTTTATTTATAAAAAGTTGGGGTCTTGCAACCTTCCTTCCTTATGAAATTTCGTCCTTAAAATTGACGTACGTACCTGGTGTTTCGAAAAGGTGAGGGTACCTCACTTTAATTTCTGATTACAACTCTCAGGTCATTTCCTCAATAGCATGGTTCCTCCACAAAACTTTGACTTGTGGTATAACCTTTATGCGTAGGACATGCTCTTTCCTATCCAAGATCTTGATAGGTACCTCTTTGTACGTTAAATCTTCGGCTATCTTGTCTGGTTCTAACTTAATAATGTGGTTCAGGTCTTTCACATATTTTCGAAGCATAGATATGTGGAAAACATAATGAACACGAGACATGCTTGGAGGTAATGCGAGTCTATAGGCTACATTTTCTATTCGGTCAAGAATCTCAAATGGACCAACAAATCTTGGATTGAGCTTTCCTCTATTCCCAAATCTTGTAACTCCCTTCCATGGAGCAATATGTAACAATACATGATCCCCAATATTAAATTTCACGTCCTTTCGATGAAGATCCGCATAACTCTTTTGTCGATCTTGTGAGGTTTGTATACGTTATCGGATCATTTGAATCTTTTCCGTAGTCATGCTTACCAATTCTGGTCCCAACAACGTTGCTTCACCCACCTCGTCCCAGCATACTGGGGAATGACACTTTCATCCATACAACGCCTCGAATGGAGCCATGCCTATACTTGCTTGATAACTTTTGTTGTAGGAGAATTTCACCAATGACAAGTACTTATCCCAACTTCCTTTGAAATCTAGGACACAGAGTCTTAATAGATCTTCAAGAGTTTGAATAGTCCTTTCTGATTGCCCGTCCGTTTGAGGATGATATGCTGAACTGAATCGTAAATCCGGGCCCATAGCTTTCTGCAAACTAACTCAAAATCGTGAAGTGAGTCTTGGGTCACGATATGAAACTATGGATACTAGCATGCCATGTAATCTCACAATCTCATTTACGTACATACGAGCAAGACGTTCAAGGGAATAAGTCTCCCGTATCGGCAAAAAATGAGCAAACTTGGTTAATCTATCAACAATAACCCAAATCGCATCTATGCCTTGAGAAACCTTGGAAAGACCCGTAACGAAATCTATAGTAATGTGTTCCCACTTTCATTTTAGAATCTCAAGTGATTGCAATGGACCCTTTGGCACTTGAGGCTCTTCTTTTACACGTTGACAAGTTAAACACCTTGAGATAAACTCCGCGATCTCTCTCTTCATATTGTTCCACCAAAATGTATGTCGAAGATCATGATACATTTTAGTACTCCTAGGATGGATTGCAAACGGTGTGTTGTGTGCCTCCATCATGATTCTATGCTTCAAGTCAGAATCGTTAGGAATGCAAAGTCTGGAGTTGACTCGAAGCATTCCTTCTTCATCGATTCTTGCTTCTAGAATAATACCTTCTTGTACTTTCTTCTTCATACGCATCAGCTGTGGGTCTGCGGCTTGAGCAACTTTAACTTTATCAATTAAAGTCAGTTCTACTCGTATGCTTGATATCATCACGTGGTTATTTGGAGCCTTTAAATCTATCTCCATCCTTTGTAAGTCGTACAAAATGGGTCTTTATGTTAACAACATCGCACTCGTACCCGCATACGATCTTCTACTCAATGCGCTAGCTACCACGTTTGCTTTTTCAGGATGATATTGAATGGTATGATTGTAATCTTTCAACAGCTCGAGCCAACGTCGTTGCCGCATGTTGAGTTCCTTTTGGGTGAAGAAATATTTAAGGCTTTTATGATCCATATAAATCTCCACTTTCTCCCCATACAGGTAGTGTCTCCAGATTTTCAACGCGAAAACGACTGCTGCCAACTCCAGATCATGAGTAAGATAATTCCTCTCATATTATTTGAGTTGTCGCGAGGCATAGGCTATGACTTTTCCATGTTGCATGAGAACACATCCTAACCCTTTGCCTGAAGCATCGCTGTAGATAACAAATCCATCTGAACCAGATGGTATTATCAGAACAGGTGCCAAAATGAGTCTCCTCTTGAGCTCTTGGAAACTCTTCTCGCATTCCTCGCTCCATATGAATTTTATATCTTTTCGAGTCAGCTGAGTTAACGGAGTAGCGATTCGAGAAAATTCTTCCACGAATCTCCGATAATAACCAGCTAAGCTCAGAAAGCTATGTACTTCATTCACCGACTTCGGTTGCTCCCAACTTTGTATTGCTTCAATCTTCGCCGAGTCAACAGATACTCCATTTTTTGACACCACGTGCCCAAGGAATGCTACTTCCTCAAGCTAGAACTCGCATTTCTTTAGCTTGGCATATAGCTTGTTATCGCGAAGCCTTTGAAGTACTAGCTTTAAATGATGCTCATGATCTTCACGGCTTTTGGAATAGATGAGGATGTCGTCAATAAAGACAACAACGAATTGATCCAAACATTCCTTGAACACACGGTTCATCATATCCAAGAAAGCAGCAGGAGCATTAGTCAATTTAAAAGACATGACTAAAAATTTATAATGCCCGTACCGAGTTCTGAAGGCAGTCTTTGAAATGTCCTCAGTTTTAATCTTCAGCTGATGATATCCAGAATGAAGATCGAACTTTGAAAAGAATTTTGCTCATTGCAATTGGTCGAACAAGTCATCAATGCGAGGTAGCAGATACCTATTCTTGATGTTGACATGATTCAATTCCTGGTAGTCAATACAAAGTCGCATACTCCCATCTTTCTTCTTTACAAATAAAACAGGAGCACCCCAAGGAGATGTAGTAGGACGAATGAAACTGATGTCTAATAACTCCTGTAGTTGGACCTTTAAATCCTGAAGTTCAATAGGAGCCATTAGATATGGGGTTTTAGAAATGGATTTTGTACCAGGTTCAAGGTCAATAAAACATCACGTTCTGGGAGTAAACCGGGAAGTTCTTCAGGAAATATGTCAGGAAATTCACTAACAACAGAAATATTATTCAAATCTGACGTGTTTTTGTTCAAGTCCATGACATGGGCTAAGAAAGGTTGACATCCATTTTTTAATAAACGAATGGCTTTATGGCTTGATATGACAGTGATTGACTTTAGTGGTTTGGTTGCTTGAATTCGCATAACAGGTTGGTTAGGAATATGAAAACTAACAATCTTACGAAAATAATCAATTTTGGCATGATGAGTAGTTAACCAATCAATCCCTATAATCACATCAAATGCAAGTATCATTAAAGAGATAAGATCAACATGTAATGTGACGGTACAAACTTGGATCAAGCATGATTTATAAACAGTGGATGTAATGAAAGTTTCTCCTAACGGAGTCTCAATAGATAAGTCAAAGTCTAATTTCTCCGGAGTCAAGTTCAAACGTTGAGCACAAGCAGAAGAGATAAAAGAATGAGTTGAACCGGTATCTAATAAGGTATAAACTTCGTAAGAGTTTATGATTAGCTTACCCGTGATCACCTCGTTCGGGTTCCTCACGTTTTGGCCAGTCACGACAAACACTCTTCCAGGAATTGCTGACTTTGACTTGTCCGAAACAGCCTTTGGAGTCACCATTCCCGCTGGACTTAGTTTCGCTACAAGACAATCTGTAGCTATATGACCTTTCTTTCCACAGTTATAACACACCTTAGATTGTTGTGGGCAGTTTTGGCTGATGTATCCCTCTTTCTCGCATTTATAACATACGATCGGTGGTCGTTCTCCTCCCCTAGGAATAGTTGATGATGGTGCTGACGTCTTCACGTTGTTATTATTGTACCTTCTCTTTTTGAAATCTCCCCTGACTCGCTTCTTCTACTATCATGGCCACGATTACCACCAGAGTGGTTACCTCTTTTGTCCAAATATTTTCCTCCCCGCTGGTTATCATTGCTTCGATGACTACTGCCACCGGTATGAGCCTGGTTGTGGTCCCTCTATTGAACATACTCATTATATTGCTCTAATAATTGAGTCATGTTCACAACATCTGAATATAGAGAAAATTTGTGAGAAATAAGATATTACCGAATTTTGGGTTTCAGACCTCTCAAGAATATCCGCGTCATACGTTCCTCATTCTCTATCAAATGAGGTGCAAACTTGAATATCTCTGCGAACTTAGCCTTGTACTGGGAAACAGTCATGTTGTTCTGTTCCAGTCTAATAAACTCTACCTCCTTCATATGACGAATACTTCCAGGAAAGTACTTGTCATTGAACAGTTTCTGAAACATTTCCCAAGATATGTTGAGTGCGGCTGACTGGGTACGCTTCAACGATTCCCACCATTAATCTGCCTCACCACGGAACATAAAGGTGGCGAATGGAACCTTCTGTTCCTCCGTGCATCCTAAGACATCAAATATCTTGGTAATTTTCTTAACCCATGTTTTCGTCTTGATCGGATCCAGCTTTCCCAAAAATTCTGGTTGTCCCAACTCTTTGAACTACTTGGCTGTGACAAGCCGCGCGTTGCCATTGTTTCCACCCGTATTTTGTACACGAGTCTCCCTCGTCTGATTTTGCATGAACTGCAAAAAGCTTCTAAACATCCCATTATTCATCGTTTGATCGGTGGTGTTGTTTACAAGAGGAACATTACCGCCCTGTTGCACGTTCTCTTGGTTAGTGATTAAAGGTGTCTCCACGGTCTCATACACTCCATTGTTAACTTTTTCAGCTGTCATTCTCAAATACTGCCACAAAACAAGGGTTAATTAAAGAAATTGACCTGCCACATAATATCCCTATATGCTAACCGACCAATTAAATACCAAATAAGCTTTGGTAGGACACACTAGCGAAGGATTTACTCGTCTCTCCCCTCTTAGTTCTATTCCCCGATCTCCGCCAGAGACCATATCTCTAAGCTCTGATACCAACTGTGATGTCCCCAAAATAGGTATACATCACCCATTCTGAGTCGCCAAATACATGGTACAGAAAAACTATAACTTCATTATTATAATTGTTGTACAAAATACGACAACAAATATACTGTGAGTTTAAATACAAATATTATCTTCTAGACAATATCTACACTCAAATAAGTCCTCATTACAATTATTGATACACTATTTTATAAAATAGTAAAGACTAATAAAATAACTGCCATGAAATATCACTCCACACCCCGACTATTTTTCGCTATATTCTCGCCTCCTTAGAAGAAAAATAGAACAAAAAGGAAAAAGGTGAACTCAACTAGCCAAGTAAAGAATATTATGACTAAGATAATGTAGAAAACATTATCGTTAGCCTTCAACAAACCAGATAAAATATAATGGACAACAAGTTTTAGATCAATATTCGCAGCGAAAATAATAATTCATTAGAAGAGTTAAGTAGATAATGAAATCTACTATCTTCTATGATTTAAAAGTCCATCATCAATATTTTATTCCTGTAACATCACTCAATATACATCTTAAATCAAATATTCATCTTTGCACTACAGACCAAAGATATTCATTTGTGTCACCAGTTGGTCATGTTCATCTCAACACCTGTCCATCTTTGTACCACGGGCCAACGATATTCATCAGGTAATCATTCATCTTTGCACTACAGACCAAAGATATTCAGTTATATCATCATTTAGGACTGAGAATTATGAAAAATATCTTAAAGAAAACGAATCCAGTGAGATAAAAGGACAAAGATTACGGATTCGTACTTCGGTTTATCCATGTTTAAAAATACTCCATAATAATCAATTGTGAAGCAGAATTGAAAAATAAATATCAAAACATGGATACAATCAAAGATAGTAACCATAATAGACATCTTGGACAAAAAAGAGAAAATTTCATTTTTTTGTGAATAGTGTCGTATTTGTGAATAGTGCTTTATACATGAATAGTGTCGTATACATGAATAGTAACCCCGACACAAAAAGGTAGAAATTTCACAAGAAAAATTATACTTCATGAATAGTACTCGTGAATAGTACCGTATTCGTGAATAGTATTGTATACGTGAATAGTGCCGTATACGTAAATAGTAACCTCGACATGAAAAGATAAAAATTTCATAATAAAATTCATACCAATATTTCAGCATAATGATATTGAACGAAATAACGTTATTTACGAAGAAAATAACATCCCTTACCTCAAAAGAATAGTACTTCTGACTGAAATATCGGATATAATACTGAAGGAAACTTGTACAAAAAAATACACTCAAAGTATCCTTATACTCAAAAAAATATTCACAATACTTTAGAATAATAATTTTTGAATTTGAAATGGTGTGTTGAGGAAGGAGGGATTATCCCCTATTTATAGTGTAATCCTCAAAGGAAAAATCAACAGGATGCCTAACTTTGCCCATTTTTTCTCCGCCTAATCTTTTTCATTCAAAGCCTAACTTCATTCATTTTCCATATGGGTGGGGGCCACCCTTTGAAAACCAATTTTGCTGGCAACATGATCCACCAAATAAATGGCCTAACAACTCATTTCTTTCTCTGCATAACCACCCAATTCCAAGATTTAGGGCCCACTTTTGAAAAAAAGTTTACAGGCATTACTTCACCACCAACCATCACTTTAATTTATCACATGCATATATATATATATATATATATATATATATATATATATATATATATATATAGTACTATTATTTAAATAATTATAATATATTTAAATATTGAATATTTTATCGGAGAAATAATTGAAATCCCACAGAAAATATGCCAAGCTTTCAACAATTATTTCATACTAAAATTCCTTCATTTATATCCACATAAAATAAATATTTCCTTATCATATGAATTAATAATTAATTATTCATAAATAATATTACAGAATCACAATCATGACAACTAGGTCGTTCCCAAGAAAGAGGGGGTATTCCGATAAGAATTTTTCTTTATTGGCACGCAATTAGGTGACTAAACCCCTTTCCTAGACAGAACTTCCTTAGATATTGCCAATAATGTTATCTAATAATATTATTCAAATAATATGAATTATTGATCTGATAATGGGAAATAATGTGCAGTGACAATTATTGAAACAACAATAATATAAAATATCAACGTAGCAATTATTGAATCAATAAAATAAAATATTGAACAATAATTACTGTAATAATTATTGTGTAAGATCCCAACTTTTATAAATAAAGATGAATTTTCTATAAATATCATTTTTGAATATTATGGAGTTAATTTGATACAATATTATAGTTGTGGGTAATATTTATAAATTTTGCAAAGTACGCAAGTTGTTATATAATATTCGATTGGTCGGAGAATATTCGTTTTAACAGGAAATATTCGTACAACGGCACAATCATTGGTGGACCCCACAACGGAATTATTGTCGGATTGAGAAAACGACAAAAATATTTTATTAAAAATAACGGCGGAAGTTTTACCATTGTTACTGTTGAACTACTTGGTAGTAAAAGTACAGTAATACGTGTGGTTGCATAGCAGCACACGGTATTGATTATTAATGCTTATGTGAGAAGTCACTCAGTTTGATTCAATTATTGTCAGTTAATAATATGAATTATTTAGCGATAATGACGTTTTGTTTTATTCGTATTATTAACGTAATAAAACAGAAACATCTTTTTATATAAAACAGAATACTTTATTAAAGTTATTCTATAAATAGAATATATTATATTTTATTTAAAAGATTTTTCTTTAAATATGGACCGTAAGATTAAAGTAATCAATCTGGACCGTTCATGGATTAGTTACTATGCATTCTATTTTTCTATAAATAGCAGCTCATTCCTTCATTATTTCTTACGAATTCACTGAACTCTAGAGAGAGAAACTATAAAGAGAAACTATAGAAAGAGAGAAGAAGAGTATTCTGCTACTTAACTACTTCCTTATTTCAGCTCTTCTTTAAAACGGTAAGGGGTGTTATTTTTTCTTATTCATGAAGAGAACTGTTGTTATTCCATTTCTTATTATTTTGTTGGAATAACCTGTATACGCGGTCTATCATATACTTGGTGACATTCTTCTATTATTCTGTTGGAACATCTTGTCTGTGTGTTTTACACCGGACCTAGTTCCATTTTTATTATTATTCTGTTGGAACATCCTGTCTGTGTGTTTTACACCGGACCTGGTTCCGTCTTGTTATTATTCTGTTAGAACATCCTGTCTGTGTGTTTTACACCGGACCTGATTCCATTATTTATTATTCTGTCAGAAAATCCTGTCTGTGCGTTTACGCCGGACCTGGTTCCATTATTTATTATTCTGTCGGAATATCCTGTCTGTGCGTTTACGCCGGACCTGGTTCCATTATTTATTATTCTGTTGGAATAACCTGTCTGTGCGGTCTATCGCATGCATGGTGATTTCTTTTGTTATTCCATTCTTTATTATACTCAGTTGGTTAAGTTTTGACTTCTATACTCCATGAAATTTGTGGAATATCCTTGGTAATTGCGGTTCATCCAGTATCTTTTCATGAAAATATTCTTCTAAGTATTCTTGAATTTTACTCCACAAAGCAGTATCATGTTGACAATTTGGACGTTGTTAATTCTTGGATAAATTAATTCTTGAACTTGTTTTATTGAATTCTTATATCATTGTCATCATCCTCATGTTTATAAAATGTTGAAAGTCATCTGTGGCCTGTAGTGCATAGATGGACTTGGTATGATTATGACCAGGGATTATTCGGTATAATCATGACCGTAATATTACAAATGATGTGGTAAAAGTCCTCATTGGCCCGTAGTGCATTGATGGACAGTTGTTGGCATGATCATGACCATTAATGAATATACGAATATCCTTGGCCGTAGTGCAGGGGTGATTCGATGATGATATGGATTATTTTATTAAGCTGAGTCCCAGCGATCACAGTGTTGAAAAACCTTTTAAATCATAAAAGATAGTAGAGTTTATTTTCTACTTGACTCTTTTAATGGATTGCTTGTTCCGCTGCAGTTAAACTTGATGTCTATTATATTTTATCAGTTTAACATTGTTGAAGGCTAATGAT